>JAXCMG010000097.1:398760-554115 GCA_034642415.1 Podarcis siculus | reverse complement strand
TCTCTCTCTCTCTCTCTCTCTCTCTCTCTCTCTCTCTCTCTCTCTCTTTCTCTCTCTCTCTCTCTCACACACACACACACACACACACACTCACACACACACCACATCCCTTGTCAGTTCCTGGAACTAAATTCTGGGTACAATAAACAAAATTGCGTCTGCCATTGACACCACAATGCTCCCAGCTCGAAGCATATACAAACCTCTGTGTGCTTCTATATTTAAAGGTAAAGGGACCCCTGACCATTAGGTCCAGTCGTGGCCAACTCTGGGGTTGTGGTGCTCATCTCGCTTTATTGGCCGAGGGAGCCGGCGTACAGCTTCCGGGTCACGTGGCCAGCATGACTAAGCCGCTTCTAGCGAACCAGAGCAGTGCATGGAAACACCGTTTACCTTCCCGCCAGAGCGGTACCTATTTATCTACTTGCACTTTGACGTGCTTTCGAACTGCTAGGTTGGCAGGAGAAGGGACCGAACAATGGGAGCTCACCCCATTGCGGGGATTTGAACCACTGACCTTCTGATCGGCAAGCCCTAGGCTCTGTGGTTTAATCCACAGCGCCACCCACGTCCCTGCTTCTATATTTACTTACAGTAAATTCCTTTGACTCCTTCCCTATAAAGAGTGTTGTGAAACAGGGCAGTGTTCCTGCCTCGAATCTCTTTGGCATATTCTTCTCCTTGTTGCTCTCGTGTGCCTTCAGTTCGACTGCAGACGTTGTGTACTTCCGTTCAAGGAGGGGCGGGGGTCTGTTCAACCTGGCACATCTCAGCGCCAAGACAAAAGTGTGATGGGTTTTTATCCATAAAATGTTGTTTGCAGATGTCACAGCCTTGACAGCGCAGTCTGAGGAAGCTCTTCAGAGACTCACCAACCAATTTGCCCAAGCCTGCAGGGAAGACTAACACCTTGGGTCAGAACTTTACCAGCACTCCACACATCAGTATTGGTGACCACACGCTTGAGGTGGTAGACAATTTTGTCTACCTGGGCTCCACCATAACTGTTGGGATGTGATTAGATGCTAGGAGAGGATATATTTGCCTAAGCTCAGACTTGCAGGTGTTCTCACATTGCTGGCCTGGTGGAGAAGATCAGAAAGAGAGTGTGCCCAGGCAAGGAGGAGAACATATAGCTATGCCCTCTTCCTGTCAGGGCACAAGGGGAGTGTTTTCACAGGGCTCCTTCTAGCAAGTTTAGAGAAAAACTCTGCGAGCCTCAGCTCCTTCATGTGCCTATCTGGCAAGAATTGTTGGCTGAACTGCATTTAATATCCCACACTAACCAGCAACCTTTCCACTGATGCTGAGCTGGACAAGCCTATTGTCCAGGCAGCTATAGCAATGGCTCAGAAGGGTATGGGAGAATTTGATGCTAACGACCCACACCAGGTTAAAGATCTACCAGGATTGTGTGTTGAACACGCTGTTTTATGGAAGTGAGTCATGGGCAACCTCAGGAGGAATGCCTAAATGCCTTCCATATGCACTGTGTCAGGAAGATTTTGGGCATGACATGGCAGGACAGTGTCTCAAAGAAAAATGTGCTCTTCCAAGTCCAAATTCCCAGCATGTTTGCACCAGGCCAACTGGCAGACTAATGAGGCATGAAGGCTGGCAACATCAACCTCTTGTTGTTGTTTAGTTGTTTACTCGTGTCCGCCTCTTCGTGACCCCCTGGACCAGAGCACGCCAGGCCCTCCTGTCTTCCACTGCCTCCCGCAGTTTGGTCAAACTCATGCTGGTAGCTTCGAGAACACTGTCCAGCCATCTTGTCCTCTGTCGTCCCCTTCTCCTTGTGCCCTCCATCTTTCCCAACATCAGGGTCTTTTCCAGGGAGTCTTCTCTCCTCATGAGGTGGCCAAAGTATTGGAGCCTCAGCTTCAGGATCTGTCCTTCCGGTGAGCACTCAGGGCTGATTTCCTTCAGAATGAAGAGGTTTGATCTTCTTGCAGTCCATGGGACTCTCCAGAGTCTCCTCCAGCACCAGAATTCAAAAGCATCAATTCTTCGGCGATCAGCCTTCTTTATGGTCCAGCTCTCACTTCCATACATCACTACTGGGAAAACCAGAGCTTTAACTAGACGGACCTTTGTCGGCAAGATGCCGTCTAGGTTTGTCATTGCTTTTCTCTGGAGCAGGAACCAGCAAGCCACTCCAGTATCCCTGCCAAGAAAACTCCATGGACAAAGACAACAGGCATATAAAACACCAATCTCACTGTGTAGGAATTCCTTGCAGATGACCACAATGCCTGGAAACAGGTAGGTAGGTTGTGGCGTCATAGCAGTGACCAGAGGTTAAATGACCACTGGAAGGATCACAGAGAGAAGAAACAGCCAGGTGCCTGGATGCCTTCTTCTGCCCCAGCTGCAATAAAACATGTCTCTCCTTTATCGGTCTCTACAACCATAGCAGGTGCTGTAACTCCACTGGCGTGACTTTACCCCCGATGACATTGTCTCTCAAAGCAGACAGATACCAACAAATTTATAAAACTCTCAGTGTAAGAGCTCTGTGCTTAGAATCTCTTGCTGTTTTTTCAGATTATTGGAAGCTGTGGGTGAGGGGTCTGAATCAGATCAGAATTCAGGGGATGGGTGGTCAACTCCCCCTCCTTCTCCTGATTAAGATTGTCCCCTGACCTCAATTTATGCATATGATTGTTCTGAAAAATAAACATGTCTGCAATTAAGGCAGTATGTGCTGTTAAGTAAACATTATAAATAATTTAATTTTGATTGTGTGGAACGTTGTAGCAATGTCTGTAAAAAGCAAAGCAATAAAAGTCATGCTCTTTTTTACAAAAGAAAAGCAAAAACCTTTGGTCCAGGTGTGTTGGCATGACCCACCTGAATGTGTCAGGAGTTCTCCCCCCACCCAATTTTATTTGAAAGATTTTTGCATACAATATTAATTTCATTCATTCATAACAATTTCAATATTTATATAGGGGTTCTTGCCACCCTCAGACTTCCCTCCACCCCTTCCCCGGTTTCTATCTTTTGTCTCTTATCTTTTCTGCGACTAAATACTTTAATCCAATCTCTTAAATCTCCTTTTTCCATACATTTTATCAATTATATTACAAATGCTAATCTAACCCTGTTAACATTTTTAAATGTTTGCAGTGCTCTTCTATGTAATCTATAAAATTAATCCATTCATTAAAAATAAATAAATCTTGGTGTCTAATCTTCCCAGTCAATTTCGCCGTTTGTGCAAAGTCCATCAATTTCGATATCCATTCTTCCTTCGATGGGGTTCTCTCTTCCTTCCAGCCCTGGGCATATATCACTCTTACTACTGTCGTCACATACATAAGCAGGACCAAATTTCAGGAGTTCTTATTCCCCCACCCTCAGTTTGTGGTTGTGGAGTCCTGTATCACCAGCAATGCAGCACAAAAAGCAGGTAAGGAGAGAAACAAGGAAGGTGTGCAGCTTGATCACCTTGATGGAATCACTCTTCACCTGCTGGTATTTCTTTTGATTAGAAAACCCAGATGGTTAGAAAGTTTTGATTTAGTTTTAGTCTATTGTTATTTTGACTTTCCAAAAGTCTTAAATTATTGCTGTTCTTTTTCCTTTTTTATAGTTCTGTCTTTTCATAAATTGCTTTGAGGTGGGTGGTTGTTTTTTTGTTCACAATCAAGCAAGCGGTGTATAAATTTTATGAAATAAATCAATCAAAAGTCAAGAAGAGCTCCTTGGAGAGTAGGGGGTTAACAAGGCCTCCCTCCCTCCCTTTATGCAAAGCAGCAGAATTGCATCTGGCTTTGGGCAGATCACACTTGCACAGAAGCTCATTAACCACTCTGAGCTGGGGGGGGTGACTTTGAGGGGGGTGGGAGGCTTTTGATTCCTGCATCAGCTGAGCATCAGGAGAGGACCAACTCTGTATAACAAGGCAGAGATAATTGCAAGCTTTGGTACCGTATCCAGGTTCACAGCACAGAGATGGATGCATTTAGGAGGGATCGCTTTTCTGGGTGTAGATCCTGACACGTGCACAGCTGGGAGTTGGAAATCCCAGGAGCTGGACGCATACCTGTCACCTTTTCCCTTTCCTGGCAAGGAATCCTATTCGGAATAAGGGAATTTCCCTTTAAAAAAGGGAAACGTTGATAGCTATGAGCTGGAGAGAAGAGTCAAGGTGGAGGAGAGCGAGTTGGGGGCTGAGCACAGGACTGGATCCTCTGAGGGAGGACTGGGAGAAGGAAAACAGCAGAGAATGGAGCTGGCCCAGGACAACAGACCCTTCCAGTCAGGGCCGTCTTTTCCATAGGGCTTAGTGGTGCGTTGCACCAGGGCGCCGGCCTCTAAGGGGCACCCCAGAAAGTGGGGGAGCTGCGCGGCTTTTCCGGTGGCCTCCCCTTTTCCTGCATGCCCGCCAGCTGCACCCCACCAACTATAAGGCTGGCGGGCGTGCAGCTTCCCTCCCAAGCCTGCCAAGCCTCTGTGGGGATCGCTCTCCTCCCGAGGAGGCTTGGGAGGGGCACAACTTCACTCCCAAGCCTCCGCGGGGATCGCTCTGCTGCAGCGGCATGGGGGAGAGTTGCACCCCCCCCAAGATGACTGGCAGTGCACAGCTAAGGCCACCCCAACACTATCCATGGTAATTTGGTGGTGTTGGACGGCTATTTGCACCCCGGCGCCGTATCTGCTTCCCTGCTTCCAGTGTCCCTGTTTTCAGGGGACAGGCCCTGATTTAGAGAAGCCATGCTGGTTTTTGATTTGATCTCTGAATGTCCCGGTTTTCCTTAGGATGTCCCTATTTTCATCAGAGAAATATTGGAGGGTACGGAGTTATGTGACCCCTGAGCCAAGGAGACAAGTAGCTATTCAACCTTGAGAAGAAATCTGAAGGCAGCCCTGTATAGTTTTTAAAGTGTTTAATGTTTTATTATGTTTTTGTATACCATATTTACTCAAATGTAATGTGCACAGTTTTTCACCAAATTACATTGCAAAAATTAGGGTGCACATTAGATTTGATGGCGCTTTGTCCTTAGCCAGCAAATACTTTTTTGGTTTCAAGGCTTTCAAAATTGAGGTGCGCATTAGATTTGATGGTGCATTAGATACACGTAAATATGGTATGTTGGAAGCCACCCAGAGAGGCTGGGGCAACCCAGTCAAATGGGTGGGGTATAACAACAACAACAACAACAACAACAACAACAATAAAATGGTACCTCGGGTTACAGACGCTTCAGGTTACAGACTCCGCTAACCCAGAAATAGTACCTCGGGTTAAGAACTTTGCTTCAGGATGAGAACAGAAATTGTGCAGCGGCAGCAGGAGACCCCATTAGCTAAAGTGGTACCTCAGGTTAAGAATGGACCTCCAGAACGAATTACCGGTAAGTTCTTAACCCGAGGTACCACTGTAATAATAATGGAATAAGATGCCTCCTATTTTCATCAGAGAAATGTTGGAGAGTATGGAACAACTGTGGATGGGGTGGGCAGCAGGGTCACCAAGAGGGGAAGAAGATTGGGGAAGGTCTTCAGGCTTGCAGGGAGGGGGAGAGAAAAGGACAGGCGCAAGAGGAGGAAGAGGGGTGGCCATCAAGTGAAAAAGAGAGACTCCCAGAGGAGGCAGTCAAGAGGGCACTCCCAACGCCAGTGCGAGGCCCCAGCCAGGAGCCAGAGGAGCTTCACAGGTGGAGGGTAGACCAAGGAAGCAGTGTGGGGCATTTGGTGCCCCTTCATCTAGAGAAGGTGTGGGGAAGCTCTGGCACTCCAAAGGCTGCTGAGTGACAGCACCCATCAGCCAGGCAGGCTTTGGGAGAGACTCCTTCCTGAATTCCTGGAGAGTCATTGCTTCCGGTCAGTGTAGACAATATTGAGCTAGATGGACCAATGACCTAAATCAGTATATAAAGATTGTCTATTGTGCATGAACATGGTCGCCATCTTGCCTAGACATTGCTGAAGTTCTCTTTGCAACACAGGGGTTGGTTTTGCTAACTCAGCATAAGGCATCTTCCCCTATGTGCCCATGTGCTTTTCCTTGGTGCCCTGTGGCTGGAGCAGGGGGCTCTCCCAGCCCTGCAAGGGGGTGGGGGAGCAGAGGGTGGAGCCTGGCAAGGACTTGAGGCGCCTGAGTTGCCTTGCCTCATCATTCTTTTATTTCTCCGTATAAATAATTTACTTTCCAGCGAGAGAGAGAGAGGGGAAGGCCTTCCAAGCCCGGCCCACTCCTATAAACCACCCAAATGTAGAAAACACAGGCATCGGATTTGCATAGATTATTGCTCCGCGCTGGTACAGAGTAGGTGGCGAAGCCTTCAAATCTCGTATTAGAGACTATTAAGCTTTGATTTTATTGTATCCTCTTATGAAGGGGAACTCGGCAAAGCGGTGATTTGCGATGTGCTTCTCGCACTTTGGAGGGAGGGGGGACACGAATTCTTCTCCCTCAATATGTTGCGTGCATAATGTATGCAAACAGCCTTGCCTAATGCAGCATTTATGGGTTCTCACCATTTATATTTCATGGCCCTCACTCTTGCATTTTACTTTCCCCTATTAACAGAGAGAGATTAGACCACTTAACCAGAAAATCAGGGAGAGCAATGAATGCATTTTTAATAACGATAAATGTGCGTCCCATCCCAAAATAGGGAAACGGAGAAGAAATAAATTTAGGGATTTAATCTGACCTTTGTATATTAAAAAAAGTCAGCATCCTTCAAGCTCAGTGAGCAGTTGCGGCATCAACGAAGTCAAGAACCGACAAGTCCAGGGAGATCTTGCAGCCCAACCTCCCTCCTCACCGGCCTAGGAAATTAAGGCAGGAGATTGCTGTGTCCAGCCAAACAGAATGTATAAATTGGATTCATATAAGCTGAAATAATGTGCAAGGCAAGGTTTGCTTGCTGGCGCCTTAACTTCCTCTTGCATTCCTCGGCTCTCCAATAATTTGCAAACCGCCCTTTGCTTTGGATGGCTTATGCATCCTCCTTACGTCCCAGAGTAAAAGGGCCACACAAGGCCACCAGCTCTGGGCCTAGAGGGAATCCCCCAGGCATTCCAACTTGGGGGTTCCATGGCAGAAGGGGCAGAAGAGAGGTGGGCTATAGACTGGGCTCCCCCCCAGCTGGAACTCAGTTCTGGCACCTCTCAGTTGGGGCCTGACACCTCTCAGCGGGGCACCATGGCCTTTCTAAGAGAATGAGGGAGGGGTTCATGGTGAATTTTTTCCTTAAAAAATAGCACTGGATCTAGAAATCCACGAAAATTAAGAAAATGGAGGGCAGGATAGCCAAAGCATGTTAGCTGGGACCAGCTAAGTGGAACCTAGAAACCACAGGGGAGGAATTTCCCAAAGACAGCAAAAATGGGGAAGGGACACAAAACCAACTATCTTATTTGGCTGAATTTTGAATAAAAATTCTTCAGGGTCTCTACGAAGAAGAGCAATCAGCCCTCATGTAGCACGCCATGTGGTGCAGTGGTTAGAGTGTCAGACCAGGACCTGGGAGAGTTGTTGTTGTTTAGTCATTTAGCCGTGTCCGACTCTTTGTGGCCCCCTGGACCAGAGCACGCCAGGCCCTCCTGTCTTCCACTGCCTCCCGCAGTTTGGTCAAACTCATGCTGGTAACTTCGAGAACACTGTCCAACCTTCTCGTCCTCTGTCCTCCCCTTCTCCTTGTACCTGGGAGAGACCTGGGTTCAAATCCCCACTCAGCCAGGAAGCTCACCTTTTGGATCAGCCACTCGCTCTCAGCCTAACCTACCTCACAGGGTTGTTGTGAGGATAAATAGGAACGGCACACCACCTTGAGCTCTGTGGAGGAAAGGTGGAATAGAAATGCAACAAACAAGCACACAACTGTATGGGTCCCATGTTTTTTAAACTTCCATTGGGGTTTGGTGGTAGAAGAAGAGCCCAATGGTCTTTCATGGCACCAGGCAGTTCCCTCCATATCCTTCAACCCCAAAAGAGACCACTCAGCTGCGTCTGCCCACTGGGGCTCCCTCTTTCCTCTCTCTCTCTCTCTCTCTCTCTGCTAGACAGTAATTCATAAGTGATGCATTTTGCATCTGGCAGCAGGGAAGGGGGCAGCTGCAATTAGCCATAACTATTTCATTTTAGTCAAGCGTCCCATTATAATTTGCATTTCACCTTTTAATTGCATGGTGGAGAAGATGGGAGCCGGCTGCCTACCAGTTGCAATGAGAGAAATATGCCGGAGCTATAAAAAGCCAATGCCTGCAGAGACCAGCCCAGAGAACTTTATGGGGAGATTTTATTTACTGATGTAAAAGCTAATCCGGCTTCTGTGTCTGGGCTGCCTTTGTGTGTTGCTCTTTCCCTTTCAGCTGGGTGAGCACCTCTGCCTGGGCTCTGGATAAAGCCTGAGCCCCTGGGTCGGGGGTGGGGCAGAGACACAAGAACCAGAAGGTTCCCCCAAGAAGCAAATCCAACCAATTGCCAGTTCCCCCACCCAGAGCACCCTGAACAGGCCAGAACCCTGAGGGTGTCCCAAGCAGGGAACCAACACAAAGCTCCAGCCCAGACAAGCCCAGGAAGATGTGGTTTTTTGAGGCAAAACAGAAGATGCTCTCCGTCCCCCCCCACCCCCTGCCACCATGGGGGGGGCAGGGTCAGAGGAGGCAACAGGGCCTGTATCTGCCTCTCCTCCCGACCAGCTGCCCTGAGGCAACTGCTTCCCCATGCTTCCTGGGTGGTCCAACCCTGGCTTCATCAACGCTGATTGGAGGGATGCAGCGCCTGCTGTGCTTCACTCAGTCCTTCCGAGGGGGAGAGAAATCAATATGTGGCTGTTTGTTTTGCATGCAGCAAATATTTATTTGTTTCATTTCATTTACATTTCGCTTCTCATTGAAACATCCTGAAGCAATTTAACAGTAAATAGCAAGTGTACATTCCCAAATCAAATGGGATTCAGGACATTCTAGAACAAGACATTTTTGGTTCATAGCGTTGCGATTCTCCCGGCTGCATCACCTGCCGATACAGTTATTTGCAACCCAGAAAGGCACAGACCCAGCAAACGTCTCATTTTCCCCACATGGAAAAGAAGTACTCGGCCTGCTGCAACAAAGACCAATCTCTGACCCACTGACCCACAACTCTCCAAGGCAGGTCATGGGCTAATCTGGTTGGAGGCAAAAGTTCTTCATGACACCCATAAAGAGTGGAGCTGAAAATGAGCAAAATCCACCCACCAAAGGAGACTGTTGGGTTGTATCCACTGCTAGTCCTACCCAGAGTAAACCTACTAGATGAGTGCCATTAATATCAATGGGTCTGCTCCAGGGAGGACGTGGTTGGACATTGTCCAGATTGGATTGGAGGGCAGCTCAGGACCAATGCCCAGTGAGTATCTTGGCCACAATCCAACAACACGGTCAGGCAATGCACCTCAGCCAGTTGAGTCCCAAGTCTTCACACATCACTCTTGTGCCAGATCATTTGTGGCAAGGAGTAAGAGAAATGCATGTTTTGTGGGATCCTTCCTGTTGCCGAAAGGTGAGAACAATTTGCGCATCATGTCACATCAGGACATTTAGCTCAACAACGTAGGGCAGCCTCCCCCAACATGGTGCCCTCTAGCTGGCAGCCCATCCACCTCAGCCAGCCTCAGCCAACGGGGGTTGTCACCCAACACAGCTGGAAGGCACCACAACTTCCACCGGGCAGTTCCAAAAGTGTAGCATTACTCATGCAAGGCATGGTGAGCTTCACTGAAGTTGGCTACAATTTCTGACAAGGTGTTTGGCTTCAGCCCACAACCGTGGTCTGCCTTCCTTGTGGCAGCACAGTCTCAGATCGGGCATAGCCCTCCAGATGTGGCTGAACTACAGCTGCAGGAGGGGAGAGGGCTCTTGCATTCAAATGCTGCTTGTGGGTAAGTAACAAAGCTATTAGTTGTGGGATGTGAAGCACAAGAGCAGTCAAGTACAACATTCCTAGAGTGAACATGTTTACACAAGGGGAGGAATGTTTGTCCAGCCAGCAGCTAAACTTCCTGTTTCCTTCTGGGCTGGGACAGACTTCCTCTGCATGTGACTAGAGGTGGGCGGGGCCTCACCTGCACAGGTAAAGACAAAAGCACCGGGCAGGGCAGCCATCTCTCTCTCTTTGACTACATGCATCGAAGAAGCAACATCTGCTTAGCCAAAGATGCTCTCTTGGCTCCAGCCAAGAGAGGACAAAGGGACTGTCTGCCTTCTGGGATCCTATTGTGAACAGAATGATATGTGAGTAAACTTTTTTATACTTTTGTAGATGACTGTGTCGTGTCTTATCTTTTATGAGGGAATAAGGGGGAAATACCAGAACAGTTATTATAGAGGCTTTAGCGAGCCTGAGCAAACGCATCCGCTGTGAGTTTAAAAGGGGGATGTTACTCTGCTAAATTGTGAACTTGTTAACACAAGTTGGAAAGGCTATAATCAAAAAATATATCCTCTCCTGCATCCCTGAACATTCCCACATTAGTTACTTGTAGCATTTCACAACAAATGAAAACTCAGCTGTGTGAGCCTCACTTGGTTCAAAGTGTTCATTAGCTACAAAATTTAAGCACCCTCCATCTTGTTCCCAATAGTGATCAATCAAGGTTCTGAGCAGGTTTAGTTAGGCTGTCATGATGCACAGACTTCTAAGGCATGTTGGTGATTAAAATCCCATTGAAATCATTTGACCCACTGAGCTTGAAGGACAATGAACTTTCACTAGCATGGGGCCAATAATGACTTTTTTGCAAGCTTTCAGAAGCCCCTGATGTTCTCTGCTCTCTCTCACCAGTGGGCTAAAACTCAACGTGTGCTCAGAGTTCAGGACACGCCATTAGCCTGACAATGCTGCCCGCTTGTGTGGGCACCAGACCACTGCTGAATGTGCCATCTGGATCACAGCATGAGGGTGCATGCAACAAGAAGCAATCTGCTCCAAGGGCAATCCTCACACTGAGCCATCTCCACCCACAACATCTGGAGTTCCACACCACCAGCAGCTGCCAGGAGAGGCCACCAAGAGCAGTCCTTACCAACTGCAGCTACAAAGGCTAAACAAGGGGACTGCCAGGAAGATGGCCAGCCAGGCATGTGGTGGCCCCTTTGTTTATCTGCACCTTTAAAATGACAGTCCTGGATAAGGCCTCCCAGATTTTGCTGGTTTGCAGCTCCCATCAACCTTAAGCATCAGCTATGAAGATAAGAGAAGCCTGCAGGATCAGGCCAATGGCCCATTTAATCCAGCATCCTCTTCTCACGGGGCCAGCCAGATGCCTGTTGGAAACCTGCAATCAGGATTCGAACACAAGAGCAACCCTCTCCCCGCCTGGGGTTTCAAGCAACTGGTATTGTCATAAGAATTTTAAGGTCTTAGATATGTAATAAAAGTCCAGAAATGTACCAAGCAAACGTGCATAAATATATAAGCCGAATGTCTGAAAACCCCACAGAAAAAAAGTCCTGAACAAATTGACCTCAGTTATTTCTCTGCAAGGTCAAAGTGGGAAACCTCCCCATTGTCTCTTTCCTCACAAATCCTGTCTTAAGGGCACATTTAAGATATGAATCATTACAAAAGACTGGCCAGGCTCCACAGGGTATCCAGTCAAGTAAGCATTAACAGGTAACCTGCCAGACAGGAGATAAATAACGCACTCAGATTTCTGTTGTAGACCACCCTTTCTGTGATGTAGGTATGATGTGTCTGGGGGGTGGTCTTGAGCTACACCCCTTCTGTGATGTATGTATGATGTTTCTGGGGGTAGTCTTGGACTCCAGGGCGGGCAATTTAAAATGTCTATATAAGGGCGGGCACACCTTTGTTCAGGGTCCTCCTCCTTTCCTGCGTGTGAGGGGAGCACCCTTTTGCAACAGTTCAATAAAGATCAGGCTTTCTAGCTGCTTTGCTTCTCAGTATTCTCTGGTTGACCTCTGTTATTTTCTCCTACCAATAGGGAACCTACGTAAGGACTCTATATGGGCTCTTGGATACGCCATAAGGGGGGAAAGGGGCAGATTTTTGTTTACAACAGTATCCAGAAGCTTTGCTGCCTCCAACTGTGAAGGCACAGAACAGCCATCTATAGCCTAATTCTCCTCCATGAATTTGCGAAATGTTCTTTTAAAGCCATCTAGGTCGGTGGCCATGACTGCCTCCTGCGGAAGTGAGTTCTGCAGTTTAACTGTGAGCTGCGTGAATAAGTTGCCACATTCAAGTTGCCCCTAAAAGTTGCCCCTAAGCTTGGGCTGCCTCCGTTCCCTCTTGCCTCCTGCCCTCGGTGGGTTTCTGTGTCAGGCTCTGCCTGCCTAGCAGCTGTGCCACGCAGAGGTAGCAGACGTATTAATGATCTATCTCTGGGATCCCGGTGCCGATGTTGCATAATTACATTTAAATGGCTGAAACCTGCTAAGAACTTTTATTGCATAATCAAATGTGCTTAAATCATGCTAGGTGGGAGCAGAGGAGGGCATAAATCGCGCACAAAGTTAGGAGCGTCTCCAGGTGGGGAACAGGCCTGCTCCCCATCCATCTCCGTCTCCAGAAGATTTCTGCCTCCCCAGCCGGAGGGCAAATGGGCCCGTAAGTCATCCATGGAGGGTTGACTTGGAGGCTACGGCAGCCAGGCAGGCGGCTGCAGAGCTCAGCATCCTCTGCCCAATGATGAAGACCTTCTGTCATCCCCTCCTATCATACGAGGGAACGGGATTCTGCAGAAGGGGGAGGTTTTGGTCCCTGCAGGGGTTTCACTCACCCTGTGAAGAGGCAGAGGGCTTGTGCTTGCAGACAGTTCTGGGGGTTATATTCAGAGTGAATTCAGAATGACACTGATGCAGAAGGACAGGACACCCCCCCCACACACACACACTTCCAGGAGCTTGTGCCTTCATAAGAACATAAGGAGAGTCTGATGGAAACTGCAGACTATTGTTCTCCTTCCTAGCAGCTAGGTGTGTGAGATGGGGGGAGGCCCCCCCCATTTCTTCTATGGCACAGAGCAACAACTTTGGTGTACAGATCTGTAGGCGCAGACTATCCCGCGACTCAAACTAGTTCGTTAAGAAAATCCCCAAACTCGGTTCCATGGGTGACTCTGGGTCATCTCTCTGCGGTAGTTTATCTTAAAGTTTTAAGGTGTCTATACGCTTATCGCATTTATAAATTTTAAATTTATTGTTGTACATTGTTTTAATTGTTTGTTTTCCTTCTGGGACTGTACCCCCAAGTATGCTTTATAAGCTGGTCTCCAACCGTAATAAATCTATCTATCTATCTATCTATCTATCTATCTATCTATCTATCTATCTTGACAAACCTAGACAGCATCTTAAAAAGCAGAGACATCATCTTGCCAACAAAGGTCCGTATAGTTAAAGCTATGTTTTCCCAGTAGTGATGTATGGAAGTGAGAGCTGGACCATAAAGAAGGCTGATCGCTGAATAATTGATGCTTTTGAATTCTGGTGCTGGGGGAGACTCTTGAGAGTCCCATGGACTGCAAGAAGAACAAACCTATCCATTCTTAAGGAAATCAGCCCTGAGGGCTCACTGGAAGGACACATCCTGAAGCTGAGGCTCCAAGACTTTGGCCACCTCATGAGAAGAGAAGACTCCCTGGAAAAGACCCTGATGTTGGGAAAGATGGAGGGCGCAAGGAGAAGGGGACGACAGAGGACGAGATGGTGGGACAGTGTTCTCGAGGCTACAAACATGAGTCTGACCAAATTGCAGGAGGCAGTGGAAGACAGGAGTGCCTGGCGTGCTCTGGTCCAGGGGGTCATGAAGAGGCGGACACAACTAAACATCAACAACTATCTATCTATCATCTATATCTATCTATCTATCTATCTATCTATCTATCATCTATCTATCTATCTATCATCTATCTATCTATCTATCTATCTATCTATCATCTATCTATCTATCTATCTATCATCTATCTATCTATCTATCATCTATCTATCTATCTATCATCTATCTATCTATCTATCTATCTATCTATATCTATCTATCCATATCTATCTATCTATCTATCTATCTATCTATCTATCTATCTATCTATCTATCATCTATCTAATTTATCATCTTCCTTGGTTCTTCCAATCACATTGGAGCAGCAAGTGTGAGTTTTACCTTTGCACAGCAGGTTGCTTTCCACACATGCAACCTGACACCCTTGCCTGTCCCGCAGACAAGTGAGCAGGAGGCAGGAGGCGTTGTCAGAGGCCAAGGTCCGATTCCAGCCCCAAAGGTGGGTGTGAAGCAAGACTGGCAAGGGGGGTGGCCTGGGGAGAGACAGTGTGGCTGGGAAAGGGGTGAGGCCCCGCGAACAGCCCCAAGGGCCTGATGGAGAGGCCTGGAGCGCTGCATTTGGCCGCCAGGGCTGAAGTTTCCAAATCCTGACCTGGCAAGACCCTCACAAGATGATAGTTCTATGTTGGATGCCTTGAAGAACTGGTCTGGATGCTGAACCAGATTTGTAGGGGAAGCGATATGAATTTTGCAGAAGTTATACAAGACATCTCCTGTTTGCCTCTTTTGGGTCCCCATCTGTTTTTCTAAGACAATTAATCCAGTCTTTGCTTCTCCTGCCCTGCTGTGTTAGTGTGTGAGTGTGTGTAATGATTAGATGAACCAGGGAACGAACAGGCCCAGGCATTTTTATTTATTTAATATTATTTTTAAAAAGACCTCCTTATAGAAGTCCGCGGCCTTGGCTGATCCTCTAAGGAGCAAAGACTGTCTCCCCAAGCCTCCTGCTTCCTATCTGCAAGCCCAGAGTCTCCAGGGAGAGCTTTGGTGGCAGCGACAGCTTGAGGAACCTTACGCAAAGCAGCCTAAATGCCTTCCTAATGGGTTCTGGGAAAAGCTCAGTTTGGGCAATGCAAGCGCTCCGGTTTTGATGTCCCACCAGCTGCCGGGAGCGGCTGAGAGGGTCCCCCGTGGGGCAGCTTCACCGAGGTGCGTATCCGCTCATCTCCTCTTCTGATCCCACCTGAGCGATGCTCTGGAGCCTCGGAGCAAGGAGGAAAACGAGCCGAAATCAGGAGTGAAGAATAATTTTTGGCAGCCTTCGGACGGGGAGAGGAGCAGGGCCAAATGCAAAGAGACAACCGTCGCATTCGGGGGACGGAGGGGAGCGCAGGTTTGCATAAGCACAAATTCCTCCCTTCTCCTGCCATTGCTTCCCCTCCGCTTAATATGTCCGTGGCAAGGAATGTTTTATCCGAGGCCGAGGCAAATAAAACAAAGCGAGGCAAATCGCAGGTTTTTGATTCCTGCCCCCTGAAAAATCGATATGTGAAATCGTCACAGAAATAATTCTGATCTGCGGTAATGGGGCATCCTCTGCAGGGAGGCCGTCAGCGAAATACAATGCAGCGGAACCAGCTAAATAAAGGGAAGCGAGGGGGGGGGGCAAATTATTCAAAGCAAACAATCTTTTCGCAGAGAAGCAGCTTCGACGAAAAGAAAAGGTTTTTTTGGGGGGGGGGCACCGTGAGCTCAGTAGGTGTCTTTGCCGCATCAGATATTATCCACACAAAGCGTGAGATAAGCTTCATCCCGCAGATATCCTTTGCCCACAAATACTCTCAGCTTCCAGATTCTAAAACTCATAGGATTGTAGAGAACCCCAAGGCTCATCTAGTCCAACCCCCTGCAATGCAACCCTTTCTCTCCATCTCTGTGCAACTCCACACCTGCCATTCTGTTGTTCTCCTCTCACAGAACTCAGTTTCCATCTTGGGCAAGAAAAGGCTGTCCTCTTTAGGCATCCTGGTTGTCACCCTCATTTACCTAACAAAGAGGATATCCTGCGCCTGGCTAGGGATATAAATAAATAAATTGTCCAGTAGCATCTTAGAGACCAACTAAGTTTGTTCTGGGTACACTGGTACCTCAGCTTCAGGTTACAGACTCCGCTAACCCAGAAATAGTACCTCGGGTTAAGAACTTTGCTTCAGGATGAGAACAGCAGGAGGCCCCATTAGTGAAAGTGGTGCTTCAGGTTAAGAACAGTTTCAGGTTAAGAACGGACCTCCAGAGCGAATTAAGTTCTTAACCAGAGGTACCACTGTATAAACTTTTGTGTGCATGCACACTTCTTCAGATACACTGAAACAGAAGTCACCAGACCCTTATATATAGTGGGAGGGTGGGGCGGGGTTTGGGGCTAGGGAGATGTAATTGTTGGGAAGAACTGGTTTGGCCCTCTTTTTTCTCCAGACCCCAGAAGGCAACCATCTCCCCTCCAACCCTTAACAGACTGTTTCCAGATGTTTCTCCCACTTATATTGGCCCCCTCTTAAGGGTGTGTGTCTAGCCATGATGTGGGAATCAGCCCTGAGTTGTCTGAACTCTTCAGTGGTTCAGTACAAGGAGCTGCTACCTGAGGATTCTTCTCAGAGGTCCAACTAGCCCAGATTCCTCTCTTCCAGGTTCTGCAGCAAAGGCATTTTCTCCCAGACCTGCTGCATCTGCTTCTGCTTTTGGGTTCCTTCTGTAAACATTAGCAGTCAATTCCTTCAATGTACAGATTGCCACATCCACTCACAGGCCCTAGGAGATGCCTTGACTTATATCTGGGGTACCAGGAGCCCCTTCCCCACCCAGCTGGATCTCTGCCTCAGCCCAGACACCCCCTCCTCATCTCAGTTCCTTTACTTACAGAATGAGAAGGAAATCTGTGCAGGTGTAAAAGATGACAGACACACACAAACACACTCACAAAACTGCAAATACATTTGCAAATGAAACACTTTACATAAATGAAAGGAGCTGGCATTGGCCACTTCCTGCAATAGCACTGAGGATGGATTCAAAGAACGGAATTACATTGCAGGGGGTTGCGTGGCAGGGAGGCTGGATTAGATGACTGTTGAGGTCCCTTCCAACTACAGCTCTAGGGTTCTCTGAGTCTAGGGCAGGGGACAGAGAAGCAAGGAAGAAGCCAAAGTTTCCTGGGCCTTTGAGGAAATACATGACATCCTATCACGGCAAACTAACGCAAGAGAAGGTGATTGCAACTTCATTGTCAAGAGTGTAAGAAGTTCCTGCTGGATTAGACCATCTAGCCCATCATCCTCTTCTCACAGTTGCTGAGCAGTTGCCTGTGAAAAACCAGCAATCAGGATTCGAACACAAGAGCAACTATCTCCCCTCCTGCAGTTTCCAGCAACTGTGACTCAGAAGCATCCCTGTCTCCAGCTGTGGAGTCAGAGCAGTGCCACCCTGGCTGGGAGCCTTTGACGGGTCTTTCCTTTCACCTTTCCCCCCAGCAGCTCAAGGTGATCTACGTGGTTCTGCCTGTCTTCATTCTCTCCTCACAACAACCCTGTGAGGTAGGTTAGGCTGCATTATAAGTGGCACTTTATATCAGCACATGGGACGCGGGTGGCGCTGTGGGTTAAACCACAGAGCCTAGGACTTGCAGCGGGAAGGTAAACGGCGTTTCTGTGCGCTGCTCTGGTTCGCCAGAAGCGGCTTAGTCATGCTGGCCACATGACCCGGAAGCTGTACGCCGGCTCCCTCGGCCAATAAAGCGAGATGAGCGCCGCAACCCCAGAGTCGGCCACGACTGGACCTAATGGTCAGTGGTCCCTTTACCTTTTTTATATCAGCACCAGGAAAATCCAGGCCTCTGCCTCCAAGGAGCTTACAGTTTACATTTCAACGGTGGGGTGAGAGGGAAGGGAGGCCGAGGTAAGAAGCCTCTGCGGTTTCCGTGTCCTTGGGCTTCTATCACCAGCACACAATTTCCTCCCCCCCCCGCCCCTCCAGCCCCCCCTTTCCCGAAGTCACCCAATCCCACCGGCGTTTAAATCCATCTCCAGCCCGGCATTATTTCTCCCATTGAATAAATAGGGCAGCTCTCCCTGCTAGCGCTGCCATAAATCCTTGGCACAGCCTTCCTTTTGATTATTCCTTTTATATCTAAAATCTGCCCTTAGCTGTCTCCATGGAGCTGTTATCGTTCTTGTAACATGCTTGTGTAATAAAACGCTGCCTTTTGTTTGATCGCTGGCTGCTGGTAATGCCATCTTGTGATGCACACAGATCTCCGGGAACAAGAGGGGGGAGGGGGACACCCCCCGCTTTGGGTGCAAATGCTGGGGGGAGGGAGGGTGTCATTCAGTAAGATGAGGGCGGGTGGCATCAGGTCAGACATCTACAGTCACGACAACTTGCCCTTGGTGTCTCGAAGAGGCAGAAAGAGCATTAGCTGGACATGAGGGGCAGCAAAATGTTGGCGTCCTCTTGGACAGTAGCTCCTTATCTGCACAGGCCCAAGAAGCAGACCACAGCCTTCCCCATCCTGGTGCCCTCCAGATACTCAGGGCTGTTGCAACTCCCTCCAATATCAGCCTCCACAGTCGTGCTGGCTGGGGCTGTTGTTCTTGTTTAGTCGTTTAGTCGTGTCCGCCTCTTCGTGACCCCCTGGACCAGAGCACACCGGGCACTTCTGTCTTCCACTGCCTCCCACAGTTTGGTCAAACTCATGCTGGTAGCTTCGAGAACACGGTCCCACCATCTCGTCCTCTGTCGTCCCCTTCTCCTTGTGCCCTCCATCTTTCCCAACATCAGGGTCTTTTCCAGGGAGTCTTCTCTTCTCATGAGGTGGCCAAAGTACTGGAGCCTCAGCTTCACAATCTGCCTTTCCCCTTCTTGTGAGCACTCAGGGCTGATTTCCTTCAGAATAGAGAGGTTTGATCTTCTTGCAGTCCATGGGACTCTCAAGAGTCTCCTCCAGCACCATAATTCAAAAGCATCAATTCTTCGGCGATCAGCGTTCTTCACTTCCATACATCACTACTGGGGAAACCATAGCTTTAACTATTTGGACCTTTGTTGGCAAGGTTATGTCTCTGCTTTTTAAGATGCTATCTAGGTTTGTCCTTGCTTTTCTCCCAAGAAGCAGGCGTCTTTTAATTTCGTGACTGCTGTCACCATCTGCAGTGATCATGGAGCCCAAGAAAGTAAAATCTCTCACTGCCTCCATTTCTTCCCCATCTATTTGCCAGGAGGTGATGGGACCAGTGGCCATGATCTTCGTTTTTTTGATGTTGAGCTTCAGACCATATTTTGCGCTCTCCTCTTTCACCCTCATTAAAAGGTTCTTTAATTCCTCCTTACTTTCTGCCATCAAGGTTGTGTCATCTGCATATGCTGGTTGGGGCAGATGATGGGAATTCTGGTCCAAAATTTCAACAGGCAGAAATGTCTGCACTTAGGCAGGAAGAACCAGATTCACAAAGTTAGGATGGGGGACGTCTGGCTTGCTAGCAGCACATGTGAAAAGGATCCAGGGGTCTTGTTGGACCACAAGCTTAACATGAATTAAATGCATGATGCAGCAGCAGCAAAAAAAAAGGCTAATGCTATTCTGTGCTTCATCAACATAAGTAGAGTGTTCAGATTAAGCAAAGTCATAGTCCCTCTCTATTCTGCCTTGGTCAGACCACACCTGGAATACTGTGTCCAGTTCTGGGCACCACAATTTAAGAAAGATGTTGACAAGCTGGAAGGTGTGCAGAGGAGGGCAACCAAGATGATCAAGGGACTTGGAAACCAAGCCTTGTGAGGAGTGCTTGAAGGAGCTGGGTATGTTTAGCCTGGAAAAGAGGAGACTGAGAGGAGATATGATAGCCATCTTCAGATATCTTAGGGGCTGTTACATGGAAGAGGGAACAGGCTTGTTTTTCTCCTGCTCTGGAGGGTAGGACTTGAACCCAAGGAGATTCTGACTAAACATTCAGGAAAAAAATTCTGACAGTAAGTGTTGTTTGACAGACCCCTTTGGGAGGTTGTGGCCTCTCCTTTCTTGGAGGTTTCTAAGCAGAGGTTGGATGGCCATCCGTCAGCGATTCTTTAGCTCTCATTCCTGCAGTACTTGAACTAGCTGACCCTTTAGGATTATGACTACCATGTCCCCAAAGGCCGTGTCTGTATGTCAAAAAATAAAAATGTTACAGCCATTTTCATTTCACAATGCAAGACAATGGAATTTCTTGGTGATTTGCAAAACTTAGATCTGCATCTGGTCGGATCAGGTCCAGAATGGTCCTGAACCAGATTTACAAATTGGAGCCACAAACTGGATCAGTGTCTCTGCGTATGTGTGGATAGGGAAAATTCTGGAGTTAGAGACTACTCAGCAGCCCAGCTCGTTGGGGTACCAGTCCCCCGTGGGTCCATGTGGTTAGTAAAAGAAGGAAATTCCAGCCAAGCAATTTGGAGCAAAACAGCGGTCAGTAGACTTAGATCCTTTATTGTTGCACAACAGGTTCAACAACAGCGAGTGAACCCAGAGCATGGGGTGACATTGACTTTTAAAACTTCCCACCACATCCCATAATACAGTTCGCACAGCATCATTGATACATCATCTTTACATCACTGACATGTCACAAAAAGGGGAGGGGTAGACAGGGACTACACTAGTTCAACCTTGGCAAACATGTCAGACAAGTCCTTGGTGCATAAGCAGACATGTCAGGGCAAGACCCAGGTATAAGATTAGCATAGGCAAACACTTCTGAAGTCCCACCACCCAAAGTACAAGAGAACTTCCTCTGCATGTCTGGCCCCTTGGCAAGTCTGGGGATGGGATTAGGCTTTCCTTGGCCAACAATCAGCTCAGCAATTGTCATCTCTGGGCACTTCCTGGGGTAGGAGGTGTGTATACAGGTCCTCACGCTTGGGGAGGCGGCAGGGAAAAGGGTCCTTTTTCCAAGGGCAAAATAGTGTTGAAATGGAGGAAACTGGCAAAGGAGTTGATTTTATATGATTGTTAAAGCTAGGTATCTTCCCTGATAATATTTGTAACATTTAATAACTTTAATTTCCATAACAGCGTGATTGTGTGTGTGAGCACACAGGCCTCTTATTTGTTGTTTTAGGCCTAAATTTGTGGCTTACTCAAGAAAAGGGCAGGAACTCTCAGAGGCTGCCTGTTTTGGATCCAAGCCCTTCCAGAACCACCCACTCAGTGTTTAGTCTAGACCCGGCAGATGGGCCCTCTGTTCGAGAGTCTGGCACTGGAAGGAGGAAGAAGAGTCGTCTGTAGCTGCCTCCGCTCCGGCAAAACAGAGCTAAGCCTTCCTTTGCTGACAGAGAGGCTTCGCTAAGCCAGTTTGCCATGGAGATTGGAACGCGCTGTTCCACAAACGTTCAGAGCTGGAGAGGGAGATTCGAGCATCTGATTGGGGCCAAAAGATACAGAATCGTAGGACTGTAGAGTTGGAACGGACCCAGTCCCACTCCCTGCAACAGGACAGAAGGAGTTAATAATTTGTCCCTTGATGCTTTTTGGAAAGCAGAGTTTCCTTGCTGAAAAGCAACCACAAACTGTGGCCCATCACCTCCTTACAAGAGAAGGCTAAAAGCAGTGATAAGGCAAATACTCAGATCTGTTTGGGCTTGTTTTTAATTTTCTCAAGGCTGTATGATGATCACAGAGTCAATTTTCTGTGACTTGCTCAAAGACCACCAAAGTCCCACCTATCCAAAGGCCAAACCAGCCACCCCCATCGACCCATCTAACATCTCTCTCTCTCTCTCTCTCTCTCTCACACACACACACACACACACAGCGCGAGAGAGCACCTAGGCAGCCTTTCTCAACCTGCGGGTCGCCAGATGTTGTTGAACTACAACTCCCATCAGCCCTAGCTAGCAAGGCCAGAGCTCAGGGATGATGGGAGTTGTGGTCCAACAACATCTGGGGAACCACAGGTTGGGAACTGCTGGCCCTAGAGTGAGATCCCATGGTGCTGAGGAACAAGGGAGGGGCAGGAACAAGGGGCACCTTTGGCCAGCCTTTCCCGACCTGTTGCCCTCTGGAAATTGTTGGATTATAGCTCCTATCTGCCTTGGCCAATGTGCGAAACATTGATGGGAGCTATAGTCAGACTACAGCTTGCTGTGGACTTTTGCTGACCCTGATCACTGCCCAAGAACCCAAGAAAGATGGAGGCTGGAATATGAGGGGAGCCCCGTGCCATCCATACCGTGGATAGGCGTGCAAAACTGGAAATCCAGCAGTGACTGCATGTGTTCCCCTTGAGCTAATTTTTTTAAGGGGACAGTCATGTTATAAAGGGATGCAGGTGGCGCTGTGGGTTAAACCACAGAGCCTAGGACTTGCCGATCAGAAGGTCGGCTGTTCAAATCCCCGCAACGGGGTGAGCTCCCGTTGCTCAGTCCCTGCTCCTGCCAACCTAGCAGTTCGAAAGCACCTCAAAGTGCAAGTAGATAAATAGGTACCGCTCTGGCAGGTAGGTAAACAACGTTTCTGTGCGCTGCTCTGGTTCGCCAGAAGCGGCTTAGTCATGCTGGCCACATGACCTGGAAGCTGTACGCCGGCTCCCTCGGCCAGTAAAGTGAGATGAGCGCCGCAACCCCAGAGTTGGCCACTACTGGACCTAACGGTCAGGGGTCCCTTTACCCTTTACCTTTTACATGTTATAAATGCGATCATTTACAAGCAGCAAGAGCTGGGATTTTGCAGCCCCTGTTGCATTCTGCATACTGGAGCCCCTTTTCTCCTCCTCTTCTCCCATCGCTTCACAGAGGGAGGGTCTGCAATGAGGGTTTCCAAATGCCACCCATTACCCCCCAAGCAAGGGCAACAGCTGCTGTGCAAATGGGCAGGAGCAACAACAGTGGCTGGGCCACTTCCCTCCCTCCTCTGCCTTCCGCTTCCTCACCCCTCGCCTCCAAGTGCTTCGATCAATCATGCTTCCACTAATTAACTTCTAATTTACCTCTTTAGTCAAATCTGCTTACAACTGGAGACAAGAAAATATGGCCCCAAACAAAGAGGCAATAAATTGGCTCCTTCCCTTTCTCCAGTCCAAGCCCTGCAGGGAAACGGAGGGAGATGGAAGGGGCTCAAGTCAGAGGCTGGCTCTGTCCCTCCCTTGAATTGCTGTCATTCGCAGGATTTGCTTTTCAAAGTGAGAAATCTCCTTCGAAGGAGGGCATACATGGGTGCACCTGAACACTTAAAAGACACCTGCATCCGTGCCCCAAATTGGCATCCCTTTAAGATGCTAAATAAGAATGAAAGATTGTTATCCCTGGAGAACCTCAAAGTATTGTGACCTGCCACCCCAATCTCCGAGCAGTGAGAGAATCCAGGGGTTCCAGGCACTTACCCAGGTTGTGTGGGATGTGAAACACAAGAGCAGTCAAGTACAACATTCCTAGAGTGAACATGTTTACACATGGGGAGGAAGGTTTGTCCAGCCAGCAGGTAAACTTTCTGTTTCCTTCTGGGCTGGGACAGACTTCCTCTGCATGTGACTAGAGGTGGGCATGGCCTCACCTGTGCAGGTAACAACAAAAGCACAGGGCAGGGCAGCCATCTCTCTCTCTTTGACTACTTGCATCGAAGAAGCAACATCTGCTTAGCCAAAGATGCCCTCTTGGTTTCCAGCCAAGAGAGGACAAAGGGACTGTCTTATGAGATAGTTTCTAGGTATATGTTACTTTTCTAAGCTAAGTCTGCCTTCTGGGATCCTATTGTGAACAGAATGATATGTGAGTAAACTTTTTTAATACTTTTGTAGAAGGCTGTGTCGTGTCTTATCTTTTATGAGGGAATAAGGGGAAAATACCAGAACAGTTATTATAGAGGCTTTAACGAGCCTGTGCTAACACATCCGCTGTGAGTTTAAAAAGGGGAATGTTACTCTGCTAAATTGTGAGCTTGTTAACACAACTTGGAAAGGCTATTATCAGACAATATATCCTCTCCTGCGTCCCTGAACATTCCCACAGGTTGGAGACTGTGGTGTCTTCAGATGGTTTTATTTGAAACCTGAGTATAGGATGGAAGGGTCTCAGCATCAACACCCCAGGAGATCTTCCTTCTCCATTCGTCACAGCTTTGGATCCAGCCCAGAGCAAGCTGGTCTCTGGGTCTCCAGCTGCCAGCCCAGCTCTCTCTGGCACTTGTTCTCCTACCTAGCAGCTAGGAGAGGGTGGGAGGAGGGAGGAAAGGCCCACCCATTAGCTTGGAGGGCACTGCCACTCCACTGTAGCTCTTGCAACCTGGCTCCTTCTTTTGGGATGCTGGTGCAGACACTTAAGGGGCCAGCTAAGGCCATTGCCTTACAAAAGGAACTTGCCTGACCATCTCAGCAACTTCCTTTATTACAGTCTAGCCCTCCCCAGGTGCAGGGCCCTGAGCCAGATGGACCCTCACAACCCACAACAGTGTCAATACCATCACAGACGCTTAGTGCTGAGACACACATTTGTGAGGGACCTCAATGAGAGGATGGAGTGAAAGGTCTTCTGAGCTCCGCGGGTCCCTGGAAGCCAAGCCAAGGTGAAAAGTGGCAGAGGTAGCTCCTTTAAGTTAAGCTCATAATTAGCTGAGTGATTACAACTTTGGGGCGGGGTGGGGGGTGGGGGGAATCACCTTTATGGAGGAGGGGAGTTTTTCCCCACCTCACAATGGGCATTGGTGGTGTTTAGCTTTGTGTGTGTAATGTACATGTGGAACGAGAAAGAGGGGTCTTGTGGTCTTGATTGGGGAGGGGAGGACAACCCCATGAAATGTTTGGGGAAAATGGGGGGGGAGCACTCAAAGAGGGAAGAAACTCCTAGAGACATATAATCATTGTGTAGGAAGGGACCCCTGAATGTCACCTATTCCACCCCTTGTCAGAAAGAACACCCTCATGTCCAGTTGCAATCTCCTTTTTTGAAATTTGAATCCATTAGTTCAGCTCCTCCCCTCTGGAGCAAGAGAAAACCAGCTTGTTCCATCTTCCATTGTGACACCCCTTTGGATAGTCAAAGATGGTTCTCCCATCACCTCTCAGTCTCCTCTTTGCCAGGGTAAACATAAAAAAGGTAAAGGGACCCCTGACCATTAGGTCCAGTTGTGGCCGACTCTGGGGTTGTGGTGCTCATCTCGCTTTACTGGCCGAGGGAGCCAGCATACAGCTTCCGGGTCATGTGGCCAGCAGGACTAAGCTGCTTCTGGCGAACCAGAGCAGCGCATGGAAATGCCGTTTACCTTCCCGCTGGAGTGGTACCTATTTATCTACTTGTACTTTGACATGCTTTCAAACTGCTAGGTTGGCAGGAGCAGGGACTGAGCAACAGGAGCTCACTCCATCGTGGGGATTTGAACCAGCGACCTTCTGATCGGCAAGTCCTAGGCTCTGTGGTTTAACCCACAGCACCACCCGCATCCCAGGCTAAACATATCCATCTCCTAAAACCAGCTCTGCTGACTGTTGGCTTCTGGGGCTTGTGGACTGGAAAGGTTTCTTTTCCCGGCAAACTGTGCTGCGCTTGTTAGATAACCGAGCACTGTTTGCTGGACGGATTCACATTCCGAACCGGAATCTCATTGCAAATGCAGGCAAGAGCTCTAGTCAGAACATCGGAGCAGCAGATAGCCCCGTTTCCCCAGCAAACCCTCCTTCCCATCGGATGCAAGGCAGCAGATCTTCGCTTGGAATAACTTGCTCTGGGGCCTTTGCTTAATGAACTTGCTGGGGAATTAGGCAGACCAAGCCGGCATGCTTGCCCCAGCGGGGGAGAGGAAAGCTTGGCTCAACCGCCTTCCCTTCTCCATGCTCAATTAGCAGCAGAAACAGCCAGTGGAGGAGGAGGAGGAGGAGGAGGCGGCACAGCAAAGGCCTCTCCATTCGGCGGGTGCTGATGCCTGGCAGGGTGCCAAGGAGACAGCCTAGCTGTGGAGAGGCAACAAACACAGGATTCAAATAATGGAATTGTAGAGCTGGAAGGGACCCGCCGGGGTCATCTAGCCCAACCCCCTGCAATGCAGGAATCCCAGCCAAAGCATCCATGGCAGAGGACCATCCAACCTCTGCTTGGAAACCTCCAAGGAAGGAGAGTCTACAGAGGGAGACAGTTCCACTGTCCAACGGCTCTCACGGTCAGAAACTCTACCCTTCTGCGATTCAATGAAATTGTTTTGGAATCTACATGGCATGGCTTCAAGCTACAAGAAAGGAGAGTCAGACTAAACATCGGGGGGGAATTTCTGAGAATAAGAGCTGTAAAAGAGCGCCGCACACATTTGTGGAGGAAGGAGACGGCGATCAATGGCTACTAGCCAGAATGGCTCTGCTCTGCCTCGGAGGAAGATATGCTTCCAGTCCTGAAAGACCTGAATTGGCTCCCAGTACGTTTCCGAGCACAGTTCAAAGTGTTGGTGCTGACTTTTAAAGCCCTAAACGGCCTCGGTCCAGGATACCTGAAGGAGCATTTCCACCCCTATCATTCAGCCCAGACACTGAGGTCCAGCGCCAAGGGCCTTCTGGCAGTTCCCTCACTGCGAGAAGCAACATTACAGGGAACCAGGCAGAGGGCCTTCTCGGTAGTGGCTCCCGCCATATGCAGCGCCCTCCCATTAGATGTCAAGGAGATAAGCAACCATCTGGCTTTTAGAAGACATCTGAAGACAGCCCTGTTTAGGGAAGTTTTTAAATGTTTGATGTTTTATTGTGTTTTTAATATTCTGTTGGGAGCCACCCAGAGTGGCTGGGGAAACCCAGCTAGGTAGGCAGGGTATGTATGTATGTAGAGTCATACCTTGGGTTACAGACACTTCGGGTTGCACAATTTTGGGTTGTATACTGCACCGAAACTGGAAGTACCGGAATAGGTTTCTTCCGGGTTTCGGCATTGCGCATGCGCAGAAGCGATAGATTGCGCTTTGCGCATGCACAGAAGCGCCGAATTGCAACCCATGCATGTGCAGATGTGGCACTGAGGGTTGCGAATGTGCTTCCCGCATGGATCATGTTCGCAACCCGAGCGTCCACTGTATGTATGTATGTATGTACAGTGGTACCCCGCAAGACGAACGCCTCGCGAGACGAAAAACTCGCAAAACGAAAGGTTTTTTCGTTTTCGAGTTGCCTCGCAAGACGAATTTCCCTATGGGCTTGCTTCGCAAAACGAAGCTTGCCCCGGGGACAGCGGGTCTTCTCTTTTGAAGCAAGGGGCGGCGGGGAGATCGCTTCTCCCCACCGCCCCTTGCTTCAAAAGAGGTCTGCCCCCGGACCTCTTTTGAAGCAAGGGGCTGCGGGGAGATCGCTTCTCCCGCTGCTCCGAAGCGGGTGGGGGGGGGGGGGAACACCTGCCCCAGCCACCGGGCTTCGTAGCGCTGCTGCGAAGCCGGGCGGGGGGCGGGAACACCTGCCCCAGCCACCCCGCTTCGGAACGCTGCTCCGAAGCGGGGTGGGGGGGCGGGAACACTTGCCCCAGCCGCCGGGCTTCGTAGCGCTGCTGCGAAGCCGGGCGGGGGGCGGGAACACCTGCCCCAGCCACCCCGCTTCGGAACGCTGCTCCGAAGCGGGGGGGGCGGGAACACCTGCCCCAGCCGCCGGGCTTCGTAGCGCTGCTGCGTAGCCGGGCGGGGGGGGGGGGGCGGGAACACCTTCTGAAGGCGGGCAGGGGGCGAAAGTCTTTGTCCCCCCTGCCTGCCTTCCCAGGGGCTTTTAAATCGCCCCGGACAGCGGAGAAGTCTTCCGCTGTCCCGGGCGATTTTAAAATGCCGCCCGCCAGCATTTTAAGATCGCCCGGACAGCGGAGAAGTCCTCCGCTGTCCCAGGGTTTTTTAAAATGCTGGGGGTGGGAAGAAAAGCCCTTGTCCCCACCCCCGCCTTCTGAAGGCGGTTTCCCTAGGAACGCATTAATTGATTTTCAATGCATTCCTATGGGAAACCGTGCATCGCAAGACGAAAAAACCGCAAGACGAAGAGACTTGCGGAACGAATTAATTTCGTCTTGCGAGGCACCACTGTATGTATGTATGTATGTATGTATGTATGTATGTATAAATAAATATGATGATGATGATAAATGTCAGTTCTCTCCAGGATGGGAGAGTTGTTCTTGTGCTCGGATCCTGCTTGTTGGTTTCCCAACAGAGGCATCTTCTTGGCTACTGTAAGAACAGGATGCTGGCCTGGCCTGATCCAGCAGACTCTTCTTTTATTTTTATGGGGTGGGTCAGAGATTCTGAGCAAGAGAGCCCTTGGGAAGGAGTCTCTGTGCAGGTGCCTCTAGACAGAGTTTTCTTGGAGGTGGTGCACGCTCTTTGTAGAACGGCCCTGCGATGTGGCTGGTTTTGTTGCCCTCGCCCACTGGCTGGGCTGCGGCTTCTTCCTTGCACTCTTGCACAAGCGAACAGGCAGTGGAGAAGCCTCCCCCCACCTGCCTTTCCAGGAAGCCCACTTTTTGCCTCCACTCTGAAGGGATGGCAGGTGTTCAGCCCTTGCCGTGGGTTTAAAGGCTTTAATCCTCCCAAGTCAGTCTTCTGCATTCATCCACTAATAGGTTTAAGAGGAATTACACACAAAACTTGCTCCATGCATACAGGGGATCTTCGACTCTCCTCTCTTGGCAGGGGAGGAGGAGGCTGGATTGGGACCTGTGAAGGAGGGCAGAAGAGGGGCCAGGCAGACCTGGCCACGAACGCCCACTCTGGCGCTCTCTTTCTCCACCAGCCCTGCTGGGATAACAGGAGGATAGCATAGTGGAGTTGGAAGGTACCCCTGAAGGTCCTCTAGTCTAACCACTGCAATGCAGGAATAGCTGCTGAAGAATCCCTGTTGGGTGGATCAGTGTGCGGATGATACCCAGCTCTACCTCTTTCAAATCAGAACCAGTGAAAGCGGTGAAGGTCCTGTGTGAGTGCCTGGAGGCGGCTGGAGGATGGATGGCGGCTAACAGATTGAGGTTGAATCCTGACAAGACAGAAGTACTGTTTTGGGGGGACAGGGGGCGGGCAGGTGTGGAGGACTCCCTGGTCCTGAATGGGGTGACTGTGCCCCTGAAGGACCAGGTGTGCAGCCTGGGAGTCATTTTGGACTCACAGCTGTCCATGGAGGTGCAGATTAATTCTGTGTCTAGGGCAGCTGTCTACCAATTCCATCTGGTACTCATGATGAGACCTTACCCGCCCGCAGACTGTCTCGCCAGGGTGGTGCATGCTCTAGTTATCTCCTGCTTGGACTACTGCAATGTGTTCTACGTGGGGCTACCTCTGAAGGTGACCCGGAAACTGCAATTAATCCAGAATGCAGTAGCTAGACTGGTGATTGGGAGCGGCCGCCGGGACCACAATAACACTGGTCCTGAAAGACCTGCATTGGCTCCCAGTAGGTTTCCGAGCACAATTCAAAGTGTTGGTGCTGACCTTTAAAGCCCTAAATGGCCTCAGTCCAGTAGACCTGAAGGAGCGTCTCCACCCCCATCGTTCAGCCCGGACACTGAGGTCCAGCGCCGAGGGCCTTCTGGCAGTTCCCTCGCTGCGAGAAGCCAAATTACAGGGAACCAGGCAGAGGGCCTTCTCGGTGGTGGCGCCCGCCTTGTGGAACGCCCTCCCACCAGACGTCAAGGAAATAAAAAGCTATCTTATCTTTAAAAGACATCTGAACATAGCTGTCAACTTTCCCCTTTTTTAAGGGAAATTCTATTCAGAATAATAGGATTTCCCTTTAAAAAAAGGGAAAAGTTGACAGCTATGCATCTGAAAGCAGCCCTGTTTAGCGAAGTTTTTAATATTTAATGCTGTATTGTTTTTAACACTCGATTGGGAGCTGCCCAGAGTGGCTGGGGAAACTCAGCCAGATGGGCGGGGTATTAATAATAATAATAATAATAATAATCATAATAATAATAATAATATCATTATTATCCCCCCCTCTTTAAAAACATGCAGTGAGAGCTGCTCAAAAGTGGACTGGGCTCCCTGGGAAGGTGGCGGGTGGTTGTTAAATAGAGGTCGTGTGGCCACCTGTCAGGGATTCTCTAGCTGTGATTCCGGCATTGAGAGGGTTGGACTAGATGGCTTCTGGGGGTCCCTCCATGAGCCAGAGCCCCGCTTCCCCGCTGGAGGTCGAGGGGATGCCACGGCAGGTGGTGGCTCTGCCCCGAGACCCAGGCGAGGGCCCAAGGATGAGGCCCGCGGAGGCAGCGAGGCAGGCAGCCGGCCCCCGAAGCAGCCTGGCCGGAGATTTATGGCCCTCGCGCTGCTGGAACGCTGCAGCTTCCTTTCCTAATGAATTTTTACTGCATGTGGGAAGGAGACGCCAGCCCAGCCCAGGCACTGTCCCTATTTAGTGATTACCGTTATTTATGGGCTGGCAGCTCCAGGACCGCCTTGCCAGACACACGCTAAGCCACGCTGCTCTTTCCGGATCATCTCTCTCCCTCCTTCCCTCCTTCATGTCCTGCTCAAGACCCTTTTGGTGGAGGGAAAAGGCCTCTCCTCTCTCATACAAGCTCCAGCATTACTGGCCTGCCTGCACCTTCAGCTGGCAAAGGTGGCTGGGGCACAGTGGTGTAGCGCAGTGGTTAGAGTCGGACGAGGACCTGGGAGAGAGCAGGGTTCAAATCCCCACTCAGCCACGAAGCTCCCAGGGTGTGGCCTTGGGCCAGGCACTCCCTCTCAGCCTAACCTACCTCGCAGGGTTGTTGCTGAGGTTAAAATGGGAAGGAGGAAGACTGCGCACGCCACCTTGGAGGAAAGGACCTCTTTTCCCCATAACAGCACCCAACACGGGGCAAGTGCTGAAATAATGCCAAATTGTTCTAGAAGGAAAGGAGTAGGAGCTGAATGTGACCAGTGCAGAGTGAAGCTGGAACAGGCTTAACAGTTTCGGGGGGAGCAGGGTGCCTTCCTTAGAGGTTTTTAAAGAGAGGTTGGGTCTGTGGGGGAATGCTTTAGCTGTGATTCCTGCAATGCAGGAGGTTGGTCTAGATGAACTTTGGGATTCCTCCCAACCCTGCAGTTCTGTGATATTTAGCATCCGATTGCACTGAGTATTTTGCTGGAGACCCCAGAAGGGGAGAGTGTGGCTCTTGCACCCGGGTCTTGCTTGGGGGTGTCATGTTGGCCCCTGTGAGAACAGGGTGCTGGACTGGATGGGCTCCCATGGGCCTGATCCAGCAGATGCTCTGCTTATATTCCTCTTGCTTTTTCCATTTTTGAACTGTGGTGAAGTGGTGGGTGAACATAAATCATTCAGCGAACAGATGCTAAATCTATGCTGGAGCAGGGATAGATTTGCTTGTGGCCTGAACTCTGTGACCTGACCGGTCTCGCCTGTTTCCAGGGCTTGTAGTCAACCGCTTGTCCCCTGTTCCTCCCCTCCAGGGTGGCCTAGTGGTTAGAGTGTAGGACTAGGACCTGGGGGGCCAGGGTTCGGATCCCCCCTCATTGGCCATAAAGCTCCCAGGGTGTGACCTTGCTCTGCTCACTGCCTCCCAGCCTAACCTACCTCTCAGGGTCGTTGTGCTGATTCAATGAGGAGGCGAAACCCTGTATGCCACCTTGAGCTCCTCAGAGAGAAAAAGGTGGGTTATAAATGCGACGCATGAACAAAATAGCAATAAATAAGTTTGGAAGGCATTGGGATTGCAGGAATTTAGCAGCGTTGGTTAGTGACAGCCACTCCTGGCCCAGATAACAGGAATTGTGTGCTTAATGCCTGCAACATATGGAGCCTCGTTCAGCATCCATCACAGGGACGAGATACCAAGATTGCTTTGTACTCCGATAAGCTATGGCATTTCAGGTTTTTTTTATAATCCCCTCAAACATTTCTTTCATTTGGGAGAAGAAACACAGAGAGGGGGCGAGGAGGAAGACAACAAGCAAGAATTATCTTTGCAGGCTTTGGGCGGGGAGCTCCTGCTGTTCTTTAGAGCCTCCTTCAATGCGAAGGGAAGCACTTTCATCTTTAAAGGTCAGTGCAAAGCACTCCGTGTCGAGAGATCTGGCGTGTGAACTCCAAGGGTCAGAGCAGGTTCTTGACTCATCCTTTCCATTGCAGGGGTTGGACTAGATGGCCCTTGGAGCCCCTTCCGACTCTGCAATTCCATGACTCACTGGAGTTTCTTTAAACAGGTTAGATGGCCACCTGGCAGGGATTCCTGAACTGTGATTCCTGCAATGCAGGGGGTTGGAATAGATGACCCCCAGGGTCCCTTCCAACTCTACAATTCCATGATCCTTAATGAAAGCAACTGTGTCAAGGAGGTCCCATTCCCTAGAACTGGGCTGTGGGGCAGCCCTTTCCTCTGAAAACCTGCCAGGAATCTCCCAGTGGCCCAGAAGCCAACATGTCTGTCTCACCAACTTCCAGGAGCAGCTGCACGATTCCTTTACCTGCAGCTCAAGAGAGCAGCAAGCAACACATGCATGTGGGTGGTTTTTTCTGGGGGGGGGGGGTGTGTGTTATCAGTCTGGATAATGCCCTGAGTCCCTTCCAGTTCTTGGGGTCCTGTACCCACTGAGGGTTAGAATCCAATAGAGGGTTCTGTTGTTGAGCTGGTCAGGCAAGTCTCTTTGTGAGACAATGGCCTTAAAGGTAAAGGGACCCCTATTAGGTCCAGTCATGGCCGACTCTTGGGTTGCGGCGCTCATCTCGCCTTATTGGCCGAGGGAGCTGGCGTACAGCTTCCGGGTCATGTGGCCAGCATGACTAAGCCGCTTCTGGAGAACCAGAGCAGCGCACGGAAACGCCGTTTACCTTCCCGCCGGAGCGGTACCTATTGATCTACTTGCACTTTGATGTGCTTTTGAACTGCTAGGTTGGCAGGAGCAGGGACAGAGCAACGGGAGCTTACACTGTCACGGGGATTCGAACTGTCAACCTTCTGATCGGCAAGTCCTAGGCTCTGTGGTTTAACCCACAGCACCACCCAGTAAGAGCTGTTTGAAAGTGGAATTTGCTGCCAAGGAGTGTGGTGGAGTCTCCTCCTTTGGAGGTCTTTAAGCAGAGGCTTGACAACCATATGTCAGGAGTGCTCTGATGGTGTTTCCTGCTTGGAAGGGGGTTGGACTCGATGGCCCTTGTGGTCTCTTCCGACTCTATGATTCTATGATTCCAAGTGTCCTCATCAGCATCCCAAAAGAACGAGCTAGGCTGCAGGAGCTGCAACCCAGCTAGCAAGGTCCTACTGGCTGGCGCTGATGGGAGTTGTAGTCCAAAGCATCTCGAGGGCACCAGGTTGGGGAATGCCAAATCCAATTTCTATGTGTGCGTTAGTGCATTTGATCTCCAAATATCCCGTAGCTTGGAGAGAAGTTGGGAAAAATGCAAGTTAATACAGTATGACCACATCTTACACAGGGGTTTATGTTGCAGATGACACATATGCTCAAACCGCTCTCACGTGAGCATCCCTAGTGTGCTGGAGACGGTGGCACGAGAAAGACTTGCCCCCCCCCCACTCCCTGGACCAGAGAGCTCAAAAGCTCCTTTTGTGCCAGGTTTTCCTGGCAGGAAAAGCACTTTTAAGCTTTCTGCCTTGCTTGCATTTAGTTGGAATTTCAAGCATTCCTGCTGCTAATGGTTGAAGTCAAGTGAGCTTAATGCACTTAAGATGCAATTGTTCTGAACAGTACTCTGTCTCTCTCTCTCTCACACACACACACACACAGGTACCCATTCCATATTAATCAGTATTTTGCTTTTCTGGACGCTGCTGCTTGACATGTCTGCAGCATCTCCGAGTGGGCAAGACGCAACCCACGCAGAAATGCACAATATGGGTCCACACCTCCCCACCATCTGGTTTTCTTGTGGTTCTGGAAGGAAATGAGTTGCCTGTGGCCTCATTCAACGTGGTCCCAAGGTTCTTTTGGAGCAGCTTGCAGCTGCCAGTAAACAGCGCTGCGTGGGGAGGCCACGGGGGTCTCTCGCATGGACTCCCTCCAGCGCTCCAAAGAATGGAGGGAGGTTATTTGTACAGAACGAGGAAGGAGGCAAAGGCCCCGAGAGCCTCCTTGGAAATGCTTCCACTGCTTTTCTCCAGCCAGTGAGCTCTGCAGATCCCAGGCTGGTGACCAAAATAACAGCCTCCCGGCCTGCGATGCCAACAGGCGCCTCTAAGCTTCCCTGACAAGGCGTTTTTTGCAGATAAGGAACAAATGCTGCCAGCATGTAAATCTCTCCAAATGAGGCCCAGCCCAGGTCCATGGGAGAAGCTGCGTGGCTTTGTGCCGATGGACAGGGATAATGCCGAGAGAGTGGAGAGCCAGGAGGCAGCCGCAGCACATCCCCTCCGCCCCACAGGGGCACCTTGAAGGGAAAGGCACAGGAGGACCCACACCCAGGAAGGAGCCCCACATCAGGAGCAGGCCTCTTTCGCCACTTTGGAGGAAACAGAGCAGGGTCAGAAGCTCAGGTTGGACAGGAAGGTCAAAGCTATGGGCGGGAAAGAGAATGCTTTATGGCATGGGTAAGCAAACTAAGGCCCAGGGGCCGAATCCGGCCCAATCACCTTCTCAATCCGGCCCACGGATGGTCCGGGAACCAGCGTGTTTTTACATGAGTAGCATGTGTGCTTTTATTTAAAATGCATCTCTGAGTTATTTGTGGGGCATAGGAGTCCGTTAATATATTTTCTTCCTTCAAAATATAGTCCAGCCCCCCACAAGGTCTGAGGGACAGTGGACCGGCCCCCTGCTGAAAAAGTTTGCTGACCCCTGCTCTATGGGGATGGCACAAGCCTTGGGGGATGGAAAGCGACTCCAGAAAAACCAACCGCAGCAGGAGAAAAAGTTGGTTTGGCTCTGGTCCTCAAGGAAGTTTGAACCATGGAGTCAGAAGGGACCCCAAGGAACATCCTAGTCTAAGCAGCTATTACCGAAGGAGCAACAGACACATCTTATGTTGGACTCTGTTCCAAGAGTTCAGCATATGCATGAGAAGTGTGTGTGCCAAGACCCTTGGAGCTGCCCCCGTGGCCAGTGGGGAGAGAGAAACCTCCATACTTCAGGAGTCCACATACCAAGCAGGTCTTGAAAGCTCTTTTTGCCAGGTCTGGTCGGGGTTACGCAGCACGCAAAGAGCTTTAAGGCTCTCTGCTTTCCGGGGAGGGGGTGGGCAAGGCTCGCTCTGCATGGTGGCTGGGCAATGCTTTCACTGGACCTTGCCAGGGCTATTCAACTTCTGGGGGAGAATCCCAGGGCAGCCCTTGCCCCCACCAGGAGGGCAGAGAGCTTAAAAGCTCTTTCTGTGCTCAACCGGCCACTCCAACCAGCAGAACTGGTGCTGCTACAGAGGCCACACAACAAGTATTCCACTTCTGTACAAACTTGATCGTTTAGTGTGGCAGCGCCTGCACTTTGGAACTCCCTGCCTATTGAAATAAGCGCTCATATTGGCACCTGCTAAAAACATTCTCGTTTAGACAACCTACACAAATGCTAAGAAAGTTAAGGTAATTTTTATATGTTTTAGTATTTCATATTTTGTAAGCTTTTAAGTAGGGTTGTACATTTTTTTATTTTACTGTTTTCTCTTTTGTAAACCACTTGAGAGATTTTTTTCAGAATCAAGCAGTGAATAAATTTTATGAAATGAATGAATATTGTTACTGGTGGTTTAGCAGCTGGTTTTGCTTTGTGCAGTTTTGATTTTAGGAATGCATGGTTTATTTATTTGTTGCATTTATATTCCACTCCCCCCCTCCGGGCCTCAGGGTGGCAAAGCATGTGGCTCTCTTCCTCCCCCCACTTAATCCCCACAACCACCCTGGGAGGTACCGTAAGTTAAGCTGAGAGGCAGTGGCTGGGGCCCACGGCCACCCCCAGTGAACATCATGGCTGCGTAGAGTTTTGAACCCTGGTCTCTCTCCCAGCCCCTAGTTCCAGTGCTCTAACCATTACACCACACTGGCTCTGTTCACAGCTCTGAGCTCCCGTGGGAGAAAGGAGAGTATAAAAATGGAATCAGTCAACCCAAAGGCACCCTGGGCTCCATACTGGGGTAAGGAAGCTGGGAATGTAGAGCAGCCACCACCACAAGATCTAATGGATGCTGCAAAGGACCATCAAATAGCATCAAGAACCCCTCAACTTTTAGCCTGCCCCAAACCACAGAATGTTTCCTGTAAATAAAGTGGGAAGTAATGGATGCAGACATGGTTCACCACGGCCCAAAGCAATCCATTCCACTTCAAGGAGGTGGGCCTCATCCTGTGCTCCCACAGCAGAGAATCAGTCGGGAAACGTAAGGAAAAAACTAAAACAAAATATCCTTTAATAATCTCAAAAAGCTGCCCAGAGGCTTATTTCCTCCAGCAAGTCCTTTCCGTGGCTCCAGAGTTGCAGCACGAGGTCACGGGGTCCTGAAAGGGGTGGCGTTGCAGCAGCTGAGTGGGGGACCCTCAGAAATTCTCCAGCAGCTCCACAATCCGCTTCTGCTCGCTCTCCCGGAATTCGGGGTTCTTCCCGTCCCCGATGTTCTCCGCATACTCTGCAGGAAGACAAGAGGTGGCTCTCAGCAGAAGAAGCAGCGGCTGTAGCTCCACATCTGGGGCAACACGCCCTCCCCAACCAAAACTGAAATCCAGGTAAGATGGGAACAGAAAGGGAGAAGCCTTGCTTTCGGAGCTTCAATTAGGAGGTAGCCAATGCCCGGCACCCCCCATGAAACCAGCAGATATACCTGGTGCCATGTTTGGGGGCTAGACATGGGGGTGGGGCTATTGATTATGGGAAGGAGGGAAGCAGGGCCCAGAGCCAGGAGCTGAGCAGGGCATGGCAAACCAGCCCATCCTGTGACCACATAAGAACTCAAGCAGATTCTGCTGGATGAGGCCAGTGGCCCATCTCGTCCAGCATCCTCTTCTCACAGCGGCCACCCAGATACCTGTGGAAAACCCGTAATTCTCCCAGTAATTCCAGAGGTGCCTCAGAGGGGAAAGGAGCAGCTTTCTCCATTCCTGTGCAGGGTGCCACCCGGTCTCCAAAACAGAGCCGTAACAGCTTGCAGGGCAAAGGGCTCCCATTAATACAGGGCAGGGGGGGTCCGTGAGCCCTCTAATGCATGGGGACGCTGCTCCCCCCTCACCTCAAGCAGCACACACAAACAAGGCTGCTCTGCCACCGCCTCTGCCAGGGCTCCTGGGAGGAGGGCCTTGAATATGCATGAAGCCCAAGCCTGGCAGCAGCTGCTGCAATGGGGGCTGTGCCCTCCGTAGCTCGACTTGCTCCAACAGGCAGGGCAGGCTCTGCTCCTCACTTCCAGAGATTGCAGGGAGGAGGGGAACTGAGCGGGAGAAGTCACAGCAGCAAGCAGCAGCTGCCCCCTCTGGGCTTATGTGAAAGAGAGGGGAGACCTGCCTGCTCAGCAGCTCTTGCAACATTTGCAGGGTGGAGGGGGTCTGAGCAATGGCCTCAAAGCTGGGCTTAAATCCCTGGACCATTTGCACACACCCCCCCCCCCCGCCCAGTAACTGGGGCACTGGAAGCACAAAAGGGGCAAGAACCGCAAAACACTTTGCATGCTATTAAGTGGTGTATCGATTCTACAAACCAGCCCCACAATCTAGGCTTGCACATCCCTGATTCTCCAAACAGCGCCTTCTCGTCTCTGGTCATGTTCCACCAAAGCCTCCCCCACCTTGACGCCCTGCAGATGTTTCGAACCACCACTCCCGTCAGCCCCAGCCAGCAGGGCTGGAGTCCAAAAGGTCGGCAAGACGCCAGGCCCGGAAAGGCCGTTCTTGGCTGGGAGTCCTGGGAGACCTGCTCCCAGGCCTTGCAGGCCTTTTCCATCTGGCAGGAGAAGTGGGACCGGGACTGACTCCAGCTGCAGAAGCTGAAGCTGCCGAACTGATTCTTCTGAAGGGGTCTTGTTTGGGGTTTTTTGTTTCAGGTTGCTGCTACTGCTATCAGTATTAATTTGTTGTATCTTTAGATTTTATTATGCCATATGTGGAAATCGTTCAGTTTGGTTGCGTACTTTTTGATGTTTTATTTATCGTTTCCGCTTTTGGTTATGTTTGTAATTGTGTGTTTTTTTCATACTGATGCAGGTTGTGGGATGCCAATGGGGCTTGGTCAGAAGAAGTCCGGGCTTAAATCTGCTCCTTTGCAATTCTTTCTCCCTGTCTGCCTTATCCTACCACACAGGGCTGCTGCATGGATAAGTAAGCGTTTCAAAGCATTTTGCACACAACCGGTACAAGAGATGTTATTTTTGCGCAAGCCAATTCTGGCATTTCTCTTAATCTGCTTGGACCTCAGACAGGAGGCTCTCCTATCACGCTCAGAAGAAATGCTACAGCCACCATTTCCTAAGGTGTGAGTCTCACCCCCCTTCCCATTTGGCCAGAGAAAAGCCTCCGCACAGTGCTGCTCTGTGCCAAACAAAGGCATCGGCGACCGAGAGCACACCTGGCAAGACGTGTCAAACTGCAGGCCCATCACTCAACTCCTGGAGAGCCGATTCTGGCCTTACACGCCCCACGAACCATGTCCACGAGTCCTGAGCACAACGAGGCACCACCTAGCTGCCCCATTAGGGAGAGAAATGGCTTCTCCGCATCACTTGCGAAGGCACTTCAAGGTCACTCCTCTCCCCTGTATCTTCAGCGCTGGGCTGTCGAGATGCCATTAGCCACCTAAGGAGGCTAAACTGGAAGAAGCAGACAAGCGAGCCGACACTCTTCTCAACCAACCGCCAGGAGGCCACTCTTTTGGGGTGGCAAATTCTGCAGCAGCAGCAGAAAGGCAAGCATTCTTCTGGAGAAGGTGGAAAGGGCTTCTGATGCCTAGGGAAGTTAGGGTGGGGGTGGAAATGGGAGGGCTACTCATGTTTTCCCATGTTCCTCTACCTCCTGCGAAGTGAGCAGACGCCCACACTGAGGCACCCCAAAGGAAATCTGCTCCCACACTTTGATCTAAGGGTAGGATCCACACACAGCCAAACTGATTAACCTGCGCTGTTCAAATAACTATGTGTCCCAGAGAGTGAACGAGACACAGAAGAGGCAGGAAGTATCTGCAGGCAAGGAGCAATTTAATGCATTCAAGCTCAAGCAAATAACCAGAGGTCACTTGGAGAAAAATATATGAGAACATTAGAAAAGCCTCCTGGATCAGGCCCAGGGCCCATCTAGTCCAGCATCCTCTTCTCACAGCAGTCAACCAAACGACCCAAAGAGATGGCAACAGCAATTTCATCTGGCTCTCTCTTTTTCATTACTATTATACCCCATGTAAGTGAGGAGATTTCACCCCTCCCATATCCAAGAATCTCCTGATGAGTCTGCTGATTCTCCAGAGAGGAGGGGCAGTGTTCTGCTCTCTACTTATTCTGCTGCAGCACCACATCAAAGAGTCAGTCAGTCAGTCAGTATGTCGGAGAGAGAGAGAGAGAGACTGAGTGTTAGAGATCGTGTGTAGAGATAAGGTTGCTGCTAAGAGCAGCTGCAGACACCCAGTGCAGTTCAGCATTCATTTATGCTTAGACCTCATTTAGCTCTGTATATAGTTGTATAATAGTTGTAGATAGAATAAAGAAGATATTCTACAGAGCTGCTCTCCGAGTCGTTTATATGCTCTGCTATACTCTGCTGTGCGACGACTGTCTTCTTGTGGAAGTGAATCCGGTGCTCACAACTCTAAGCTGTGAGTCCACAGCACTTTGACCTGTTCCTGTGCGGAAGCTGGTCTCTGGAAGTGCTACCCAGCTCGCCTAGCCCAGTCGGGGCTGAGTGGATGAGTCCAGTTGGTGACACTGGCTCAAGGGCGATGCTGACAGTAAGAATATAATCAGAGTCTGCTGGATCAGGTGATGGCAGGAGGAGGAGAAGGAGGAGGAGGAGGGAACCTGCTTCATCTTGCAAACTGAGAAGGGGAGCCCTGGCTGGCAGGACTAAGAACATAAGGAGAGCTGGCTGCTGGATCAGGCCCATGGCCCATCCAGTCCACCATCCTGTTCTCACAGTGGCCAACCAAGTGCCTCTTCTGGGAAGCCCATGGGCAGGATCCAAGCCCAAGAGGCCTCTCCCCTCCTGCTGTCTCCAGCAACTGGCCTTGAGAAGCATGGCTGCCTCTGACTGTGGAGGCAGAGCAGAGCCATCCTGATTAGGAGTCCTTGATAACCTCCTCCTCCTCCTTCATGAATCTGTTGTGTCACCAGCAGGGCTCCCCCAGGTGCCCTCTGCTTGAAAGAACTGTTCACCTTTAAGTGCAGACCCAGGTCATGGAGCCTGAGCCTCCACAGCCACCATTGGAAGGACTGTCAGCAACAACAGCAGATATGTACTATGCTTAAGATGATGTTTCAGTCTCTTGCTAGCTATGCTGTTTTCAATGTGCATGTTATATCTTACTTCCTTTAGCAATGTTTTCTTTTAAAATGTCTACTTTTTGTGTTAACTCTGCTGCATAAATGTGCATTTTGTAGTTGACCTGCTTTGCAATGTTTTATTTTGAAAATTTTAAGATAGCATTTTAGTTTCCTGTTGATTCCTGCTCTGAATGTGTACTTTATTCAGCAATGTTTCGTTGTAGATTGTTCTAATGTGTGTAGACTGCTTTGATATAAAGTGGTATAGAAATGCTAACAATGATGTTATCTAGCTTGGTGGCCGCCGCTCCCATCAATACAGCTTTAACAAATCCCAAGAAACATGACCCCATACATGGCACTCAGAGAGAGGGAGAAGGAGCTAAACCTATCACCACCACTTGCTTCAACAGTTACTGGATCTCTCACACCCCAAAGTCCCCTGCCTCAGTGGGGCACCCAGGGTGGTCCGTCTCTCCTAGATGCTGTCGGTTCCCACACCAAGGCAGCTGCACCCCCACCTCCAAAATTTCCCCCCAAAGCCCAGCCTGGTCAGCCACCAGAGAGGAGCCTCAATGAGGCTGTTGCCCCTCCCTGCTTGCCTCCATCCCCACTTAAAATAAATGGAGAGCCCAATTTCTCTCTCCCTTTGCATCCGAAGCAATTCTTGGCCCTCCCCAGGGACCCATCAGCTGTCAGGCTGCCAGAGAAACAGGGAAAATATGTAGGCCATAAAAATCAAACTAAGAAACAGGCTTCCAATTAGCATGCAAAAAAGCAGGAGAGAGAAGGGGACCAGAGCCCTGCATGCAAAGCGGGGAAAGGGAAGGAGGCAGAAGATGCTGAATTAGCTGAGCCTCCGCTGGCGGAGGGGGGGGGGGAGCGGCTTCTGCTGCTGCTTGGGTGCTCCTGCCACTCCCCACCACCATCTGGCTCCAAGCCCCAGAGAAACCCCCTCCCTCAAGAAGAACCTGTCTTCTTCCTGCAGCAAGAATGGCTTACGACTCCAGCTGTGCGAGGTTCAAGGTGAGCGGAATCCAGCTCTGCCCCCCCCACACAGGGGGAGGGGGTGGCTACCGGGAGCCTGATGGAGGACTTGAGGAAGCCCTGCTTGCCCCGGACCCTTCTAGGGTGGGTCAGACCGCCTGGGTGCTGTTGTAACCACACGTGTGCCAGTTAGGGTCAGAAAGTGAACTGTGAATTTCTCAGGGCGACTCAAGACCCAGCAGTGGGGGATCTAGGTCTGGGGGGCTAGAGGTGGTGGAAGAGGAGCTCAGCAGCAATTTTATTTATTTTGGTTTTAGTTCTTTATTGCATTAATAGTCCGACCCTCTGACCACTACACCACACTGGTTCTCTCCCCAAGCCTTGCCTGCCATCAAAGCATCCTGCATCTAAATTTAGGGGTCTCCTAAATGCCACCGTTCCTCTTCAGTGCAGAAGCATAGCTGTCAACTTTTCCCTTTTCTTGCGAGGAATCCTATTCGGAATAAGGGAATTTCCCTTTAAAAAAGGGAAACGTTGACAGCTATGTGCAGAAGCCCACAGAGGCCAGCCCAGACCTTGCTGCTGGCGATGGCTTTGCACCGAGCACTTACTTTCGACAATCTCGCAGGCAGCACAACGGGGCTGGAAGGCAGGGTCTGCCCAAAGGGGTCGCGGCGGCTGGATGAATAGGCACAGAGGCGGTCTCTTGCCCGGCTCCACATGCCTGAGTCTGCAAGGCTGGCTCCCTGCTTTCTGCTGGGGCTGCTGGCCAAACAGGAGCCTGAGTGGGACCTCAGAGGAAGCCGTTCCCCCACTCCAGGGCTCAAGGACTCACCTTTGATGATGTGCCGAACTATTTTGATGGAGCTTCCCCTCATGTTCAGGATCTGATGGACTCGCTGACGAATCTGGCCAGGGAATGAAAAACAGGAGAGGGCGGGAGCAAAAGAGAGAGAAAGCTGCAGTAATTGTAATGGAAACAAGAGAACAAAAACCCACAGGAGAGTTGGGTTTTTTTTCCAGAGAGGCAGCTTGGTTGAAGTGTGCCAGGATCTTGACACAGCACACTCACACGGCCCCAAATAGCCAGAAATGAAAATGCCTTTATCTGTGTGAGCAGGAATGAGCAGCCCTGCATATCTGGCCTTGGGATCAGGGCATTGCAGGGGATTGGACTCAATGACACTTTGGAGGCCTTCCAATTCCATGATTCTGCATGTGGCAGGAAGCAGCCCATGTGGACAAAGGAAAACCTTGCTGAATCCCTCCCCCCCCCCCAGGTGTGTTAGCCCAAGGAGGGGAGGGGAAACAGGGATACCCACCTTCTAGAAAGGCTGCCACCTTAATTAATAATAATAATAATAATAATAATAATAATAATAATAATAATAATAATAATAATATTTATATCCTGCCCTCCCCAGCCAAAGCCGGCCTCAGACAGGCTAACAACAATAAAAGTAACACAGCATTCTAAAATCAATTCATTCTAAAATCAATTCAGAATCAAATTCATGGCAACCATTGGGCTAGAGTTCTGTGAGGATTGCCAAAGGAGGGGGTCAGACTGTGCCTTGGCCAAAGGCCTGGTGGAACAGCTCCGTCTTGCAGGCCCTGCGGAAAGATGTCAAGTCCCGCAGGGCCCTGGTCTCTTGTGACAGAGCGTTCCACCAGATCGGGGCCACAACCGAAAAAGCCCTGGCTCTGGTTGAGGCCAGCCTAACCTCCCTGTGGTCCAAAACCTCCAAGGTGTTTTTGTTTGAAGACCGTAAGGTCCACCGTGGGACATACCAGGAGAGGCGGTCCCGTAGGTACGAGGGTCCTAGGCCGTATAGGGCTACTGCCTTCATCCCTAGCCAATGGGAAACTCAAAAAAGGGGTTGCAACATAAAATGTGTGCACTAAGCACCCCTGACGCAGATGCGCTGAGTTCTGGGTCCTCCCTGGTAAGGAGGGACAGAAGGAAAGACACAGTCCAGTGGGGGGCCCCAGACCATGAACACTGGGGGTGGGGGTGGGGGTAATGTGGCAGCCGTGCTGCTCTCACCTGGGGAATGCTGGCATTGCAGATCTCCGCCATGATGTAGCAGATGAGCTGGAGGACGAAGAGGCCGGCGTCCAGGCGGCGGAGGTAGAACTCATCCTCCATGTCATCATCAATGATCTCTCCCCGGCGGACCATGTCCTGGAATCACAGAATCACAGAGTTGGAAAGGTCCCCTGGGATGCGGGTGGCGCTGTGGGTTAAACCACAGAGCCTAGGACTTGCCGATCAGAAGGTCGGCGGTTCGAATCCCCACGACGGGGTGAGCTCCTGTTGCTCGGTCCCTGCTCCTGCCAACCTAGCACTTCGAAAGCACCTCAACATGCAAGTAGATAAATAGGTACCGCTCTGGTGGGAAGGTAAACGGCGTTTCCGTGCGCTGCTCTGGTTCGCCAGAAGCGGCTTAATCATGCTGGCCACATGACCCGGAAGCTGTACGCCGGCTCCCTTGGCCAATAAAGCGAGATGAGCGCCACAACCCCAGAGTCGGCCACGACTGGACCTAATGGTCAGGGGTCCCTTTACCTTTACCAGGGTCCCCAAGTCCAGCACCCCACAATTCAAGAGTCTCAACCAAAGCATCGCGCAAGACCCGGAACAGAAGCACCAGGAGCAGCTCCGATTGCAAAGTCCGCAGAAATCCCTCGCACAGTGAAAGAGCCATTTGTTCCTGGGCGAAACACGTCCCTGAGGGCCCCCCACTCCCTGGCGCAAGCCTGCCAGCCCACCCTCCGCTTCCTGCTGGCCCTGCGCCAGCAGTAATGCATGCCACACGTGACCTTTTGCTATCCTCACGCTGGAATTTTGTTTTGCCAACCCGCGAGCTCCCTGCTGCTTCTGTGATTTATTATATGGCGGCCCAGCAGGTGCGTGGCAGTCCGCCGGAGCTATGTCTCCTCATTAGAGCGGGCACCCGCTGTACCTGCAAGACTTGGCAAGGAGGGACCCCCTCCTGTGTGTGTGTGTGTGTTGCAGGCAAAAATAGGGGAAAGGCAAGGCTGCGCGGCAGCAGCAAGCTCCTCTGGCCCCTCCAGTCAGCTGCCCAGCCCCAGCCCTTCCTTCCCCAGAGCCCACATGAAGCAACAGAGGTCCCAGACGGAAGAAGGTCTGCTTGCAAACCTGCCACGGCTCCTGAGCAAAGCAGCAGCCCACAGGAAGAGAGTGATGCTAAGAACTTAAGGCCCTAAGAACAGCCTGCTGGATCCGGCCAATGGCCCACCCAGGTCAGCATCCTGCTCTCACAATGGCCGACTAGATGCCTTTGGGAAACCATGCAAAACAACAAAACAAAACCTTCTGCCTTCCTGCACTTTCCAGCAATGGGAATTCAGAAGCCCCGCTGCCTCTGACTTTGCAGGCAGAGCCCCGTCATGATGGCTAGGAGCCACTGAGAGCCCTTTCCTATGTGAAACTGTCAAAACCTCTTTTAAAGCCATCCATCCTGTGGCAATGAGTTCCATAGTTTAACAAAGGGTATTATCAGGAGAGAATGGTTTCTATTTACCTATTTATTTATTAACTTTCACCAAAAGATCACAGGGTGGTTCGCAACAGAAAAATACAAAATGAGAACACATAATAAAAACAAAAGCAAACCAATAGCTGCCCCCCCCCAGCCAAACACACTGAAAAGGACACAGAATGTGAATCAGTCAAAGGCCTGGTGACAGAGAAACGTTTTTGCCTGGCGCCTAAAGATATGTAATGAAGGCGCGAGGTGAGCCTCCCTGGGGAGAGCATTCCACAAAGGGGGAGCCACCGCAGAAAAGGCCCCGTTCCCATGCTGCTGCCCTCGGGAGCTCTCGTATTCCTATACTGGCCTCCGACTTCCACCCAACGGGCTTCTTTTGCCCACCTGACCAAGACTGAAAGCCAAGCAGCACAGCGTAGGACTCGCCCAGCTTTATCTTGTGGTCTGCTGGGGCCTTGAAAACACCCCCTCCTCTTTGCCAAGGCAGGTGACAAAAACAGGTGTGCTCCCCTTCCCCTGAGAGTTTGAGACCCTAAAAGGGACCACCCTGTTCAGCTCCATTCCTGACTTTTCACTTCTTCCGCTTCCCTACTCCAGCTTTTGCAGGCCCACACCTTGCAGTCTGGGTTTTGGATGCTGCAAACCTGCAGCCTTTTAGCAAGCCACCGCACTCTTTTCTGGTTTGATAGTTTTAAGGAGAGGTTGGGTCGCCATCTGTTGGGGACTCTTTAGGTGTGGCTCCTGCATGGCAGGGGGTTGGACTAGATGATCCCTGGTGCCCCTTGCACCTCGACAGTTCTATAATTCTATGACCCAGACCCTTTGCTACAACCAGGACCTGCCCTCTTGTGACCAGGCACTGACCTGGCTTGTGACGGCTGCCTCTCGGGGAATGCGCTGGAGCCTCAGAGACCCTTAAAATCCTGGCTCAGGATTGGGAGGGATGTCACTGGCAATCTACAAGCCATGGCAGGAGCCTCTCCCCCCTTGCCTCTCCAGGTCCTAATTTCTGCCCTTCCGCCTTGACAGCTCTTGATTTTCATTTTTTAGAAATGCGAATGGCAAGTGTTTTCGAAGCCATCAGCCGTGGCAGCTCAAGCTGACATCTGAGGCGCAAGGCGCACGACACCTGGAATCCAGGATAACGAAGTGATTTGGAGGCCGGATCCGCTGATTGCGCAGGCGGAAAGCGGGACGGCTCTTCTCTTGCGCAAGGCGGGAGCCTCTCCCTGCGGGGCTGGCAGCAAGACAAAAAACACAGCGAGCTCTGGGAAACTTAGCCAAAGCTGCTTGCCAGTGTGCAGGGAGCTGGTGCGTGGGTGGCTGCGGCACCACCATGCCGTTTTTTAAAAGCCCTGTTCACAACCACCATTCCTCCCCCTTCAAACTGTTGTTAATCTTTTTTTTTCTCTCTCTCTCCCCCGCCCCAAACCCTCTCCAGCCGTCAAGATGCTAACCTCCAAATGAGTGCTCAGGTGCCATTCCTTATCTGCCGCGAAATGCCCCATGCTGATGGGAGACGACAGCAATAAGATGGGCTCCTGTGAAACTGAAGCAAGCTCCTCTCACAGTAATGAGGCTGGACTGACAGCCGGGGAATGGCAAAATGACGATTGCCAGAGCCCAGCGGGGCCTGCTGCAGATTCAAGCAGGGAGGCTTCCTGATCCCAGTGGAGATTCTGCCCCTGCCCCTCTCCGCTCAGCCACCCCGGCCTGCCACAATGGGTGGCAGGATTCTGGGTCCTGGAAAATCAAGCATCAACGCCATTTCCCTTGGGGACTCCGCGGGTGTGCAAGGGGGCAGGACATGGCTGGCTGCTTTACGGGGGCTTAGGAAGGAGCTTCCTCCTAGTCCTCTGCCAGGTGGTCCAGGAATAATAATAATTGTTATTATTATTATTTATTCCCCGCCCATCTGGCTGGGTTTCCCAAGCCACTCTTGGCGGCTTCCAACAAAATATTAAAATACAGTGGTCTGTTAAGCATTAAAAGCTTCCCTAAAGAGGGCTGCCTTCAGATGTCTCCTAAAAGTCTGGTAGTTGTTTTTCTCTTTGATATATTGTGGGAGGGTGTTGCATATGGCGGGTGCCACTACCGAGAAGGCCCTCTGCCTGGTTCCCTGTAACTTGGCTTCTCACAGCGAGGGAACCGCCAGAAGGCCCTCAGCGCTGGACCTCAGTGTCCGGTCTGAACGATGGGGGTGGAGACGCTCCTTCAGGTATACTGGACCGAGGCTGTTTAGGGCTTTAAAGGTCAGCACCAACACTTTGAATTGTGCTCGGAAACGTCCTCGGAAGGCTACTCTGCTGCTTCTTCCAGTGCTTAAGAATGAAAGAGGAGCCTGCTGGATCAGGCCTGGAACTAGTCCAGCATCTTGTTCTCCCAGTGGCCCACCAGGTGTCTGTGGGAAACCCACAAGCAGGATATAAGCACAAGAGCCTTCCTGTCTTCTGCAGTTTCCAGCAACTGATATTCATAAGCATTGCTGCCTCCAACTGTCCATAGTCCTCTCCTCCTCCACGAATTTGTCTCATCCCCTTTTAAAGCTCAAGTTGGTGGCTGTCACTGCCTCCTGGAGGAGCAACTTCTGCAGGACGTGGCTTGGTGGCACATGCCCTGTTGGCACACCTTTTCGCGGCCAGGGGGCACAGCAGCGCAGACCGCTCCGGCTGCTCTGTGCAAGGTAAGCACGAGTGTCAGGCTAGATTATCTCTTCCCACTTCCCAATTAAAATCAGCTGTCAGGGTGACAGACAGGTTGGGACAGCCCGTCAGGCCAGCTGGGGCGTGAGGAGCAACTGCGGCGAAGCTGAGCAAAGGCTGATGAAGGAGGCTGGCAGAGGCAAGACCTTCCTGCTTCCACCAGCTGGGGCTGCTGGCAGAGGGGAAGAGGCCGAGGGGCCAACCCAAAACTATGCCAGGCGGGGAGGGAGGAGGACTGATCCTTGAAGGCCAGCAAACACATACACACACACCCCAGCCCCATAAAGGGGAGCTCAAACCAAGGGAGGAGAAAACTCTGGACTGAAGGCTTGATTTCTCTCTCCAGCTTTCAGAGTTGGCACTGAAGGGGAATTTATGTAACAGCTGCAGCCTCAAGAAGAAAGGCTCAAAACTTCCTTTAGAGGCTGAAGTGTGAGGGAGAGCTGCAAGTTTGGCACCAGATGTGAGACCCGACACTCACAGGGCAAAATGATAAGCAATGCAAAAGGCACACAAATGTAGAACCCCTGCAGGAGGAGTCGGCGTTGGCTAATGGGAGGGACAACGTTGCTTGTTGCTAGTCACATTTGCAGAAGAGCATAAGGAGAGGCTGCAGGATCAGGCCCGTGGCCAATCTAGCAAAGCGTTCCCTGTGAGCTGAGTCGTCCCATATAAAACAGGTGCAGGCCTTGCAAGTTCTTTCACTCTGCTTGTGATGAGACATCATGGGGCTTTTAGGATGAGCAGCTGTGCTCTCAGCCGGCAAAGGATGTAAGGGGCTTCAGCTCAGAGCCCAGGTGAGGAAGGTCTGAGCAGCTGAGGAAGTTCAGCTGGCCTCTGGCAAACACTGCTGTTCCTCACACTCTGCATTAACCCCTTTCATGATCACCCTCTCGCAAGGCACTTCTGTGCAATTCAAGCCATTTGCTGCCCCACTCAAATGCCAGGTTAATTCCAAAACCCCATTTAGGATATCAAAGCCCACGGAAGCCGATTCTCACTTTCAAGGATGGAATGACTTAACAGTGGCACAATTAGCATCTAATTTGTAAGTCGTTATGGCACAAAGTATCCGGCGAGAGCGCTTTTATTGAATAAACCTGCTGAGCATAATTTCCTCGCAGAACTAAGAAGAAATGCATTAAGTCATCACCTGCCTTTGCCTCCCTTTCTGCAGAGATCACCGCTGAGGCTCTATAATTGCACCTCGTCTCTGAGGGAGTTAAAGAGCTGTGGAGGCTTGCCACTTTTTTTCTCAAATAAAACATGAAATGGACTGGGGAAGAGGGGAGACTTTTTCACCACAACCTGACACATTGAGATTTTCTGAGCAGCAGCATTCCTTGGGGTTCTTGCCATGTCCTACCTGGAGGGATATCTGCCTCCCTCTCTGACTCTCTGCCGCGTTTCAGGGCTCCGATGCAGAGGGACGGCTGCCTTCTCCACGGGACAATGTGGAATCTGGCTTCCCTAAGTACTCGACCAACCAAATATAAAGTCGCTCTTGGATACACTGTGCTGCTTTTTGCTATAATTTTTGAATGGATTTGATAGACTTTGATAAAATATTTTTTTAAAACTTTAAAAACCAAACTCGTGGTAGTCATTATTATTGTTATTATTAATAATACAGTGGACCCTCTGGATACGAATTTAATTCATTCCGGGGGTCCGGGCACACCCCCCAAAAAATTGTACCCAGAGGCGCCACTTCTGTGTATGTGCAGTGGCGAAACCCGGAAAAATACTTCCAGGTTTTCTGCATTCGCAACCCGAAGTTTACGTTACTCGAGAGTAATGTAACCCGAGGGTCTACTGTATTATTAATTGAATTTATAAACCACCCTATAACTGCAGGTTTTTTGCAAATTATTCTCCAGTGCTTAACTGAATGGAGAACAACACATGCATGCCCCCTCCCTTAAGCTGGGCAGCAAGCCTTCGTGTCTGGAGGACGCTTTTGTTGAGCTCGCAGGCAGTGGGGCAGGAAGCAAGCGAGCCCTTGAGCAAACCGCAGCTGTCTCTTTAAGAACCGAAAAATTATTAATGCTATTATTTATTATTAATAATATTAATTAAATGTGTTAGTCACTTTACCTTGCCCGAAGCAACTCAATGCACTAAAAGGAGGTAAAAGGAAAACCTGACATATGCATCAAATGGGGGTGCGTGTGTTTACATTAAAAACATCCCACCCACTTCTAAAAGGCCACTGATAGTTAAAGGCTGAACGCCTGGTTACAGAGCAAAGTTTAAGCTAGTGCCTAAAGATAATGTCATGATGGCGCCCAGCAAGCCTCCCTGGGAGAGCGTTCCACAAAGGGGGAGCCAGCGCAGAAAAGGCCCTGTTCTCGTGTTGGCGTCCTCTGGATCTCTCACAGAGATCTCACGGCCGCAGGGTCTGGGTTGGTTCATATGGGGAGCTTTTAGCATTTCAGGGAACTTGCAGGCAACATCTTATAATGAATAGACAGGAGGGGGTGGGGTGGGGGGTGATGACACCTACATGCTTTTCTCCTTCAATCTTCTTATCGGCTGCTTGCATTGCATCCAGGTACTTGAAATATAACTCCATCAGTCTGTCAACCTGCCGGGGGGCGGGGGGGGTGGGGAGAGAGAAGAAGAGTGGAAAGGTTTGAACTCATCACACAGCCATCCCACCATAATAATAATAATAATAATAATAATAATAATAATAATAATAATAATTTATTTGTATCCCGCCCATCTGGCTGGGTTTCCCCAGCCACTCTGGACGGCTTCCAACAAAGATGAAAAATGCATTAAAATGTCACACATTAAAAACTTCCCTAAACAGGGCTGCCTTCAGATGTCTTCTAAATGTCTTCTCGCAGTGAGGGAACCGCCAGAAGGCCCTCAGAGCTGGATCTCAGTATCCGGGCAGAACGATGGGGGTGGAGACGCTCCTTCAGGTACCCTAGCAAGACGAAGGGCCCACGGACAGCGAGGTGCCTCTGCATTGAACAAGTTGGGCTTTTAAAGCCGGAGTGCCACATCCGTACTGAATGGGACACTGGAAAGCAAACAGCCTGCAAGGTCCTGCTCACAGACTGCACGGCACCCAACATCCCCAGATGCTCTGAAATCGCACTGATTCTGCTTATCTCAGCACCCAATTCCCTCCCTGCCCCCTTGATCATTGCTCCTCCAAGCTGGCCTGACCTAGGGACTGCCTTTACACCGTTCTCCGTCTTGCCAAAGCAGCTGCATCCGTGTCTCCCTTGAGGCAAGATTTCCAAGGCCAAAAGGGGAGAAATCAGCACTAGGCTCCCAGGCAGGTGCTGCCAGGAAACCCACAAGGAGGGCACGGGAGCAACCTCCCTGCCTCTGTCCCTCGTTGACAGCTATCTTGGCCAGCAGACGTTGCCAGACCTGCTCTCCCACATATATTTCAGGGTGAGTGCGTGCAGAGACGGCAGATTTTATTCTAACGGCAGACGTCTGAAGCTCTCAGGATGCATTAGCGGCTGCTCTTTGCAGAACAAAACCAACAGCAGCCCCTGGGGACCCACTTTGCAAGTCCCACCAGAAGTCCAGGCTTGCACAGGCCCTCCTCTCCAGCGGGACATCCCTGGTTCCCTCTCCGCTCCTCTAATTGATTTGCAAAGGAGATACAGGTCCTCAGAGCCAATATTAATTTTCAGGAGCACTAAGAGCACTAACCATTTCCTTAGCTTGAAATGCTGGTGGTTGAAACTGCAGGTTTCCCTGGAGAAGCCGGGAGTTAAGGACTCCAGCCCACCCTATCCATGCAGCCGGGGCAGGGCTGCGCTCAAGCGGGTTGGGGGTCTCAAGAAGGGTCCCTGCAGGAAGCCTATGCCACTACAGTCATACCTCATGTTACGTCCGCTTCATGTTACGTTCTTTCAGGTTACCTCCTGCGGAGATCCGGAAGTACCGGAAGGGTTACTTCCGGGTTTCACCGCTCGCACATGCGCAGAAGCGCAAAATGACGTCATGTGCAGAAGCGGCGAATCGCAACCTGCGCGTGTGCAGGCGTGCAGCTGCGGGTTGCGCTCTTTTCATGTTGCAAATGGGCCTCCGGAATGGATCCCGTTCGCAACCAGAGGTACCACTGTACTCCTGCTGGGCTTATTTCATGCCACAAGACACCTGCGCAGCACACACCTGGCAACGAGGGGGAGCCATGAAGCCACGACCCTGCCATGAAGCTGGCGGAGGGGTTGGCAGGATGTGGGGATGCGCTGTTAAGGGCAGCAGTGTTGCACCATGGGGCACAAGCCCCACTGAAATAGGAAAGGGGCAACAGCACGTGGGTCTTGCGCAAGGGAACTCCTTTGGAGGATTGTCATCGAATCACAGAACTGAGCAGCTGGAAGGGTCCCTCAGGGGTCATCTAGTCCAACCCCCCTGCAATGCAGGAATCACAACTCAAGCATCCATGACAGGTGAAACATGGTGCCAAATGTTCACGAGTAGAACTTGTGGGGGCACGAAAAAAGATAACTGGTTGAACTAAAGGTGGCATGCAAGGGGGTCCCCACGTTTAATCCCAGCCTGAGAGGCAGTGATTACCCACTCACCTGGTGAGCTTTTTATGGCTGAGTGGGGGATTTGAACCCAGGTCTCCCAGGTCCTGGTAGTCCAACACTCTGACCACTCCACCACACTGGTTCTCACCAGCCTGGGTACCATTTGAACAGTATCACTGAGATTTTTCCTGCCCCCACCACGCTCTGAACCCCGCCTCCTGTTCCCAGCTCCCCAACACTGCCCCCCCTCACCTTCTCGCTGTCGTTCTCCGTGAACTTGTTGAGCAGCCGAGTTCTCTGCTGTCCCCTCAGGTTCCTCAGGAGGGAGGCCAAGATGGAGCAGATGTGCTCTGGGGGAAGAGAAAGAGATGCACACACTCAGGTCGGGTAGCTAAGGCCGTCTCCCCCCCCCCCCCATCCCTTTGCCAAGGGGCGGAGGAGTCGGTTGCTTCCTGCGCAGCTGAGTGTGACGGAATCATGGAGTTGAAAGGGACCCCCAGAAGTCATCTAGTCCAACACCCTGCAGTGCAGTACGAAGAGAAGCAACTCGAGAGAGGCTTGCCCCTTCTCCTGAACAAGTTCCCATTGAAGGGATGGCAAGTGGGACATGACAGGAACAAACGGCTCCTGACCGCGGAGCCTGATTTAGCTGCAGCGGGAGCAGATTCTGCAACCAGGCTTGCATCTATTCACAGAAAGGCCATTGTGCCAAACACGGAGTTGGGCACAAAGGCTGCCCAAAATAATGAGCTTTCTCTTGCCTGCTTTGCAGCCTCTCAGATTTTGCTGACGGGTCAAGTTCAAGGCAGCACAAGTCTTGGGAAAAGAGGGAGAGCAGAAGCCCCAAAAGGGAACTACTATTATTATTAATACTATTCTGCTGCCTCCGCTGGGCTCTTGCTGGCACCAAGACCAACAGTTCCACTCCAAATTTCCATCCTGCACTTTCACAGGCCTGATCCTGAAGGGCCCAAGGCAAAGGCATCCTTCAGCGAAATGGGAATTTAGAAAGGGAAGAAGAGCCCTGCTGGATCAGGCCGACATCCTGCTCTCCCAGGGGCCAACCAGATGCCCCTTGTGGGGAACAAGCAAGCAGGATTCAAGCACACGAATCCCCTGCCCTCCTGCGGTCTCCTGCAACTGGTATTCAGAAGCATTGCTGCCTCTGACCCTGAAAGCAGAGCACAGCCCCCAATAGCTACCTCTCCTCCTCCATGAATTTGCTTAATCCTCTTTTAAAGCCAGGCGGGCTGCTAGCCATCACTGCCTCCTGCAGGTCAGAGTTCCACAGGTTAACCATGTGCTGTGTGAAGAAGTCCTTTCTTTAATCTGCCCTGAATCTTCCAACAACACTTTGCTTCCTTGGTTTCAGCTGCAAGCGGTGGGGCCAGCAGCTACGGCTAGCGGTTGCTTATATGGCACCAGCAGCGGCCTCTGCCAACCTGGTGCCCTCCTGGGGTGCCAGCTCACATCCCCAGACAGCACTGCTGTTGTCAATGACAGGCAGCCGTGGTCTAGAGGCACCAGGCTGGGTTTAGCAGGCACCGAACAGAGTCAACATAACAAACAACACCAGGGTGCGAAATTGTTCCAGGTTTTGCATGACAAGGGCCCAGTGGGCTACTGTTCCAAGCCTGCGGATTGGTTTGCTAGACCCTAAAAAGGAACACTGAAGGCTCACTGCTGTGAACACCTTGTGTCTGTCTTTGCTGTAGAAGAGAAGCAGAGCTGTCCACTTTTGCACGGAGGGAGCCCAAGCGCAAATCCTCTTGCCAAGGCAGGTGCGGCTGCTCCCTCCTGCGCTCAGAGCCGGCCTCGCCTTGCAGGCATTTCAGAGCAAATGCAATTCCAACCTCTCCACGCCACCTTTGCTTTAATCCCGCCGATTAAGATTGATGAGGCAAGGGGGGCCATAAAATTTGCCTCTATTGGCTTGCCGGAGGAGAGGGGTGTCAGAATCTGTTATTTTTCAGAGAGGAAAATGCAATGTACGGAGAAGAGGGATCATCTCCTCATTGCTGTCAAGACAGATTAACATGAGTTTCCACAGCTCTGCCTTAGCCCGGGGGCCTGAGAGAAGCCGCGATCAATTGCTCATGGAATAGGAGCGACGGGCACCTCTTTGCAAGGGGCTTTCAATAAACCGGTGCCTCGGCCTTTCGCGAGAAGGGCTCTGCAACAGGCATGGGGGATCCCAAGTGACAGAGGAGCCCCTCTCTCGTGCCCGGGGATCCCACACTCTGCACCTGGGCAGCGCAGGGCGACAAGCAAAAGGAGAGCCTGCCGGGCGAACAGGTTTTCTAAGCCGCTAATAAATGTTCCTCCTTCAGCAACAGATTTCAACTTGAGGGGGTGTCAATTTTTCATGCACCAAGGAGATTGGTGGAGGGGAGAGAGGAGCTGACAGCAGGAACAGGAGAGGCGATAAACCTGTTATCTGGTGGGCAGCCCGGCTCAGTGGCTCCATTACTCCGACGGAGCAAGATGGAGGTGAGCTGGAGAGACACCAACGCACAACCTGTTTGAGCAAAGCGTACAGTGGCAAGCAACCACACTGTAACACATGCGCGTGCACACACAGTCTCTCTATCAAACCAGAACCTTCTGCTCTAAAGGAGTGTGGGGAGAGAAATTCAGAACTCCAGGCAAGGCTATTTGCAAAGAATACCAGTCCTGTGAGTTCTTGCCTTTATGTGGAGAGATGCAAGGGTGCATTGCCAACGTGACTTTGGTTCTTGCCAAAAAAACTGAAGATAATCCCCTTTCCCCATGAAAGACAACAGCAAAAGGGAATTTTGCACTTTCTTTTTAAAGCACAGACACCAACAGCTTAGGAAAAAGCAGCTTGGGTGAAATGCTGAGGGGGTACCAAGTGCCAGGAGATGACATGGCTCAAGAATTGGCCCACCTTCCCTAAGCAAGGTTCCCTCCTAGCCAAACCTGAGATCCTGCTGTTTTCGCAGCATCTCCCTCTGTGGGGAGGGAGAAAGGGGGAGAGCCACAGCTCCATGCCTGGCCAATCTGCTGCGCATTTGGTTTGCTTTGTGTTAGCAGTACCAGCCGCAGGGGAAAGGGGCACAACCAGAGGGGTGCGCCTGCCGTTTCGGTACCTGTTGTTTTGGTACCATCACCAAACTAAGCACACTCAAAACAAACGCACCCAGCACCAGGCTCAGCTCTCAGCCGGATCCGAGGGGGCCGAAGGCGCCAGCGCACACTTTGAGCTCAGTACAAAGCGAGGCGCCTGCAGCAGATCACATTTGATCTCCCCCCCCCCCCGGCGCGGGGCCAGTTTCAGCATTCCGCAGACTGCTGACAGGCCTTGGGGCGACACTCCAGGCATCGCAATTGAGAGCCTGCAGTTTTGCAAAGGAAGCTCCCAGACAGCGGCAGCGACACAAACAATAAAGTTAACTTTCCCAGCCTCATAAGTCCCAGGGCGGGACGGAGGAGACAAGAGTTCTGAGCCAGTTAAGTGGGCTGCCATAGGCCTCCGCTTAACAGAAAGGCAGTCGATAATTCCCCGTGGAGCCCTGATCTCTGTCTCCAGCCTTTTGGCAGGGTCCACCTGTGCCAGACCACTGGGCTCCACCTAGCTCTGTGCGGCTCCTACTCTGACTGGCAGCAGATCTCGAGGGTTTCTAGGCAGGCAGTGTTTTGCAGCCCTACCTGGAGATGCTGCCTGGGATTGAACCCAGGACCTTCTGCACTCCAAGCACGTGCTCTGCCCCTTCCCCCAATTAAAGAATGAAACCAAACCCCACACAGATCCACAGCCCCATGAGCATCTCCCCAACGACCACTGTTCTCCGCAGATAAGAGGGATGTTCTGCAACTGCGGATCAGGCGCCAGGAAGCCGGCTGCCCTGCTTTGCCATTCGAACCAGGGTGCTGGAAGTCTTGCCCCGCTCTACCCCGTGGAGATTGTGCTCAGGCCAGTTCCCAGCCGTCCACCCCTGGGCGAGCGGACGGGGCTGGGCTGGGGAGAGACTTTGGGATGCAGGGAGTGTCGAAAACATCCTAATGAGATTGATCTTGACTTTGGCGGCTGAGCGGCAGAATGCAGATGAGTCTATTCCGTGGCTGGCGTGCTGGCAGCTGCAGGAGGTCCCGTCAAACCGTGCCTCAACCCGGCAGCGTTGTTCTGCCTTTGTTGTTGTTGTTTCCCCCTCCTTCCCACCCCCTTTTGCACTGCGTTATAATGGACATCTGCCCAGCAGGGGAGGCAAAAGGCAGCAGGCCGAGTGGAAGCCTGTGCACACTCGGGCAGAATACTGATGCCGGCTCGGAAGAAAACACACAGCCCCCTCGGAAAAACCAACACGGCAACACACAAAGCGCTGCGGATCCTCGCAAAGGGAGGGTGTTGTGGACTTCTTAGAGCAGATCCAAGATAAAACGCGGCAAGACAGAGGGTGGAGGGAGCTGGGAGGACAGTTTCCTCGCTAACAAGCTCAGGAAGGGGAGTGGAGCGAAGCCACAGGAGCCGCCTGAAGACCCTCTCCAGATCCTGGCTTGATTTCTGATGAGGAGCAGAAAGGGAGGAGAGGAGCTGGGCTTCGTGCCCTCCATGCCAATCGGCTTTGTCCGTTTGCTGTGTTTGCCAGGATGGAACAAGGTGTTCGCAAGAGGCTCTGGAGAGCTGCTCCTCACCATCTGTCGTTGTCCCCCCCCCACCCCCCCCAAAAGAGGGTCAGGCTGCCTCTTTCGGACAAAGTGCTTCCCGGAGCCACAGTTGAGCTGCTAGAACGGAAGGAGCCCCCCTACAAGGGTGCTTTGCATTCGCCAGAGACTGTCCCCCCAAGCCACCCCCCACCCCCATCACCACAACAGGCAGAGGCTCCCTCGTTGCCACAGGCATGAGTCTGTCTTGAAAAGCAACGGTCAGATCACTGGCTTTACCATGTAGACACAGAGATGAGAGCAGCTTTTGACAAGGGCATGGAATGCTCCCTTAAAGGAAAAACTTGCTGCAGCCCGCACTTCACCCCAGGTGTTGGAAATCAAAGCCAGGCCAGCAAGAACGTCTGCCTTCCTTATTTTTAGTTATAAAGACAGAAGGCCGTGTCTGCCTGATATTTAAGGGGAGGGCATTCCAAAGGCAGGAGGTGCCACAGCATTGAATACCTGGTCCCTATTTTATGGAGAATGAACCTCCTGAAAAGATATCTGCAGAGCACAGTGATCTATTGGGTACACAAGGGGTGTGAGACCAGGTATCCTGGTCCCAAGATGTATAGGACTTTGTACACCAACATTGCTACCTTGAACTTGGCCCAGTAGCTAACTGGAAGCCAGGGCAATTTTTTCCACAATGGGGTGGCATGTTGGGGGTATCCTACCCCAGTGGGCACTCAAACCACTGCATTTTTTCACCGTTTCAAACAATCCACTACTTTTAAAATGCATTTGCACAATATCATCATCAAACCTTTATTGGCATCACATACAAACATTCAGAATAAATAGGCCAGTGCGATTGCACAATATCAACACTCTCAACAGATGCCTTTGTGAGGTACTGAAGGAATCACAGAATTGTGAATTTGGAAGGGAACCCAATGGTCATCTAGTCCAACCCCCTGCAACACAGGAGCAAAGGAAGTACGGGATGACTTACAATGCAAAACAGGCAAAGTCGCCACTTATTGCCTACAGGTGAGGATGATCTCTGGGGCAAGCCAACTCATGGTGGTTCTAACTGAATTTGAGGCTGTCAAGTGTCCCGCCCTCCAGTGTGGCTGCTCCTTGCCCTGGCAGGCTGACTCTTTTGCAAGATCACAAACAAGGGCACAGTTCTATAAAAGTGCTGCAAGGAGCACGTGGATGCAGCAATATATTGATAATGAGGCCGTAGTTTTCAATAAAAGTATCATTACAACTGCAAAGTGCCCATTTCAGCAAGGTTCACAAAGAACCATACAGCAGAAAAATCATTATTATAGCAAAGAATGCTTCAAGCAGCTGACAACAGACAGTCTTCCAGATAAGGTCCTGTCTGGAATATCTTCCTCGGATGATAACGCCTTAAAAGCATTTCAAGGCCCTGATTGCAGTTTTCACAACTAGGAGGACTTCAGGAGTGCTTCTCTCTCTGAAGAAGTTACCAGATTCCAAGAGGATAATGACACTGCAAGACTCAAAAACCATAGGCAGGCGTGTGTGTGTACGCAAACAGAGACTTTTGTGACTGTAAAGAAACACAGCATCCTGGCAACAGCCTAGAATGTGGAGCCGTGCTGGACTGAGAGGGAGCTGGTGTGATGGCAGCCTTGAGACACGTTGCACGTTGCCTCTGTGTGCAAAAAAACAAAACAAAGCCCCTCTCTTGGTTCTCAGAGCATTGTCAACAGCCGTAGATGTGCTAAAGGGATCTTTTTAAGGTATTATGAAGCTGAAGAGACTGAAAATATTTGCACTGTCAATTAACCATGGTGCAGTGTGGGAGGGGAAAGAGCTTCCATGTAAGACTCGCAGAAACAAACAGGGGCTGCAGCAGAGCTCAGCTGTGCTTTCCGCCCCCAGGCTGGCACAGACGCTCCAGCTGAGGCACAAGAAAGACTGTTTCCAAAGGACCACATGAAACTCAACTGTGGATTTAGGATCTGGCTCCCTGATAAGATCCACCCCTGTCTGAAAACCTGCCAGGGAGTGTTTGGGATTCAGCTGGTGCACTTATTTGAAAGAGATCCTTCCATATTTCCCCAAAGGCTCAGGGCAGGCAACACCTCGGAGCATGTAATAAATGCAGCGTCTGCCCAAAACAGGCTCGTCTCCAGCCCCAAATGCTGGCCCAAATAAGCAATATTTTGCATCTGCTTAGGGAACCATTGTAGGAAAGGAATGTGGAAACTAGGGAGCAGCCGCCAGGAATGCCTTGCTGTGTGACTTTGCAAATTTTGTGTATGGAAGGGAACCCCCTCAATTGTCCGAATAAATCTCGGTGGGATACAGAGAAGGAGGCAGATGCAGAAAGGGGGTCTGACCCGCTGATGGACTAGGGAGCTCTTCAGCCTAGCTTGGAAATGTGCATTTGAGAAAGCCTGTCGGCAACTCCAACATGGTGCCAACTCCCGGAGCACAAACCATTCACCCATGGATCTGACTCCCACACCTGCAAAGACAGGAGACACACCCAATATCCGTGGAGTGAAAGAAGTGGATATAGAGGCGTTCCACCACGCACCTTGCTTGCTGAGAAATGTATTTGTTACATTTATATCCTGCCTTTCCACGCTTTCTCACTTCCTGGAATAAACAGAGCCTTCTGGATCAGGCCAGTGGCCCACCCAGTCCAGCATCCTTTTCTCACAATAGCTACTCAGACGCCCATTATGGGAAACCCGTAACCAGGATCCAAGCACAAGAGCAACTCTCCCCCTCCTGTGGTTTTCAGGAACTGGGATTCAGAAGCTCTGCTGTCTCCAACTGTGGAGACAGAGCAGAGCCATCCTGGCTAGGAGCCACCAATAGTCCTCTCTTCCATGAATTTGTGTAAACCACTTTTAAAGCAGCCTAGGTTGATGGACACCACTGCCTCCTGTGGCAGCGAGTTCCACAGTCTAACTTTGTGATGCGTGAAAAACCAGCACCAGAATGGTCAGCTTTGTTTATGCCCAGCTGCTGGCTTTTTATGGGCGCTGCTCAGACCCAGAACAATTCCATAACCTGCAATCTTGCGCTGGCTGCTTGGAGGGGCACCCAAGCCTCTTCCGAGGTGGTGGTCTTATTATTCTGATCACACAGCCGCCTCCACTTCCCTCCTCCTGCCAGGGCTCAGTAACAGCAATGAGGTCACAGTTTGCCTCCTACTTGAGCGTTTCCAAGTCTTCCCTTTTATATTACCCCGAGTCTGAGTATGCAGGCAATTAACAAATTCATTTTCTTCAAGCTACTTGACACTTTGATTCATTACTTTCGTGATGCTGCAAGTGAGATGCATGTTTTGGTGGCGAGGCGATTTACACATTTGACGCTGGGTGTCAGCTTAGCTTGTCACAGGGAAAGTTAAACAGGCAGCTGATTGAAGCTCAGAAGCACCGCAGCTCTGTGGCCCAAGGACATCTGGCACGGCTCTGAAGATAGCTGAGAAAGGAGGATTCGGGAGCAGGACTGGTTTGTGCCACCAATTATCCTGGGGCAAATCCCTCCACACACAGAGAAACAATGAATTGTAGAGTTGGAAGGGACCACGAGGGCCATCTAGTCCACCTGCCCTGGCAATGCAGGCATTACAACCAACAAATCCATGACATCTAGCCACCCAACCTGTTTAAAAACCTCCAAGGAAGGAGAGTCCACCATCTTCTAAGGTGGTCCATTCCACTTTCAAATAGCTCCTACTGTCAGAAAGAGCATCCTACTGTTTAATTGGAATCTCCTTTCTTGTCCTCTGGAGCAGCAGAAAACAAGTCTGCTCGCTCTTCCAGGGGACAGCCCTTCAGATATCTGAAGATGGCTATCACCTCTCAGTCTCCTTTTCTCCAGGTTAAACATACCCAATTCCCTCAACTGTTTCTAATAAGGCTTGGTTTCCAGGCCCTTGATCATCTTGGTTGCCCACCTCTGCACATGTTCCAGCTTGTCAACATCTTCCTAAAATTGTAGCACCCAGAACTGGAGGCATATCAACTTCGAATGTGTTTCCACATCCCCCAAGCATATCTGTGCATGAAGTAAGATGAAAAGCAATCCATGGCCACTGGAAAGCTCAAAAGGGATTTTTTTCACTAGCTCGTCTTTCATCTGTTCTACAGATACCACACAAAGAGCTCTATGAATGGCCCAGGTGGGTGCCTGAAGTATATTTTTGCATGCACTGGAGGGCTTGTCAACTCTTCATTTTACCTGTGATTGCAAATTCTGAGTGAACCAGCCTTCAAACCCCACCACCTGTGAGAATGAAAGTGCTGTTTCATAGAATCATAGAACTGTAGAGTTGGAAGAGACACCAAGGTTCATGTAGTCCAATCCCCTGCAATGCAGGAATCTCAACTAGGTGGCCATCCAACCTCTGCTGAAAAAACCTCCGAGAAAAGAGAGTCTCATCCATATCAAGAGCCAAAGGCTTCCTCTTGACAGGCGATGGAAGTCACTTGCTCCAAGAACGAGGCCTCAACTCGGGATGGGGCTGCCTCTTGCCACATGCACGACTCTGATCATTCTTGTGTATCTGTTGCCGATCCACAAATCTCAGGTGCAACCATACCTCCACATGTGGTGGGAGTGCCCCAAAATCCAACTATTCTGGACAACAGCCATACGAGAAATATGTAAAATAACTAAGCAAGTATTAGACACCACCCCAGAATTGGCCCTACTAAACCTCTTCCAAGACAACAATGCCCATTTACACCACAAAGAACTCATAACCTACCTACTTTCAGCAACCAGAAACACCATAACCAGACACTGGAGAGACCTGTCAGGAGTAAGCATGGACCAATGGTACCAAATAGTATGGGAAACAGCCTTATTAGAAAAATTAATCAATAAACTGAAACTGACACAGGGACAAATAGAAGAAGATGCCTTTACCCCGGTATGGCTCCCCTTTATCACGTACACAGCCCAACAAGACAATGACAATAACCCACCAACAGCATACAAATCAATATGGCTAACCTGATCCAAAACACCCACCCACTCCACTCACACACGAAAACAAAGACCACCACAGCCAATCACAAACAAACAACCACACCATAGGCCAACCCCAACCTCTCTCACCACCAAAGAAACACAAACAAACAGCAGAGAACCTGCACAAGCAACGCTGACACCAAACCCTACTTACATTAAGCAAAATAGAAACATCGCCACCCCACCCCACCCCACCCCCACCCATCTCCCCCCCCTCCACCCCTTTCCCCCACTAATGTCTCAACAAATGAAACTGATTTGTAAAAATGTTACATGGAAAAAATACGAGAGACATTACACATACTTCTGTAAAACAAGAAAATCTTTAATAAAATTAAAAAAGAGAAAAAAATCTCAGGTGCAACTATTTCCTCAGAGCCACAAGATGAAGGCAGGAGTTCACGCAAGATGCCGTGCCTAAGATCTGAGCACAGGTGTGCTCTTTGCAGGGGCAGACGTCTCTCAGCAACACAAAAAAGGAGCAAGTCTCTCTGCTCCCAGCATTGGCCTTGGCTCTTAGCAACAATGAAGGGCTCTCTCTCTTGGCTGGTCCAAGCAGATGCCCATCGAAGGCATGAAGACATCTCCAGCCTGTATACGAAATACAGTGCACCATTTAGCTTCAGGAGAGCCTCCCGTAGCCACTGGTTTGTCAAGCATTTTTCTAGTCCCCGCTGGAAGAGGGAAAAGTTTCAGATGCTGAAGAAGCTGGCTTTGGTTGGCCCTCTGGGCACAGTTTGCCTCTCCCACTGCTGAGGAGGAAGTGCCCACCAATGCCTCCAGGTGGCACGCTTCCTGTCAGAGGCCAGCTGTGCCCTGTGCCAACGGAGCCAAGAGCAAGGGCTGCTACCCTCAGCCACAAAACTTCTGCTGAGCTCTCTGGATTAGCTGCCTGCCTGGGAAAGGTCACTCCCTCCAAGCGCGGCGGCGCAATGCACATTGTGCGCGGCGTTCCGGCGGCTCCTGGGAGGCTTGCCTGGCTTATGCTTCTAAAGGGATCATAATCCTTAATCAAGAAGATTACAACAAGCAGCTAATCCCAAAACAAACAGCCCCAGCGCCGGGCAGAATTAAACTTTTTGGTCGACGCTAATTTCAGTCATTAATGTGACATCACTGGAAGCAATTCCCTGTGCGGCCCCCTCCTCCCTCCGGATAACGTGTTGTGGGGGGTGGCTAACGGGTTTCATTAACGCTAAAGGCTGCTTTTAATGTATTATACGGGGCAAACCTGGATTTGCTGCTGTGCCAGTAGATCTTGGCTCCCAGGTGAGCATACCTGTATCGTGTGATACAGGTTGCAGAGAGCAGCGACAGAGGCTGATTGTGATGGGCACTTCAAAAGTATATGGAGCCAAGAGATATCTTCGTCACTAAATGATCACATTGAGCTGAGGCTATTGGTTGGGTTTCTGTTCTGGCGGCAGCGTCTGTTTCGCCTTGGTGTGATTTTCCTCCTCTTGAGAGCCAGTGTGGTGTGGTGGTTCAGAGTGGTGGACTCGTAATCTGGGGAACCGGGTTCGATTCCCCGCTCCTCCACATGCAGCTGCTGGGTGACCTTGGGCCAGTCACACTTCTCTGAAGTCTCTCAGCCCCACTCACCTCACAGAGTGTTTGTTGTGGGGGAGGAAGGGAAAGGAGAATGTTAGCCGCTTTGAGACTCCTTCGGATAGTGATAAAGCGGGATATCAAATCCAAACTCTGCCTCCTCCTCCTCTTGGCCCAGCTTGCCTTGGCTGCCCATGTGTGATTTTGTCAACAAGTGATTGTGCCCAGGCCAGGTGGCATTGCCAAAAAAATCACCCAGAGCAGTGGCACCGACTGGGTTGAATGACAGTGAGAGCCTCACCTGGCAGAGGAAGTGAAGGAAAATGGCGCTAAGAAGAGCACTTGAAACAGGGCAAGGCGTGTTTCGCACTGAGGGCAAGGTCAGTAGAGATCAGAAGCAGTTTGCAACAGCCTTGGCAAAGAACACAAAAATGAGGCTGACCGTTTAGGGTCACAGCCTAGGTCTACACTTATTGGAAGGCACAAGTACAAACACAGTGTTTTAGAGCAACCTGTTTTGGAGAGACCACTAGACAAACTAGTAACTTTAACAGACATCTGCAATCTGCCCACCCCTGTGAAAACATCTGCCAGATTGTCCACTGCTTGCAGCATCTTCTCGCCTAGAAAGGACGGTATTTCCAGGGAAACAAAGGTATTTCAGGCCTGCTAAAACCATGGCCCAGCCTCTCTTGACCAAAGTTTGATTTGATCCCATAGCTCACCTGCACCCAGTAGGCAGATTCCCCCTGCTGCCCCCAACTGAGCAAAGCTAACAGAGTCAAGCACATTTTCTGCCAACATTAGTGCTGTCACGACACAAGGAGACACTGGAAGGCATCATTCATTCTCCTGGATGTGTTTCCGGATACATGACTACCCTCAAGTCTCTACAGGGACAGGCAAAGGGAAAAAGCAGCTCTCCCTTTCTGACATTTGAAGAGGCTCGGGCAGCTGCAGCTCCAAGCCACTTTGTTATCAAGATTTTAGTGCCACCTGCGGACCTCATGAATAGCAATTAAATTCTAGATTTTGCCGGCTGCCAATCTTTGCTGCCCTCCATAACCTCGGAGGTTCTGGGTACAGAAATCTAGCTCATCGGGAGTGCAAAAGGTGGCAGGATTCATGAGGCTTTGTTGCAATCTTCAAACACTCCCAAGTTCACCTCGATTAAATTTATACTCCCTATCTCTGCCGCGCAGCCAGGAGATTAGGGCGCATGCTGCGGCCTCCGGGCTGAGGCAGCAAAGGCAAGCAAATAATCTCTCCTATCAAAAGAAGTTTTGTTTGTACATACAAGATCAGAAGGGGGCATAAACAACAGGCAGGCTCTCCAAGCTGCAGCGTTATCGCAGGAGCAGATAAGAGCAATAATTAAAAATTTATAGGAGGAAAAATTGGCTGCTTTGTCTGGATGGAGCAGGTTGGGGGGGGGGTCCTAGCAGAGATCCTTCCCATGCCGGTGTGCTCACTTGTAACCCGGAGGCTGGAAAAGAGGCAGTTGAGTCGGTTCTGGGTGTCAAAAGCCCTAGCTCAGACCTCCTGAATCAGAGAACAAGGGACCCCGAGGGTCATCTAGTCCAACCCCCTGTAATGCACTAGGTCATAATAGATGCGGAGAAGGCCTTCGATAACGTATCGTGGAATTTTTCTGAAAAAATCTATAGAAGAAACAGGACTTGGTGAAAACCTTGAACACTTGAACACCATCCCAGAACGGCCTGGGGGGACTAGGAGTCTCGGGGTGTCAGTCGTCCCCTTTCTCCACAAAACCTCTCCAGAAGGACTTGCGTAAGAACATGCAAAGAGCATCTGCTGGATCAGGCCAATGGCTCTTCTAGGCCAGCATCCTGTTCTCACAGTGGCCAACCAGATGCCTATATGGGAAACCCTCAAGTAGGGTTTTAGCATCACTGCCTCTGACAGTGCAGTCACAGCATAGCCATTGTAGCTAGGAGACATTAACAGCCCTCTCCTGCAAGAATTTGTCTAATCCTCTTTAAAAGCCTTCTAGGTTGGTGGCCCTCACTGCTTCCTGTGGGAGGGAGTTCCACAGTTTTAACTATGCACTGCTACTTACAGAAAAGTATTTCTCAAATGCTTAGCATTAAAAATCTAAGTGGTATGGTGGCAAATAGGAGAATTAAGAATTCCGCAGAAATTGTTCCATTGTGAGGCATTGATACCGCACCATAAACTTCCCAGAGATAAATAGCTTTAAAATTTCTCCCATGTAATATACTTTAATGAGGGCCCATGGAATTCTGTAACAAAAGGAAAGCTGCCCAAGCCACCTTGATGAAATAATACATGCCGGCAGTTGGGGGAAGAGCTTTGGCTAAGAGGATCAATGTTATTCTACACATAATCCGACAAGAAATGCAGGAGGGCTCAGTTGCGTTCCATCTCGTCGAGTGTGATGCCAGGGTGGGCACCCCTTGTGGGAGCTCCAGGATAGGGAGGAAAAGGCACTGCCACCCCGCCTTCTAAGTGGGGCTCCTCTCTGCCCATGGAGCCATCTGCCAGGGGATGTGCATTGCCTTCATAAACCTCAGGCCAGGTGAAAATGCTGCCCCATCCCTTAGGGGCAACACCATCTCTCTGTCCTTGGGCTGTCACAGAGTGGTAGGGTTGTTAGGGGCTCCAGGGGTCAACTGTGGAGCAAGAGTGTCTTCTGCTGCTCCACAGGGTGGGATCCGGACCAACAGCTTCAAGTTACAAGAAAGAAGATTCCGATTAAACATCAAGGAGAACTTTCTGACAGTAAGAGCCTTCGATTGTGGAATGGAGAAGTTGGAAGGCTCTTCTTCATGGGGGTTTTTTAAGCAGAGGTCGGGTAGCCATCTGTCACGGAGTCTTTCACTGTGGTTCCTGTGTTTCAGGGGGCTGGACTAGATGGTTCCTTCCAGGTCTACAGTTCTATTACCTTGACAGGCAAACCATGTTTGGATTTGATCCACCTGCTGGACAGGTGTGCTCCTCTGTGCGCATTGCATCTGACTCAGAGAAAGAACCAAGGGGTCATCGCAGGAACAGCTAATTATCTGCAGCAACATCCAGGAAAGCGCCCCCTTGTGAGCCGCTGCCAGCAGACCTGCTTTTGTAAGACATCGTTCTCCGCTTAGCGCTTAAGGTGCCCCCTCCCTTCCGGGGAAATTTGCCCTGGGAGCGTTTGCGTCACAAGCAGATGCAACCAACACATTTTTCACTGGCAAAGCGTTTCAGGAAGGTTGTCATCTCAGCTGGCGTAATTAGACTTCTGAGTTAATGGGCCATAAAGGCGGACAAGGAGACGTGTGCCACACGCAGGGCTTGCAAAACGTCTGGCTGGCTGCCGCTTTGGCCCAAGGACGTGTCCTCCTTCCCGCCCCAGGCAAGCCCCGCCCCGCCCAGGTACCCGCTCTGGGCACCAACTGCCAGGAAGGTCTCCTGCACAAGGGAAGGGCAGGCAAAGAGTTGGGGGGTGGGGGTGCTGAAGCATTTCCTCCTAGGAGAAGAATGTGGAGTGCAAAGATCAAGAATTTTGGAAGGGAGGAGCCACAGCCTAGTGACAGAGCTTTGCATGCAGGAGGTTCCAGGTTCGTTCCCCGGCAGTGTCTGCAGTTAAAAGGATTGGATGATGACAGGTGATGGGAAAGAGAGGCAGAGAGACCACCAGCAAGAGCCGCTGCTGCTGGCCAGAGTAGACAAGACAGGAATGGATGGAGAAATAGTCTGACCTGCAACACAGCAGCTACCTATTTTCCTAAGCAGAGCTAAGAAGAGTCTGTTTCAGGATCTCAAGACCATTGACAAAAGAAGTTCCAAGTCTGCTTCTACATTAGCCTTTCATGAGCCTGTGCCTTTAGACCTCAAGGCTGCTGCATAGTCGGATGTTTGCAACCTCACATCTCTGCAAAGAGAGGCTACTGTTTTTCATCTGGGGGAAAGAGACGCTCATGAGAGATGATACTCGCCTCCCTAGGCCCAGAAAACAATGGAGGTGAAGCTGAAGGAACTGGACGACTCTTCCCGTCTATTCCTCTCCTGCCTTTTCTAAATGGAAGTGGTTCTACATGGTCTTGTTCCGTCCTAGCTGAATTGGATTCTTTCAGCTGGAGGGACCAGGAACTGCAACTAGCTCTCTCCACACGTACACACAAACACCCAATGGAATCTGCCCGCTGTGTTTCGTAGCCCTTCTCCCAAGGACATGAACTTTCGAAGTTCAATACTCTGCACAGACCCAAATGCAAACCCCAAAGCACTAACCCACACAGGAAGAACACCATGAACTGCCCCAAACAGACATATTTCCACACTCAAATTATGTATTGCCCTGACCTTTCCACCTAAGCTCAACGTGGCGCACAGCAGTTCCCCTCTTTACTTAATCCCCACAACAATCCTGCGAGGTAGGTTCTGCTGAGCGGCAGTGACTGGTCCAAGGCACCCCAGTGGGTGAGTGGGGATTTGAACCTCAGTCTCCCATATGCTGACTTTAATGTATGGGTGTTAATATCGTGCTTGCATAGCAACACAGAATATATATACATAAACACTGGCAACAAAACTCAACCCTAGGGTAGCAACATTTTGAACCAAGCTATAGGGAGACCGACAGAGTCTGATCTCGATGCTGCACTTATTACCTCAGAAACAAACACAAACACTGCTAATAAGAAAGTAAAGCTAGTTCCAGACTTCAGTTCCCAGTGGCGCTGTTTTTATGAAGTTTGCAGCAGCAAATATTACAGTTTCCAAGAGCCTAATGGAAATCACCATGGTTGATGATGACTTTGTGAAATCCCACCAGGGTATAGAATTGCAACTGCTTCTCTCTCTCTCTCTCTCTCCCTCTCTCTCTCTCTCTCTCTCTCTCTCTCTCTCTCTCTTTTACACACACACACTGTTCTCCATTAGTTCATCATTCTCTGCAACTGTTCAATCCCAGAACTGCTGCCCTTCTTCCACCAACCTTGCACAATCCATTTCTTTCCACTACGGGCTCTTGGACCTGCTTCCAATCCAACTCATGCAGCGACAGTTAGTGCACTGAAAAAGGCTGGAGCTGGTGGGCCATCTTCAATAACTGGCCGCTCTTTCCCTCCAGTGCTTGGGCTCAGCCGGACAGTGAACCTGAACAAGACTCAAGGTGCACTGCTGCTATCCAAGGCAAGCTTGAGGAAATGCTCTTTGAGACACAAGCACTTCTGCTACGGTCTGGCATTTCAGGTACTTTCCAAACTCCAAATCCCAGCCCTTGAGGAAGTGAGCCCCAAACCTGAGCAGAAGGTTAAAAAGGAGGGAAAGAACCAGAAGCCATCTCTGAAGCATAGTCAGATGCAGAAAGCAGTAGAAAGGAGAGGCAGAGTTTGGGAAAGGTTCAGAAAAGAGAAACCAAAATGATCAAGGGGATGGAGAAAGGCTGCGACGTTTGTGACTTTTCAGTTTAGCGGAAAGGTGACATTATTGCATAGCCTGGAGAAACTGGATAGGGAAGAGGGCTGCTCTTGTGCTCTAATCCTGCTTGCTGGTTTCCCATTGAGGCATCTGGTCAGCCAATGTGAGAACAAGATGCTGGACTAGATGGGCCATTGGCTTGAGTCAGGAGGCAGTTCTTACGTTCTTGCTCCACGCTGAAATGTATTTGAAGGAAGTATGCAAGGGCCAGAGGTCGATGGCTGAAGGTCTTACCTTATTGTCTTAAGTCCACAGTCTCAAGCATCTCCAGTAAGCAGGGATAGCCAAGCCCCTCTGAGCCTGAGGTCCTGGAGAGCTGCTGATGGTGAGAACAGACACTAATAGGCTTAGATGGACTAAGGGCCTGGCCTGGCCAATATCCCTTGCAGTGCTCAAATTACGCACCAAGAAAAGCCGGCTTTCTGTAACCTGCAGAAAGCACGCGCCTTGAAGCAAAAGCTGGTGTACATTTTTTGTTCGTTTGAAAGAATAGTTTCTGCTTCGACTGGTCCAAGGGTAGGGGGAATAGCTCTGAGCAGCATGGAAGAGACATCCCTCCCCCAGCTGATGCCAGATCTTGCTGCTCAGCTGACCTACCTCATTTCTTCTCTTTTCCTTTCCTCACCTGCCCCCTCTTCCCCATCACACTCTGATTTCTGCAAGGTATTCGCTGCCTGCACTTTGCCGCAGCTCCTGGGAACAGGCTTTCAAAAACATCAAGCGGCTGTTCTGAAGCAGAGTTTTCTTTCGGGTGCCGATTTCTGGGTCCGCTTTCAAATTCTGCATTTTGCAGAATCACACCACACAGGTCCCTAAGCGTGGAGGATGTGGGCACAGGGGCTGGATGAACATTGGGTCCGTGGAGGGGTGGGGAGAGGTGCTTAGAGCCGGCAGGGATGCTGGAGGAATTTCGAAGCGAAGTAGATCCAAGCTCAGTGGTGAGATTTTGTAAACACCACCAAAAACCATCAAGACACACATTTTAATCCTTGTTTAACACAAAGTGCCTGTTAGTGAACAGCTTAATGCCATTCTTTAATTTAAATGGCATTGAGTGTTTAAGGCTTTATAGTCTGGCAGGAAAAAAAATCCTCTTTGGAGATTTCTGGCTCAGAAGAGTAGGTGGCATGCACACATGTATACGCACAAACAGGTGCCTAACACATGGAGGATTTTGCACCTCTCGGGGTCCAGCTAGGTGTTGCACGCAGGTACTATCCCAAAGGCTCTGATTAAGCAGGAAAATCTGACTCCGAAGAGGAACAGCGACAAGGCGTGGTGCCAGATTCAAGATGCCCACGTTGGGGTTTAAAGCCCTTAACATCTCAGGCTCCAAATACCTGAAGACGAGAGCACCCTCTCCACATCATATAAATTCCCGGAGGATGCTAAGGATGCACCTCTTTACAATGGCCTCTGACACCCAAAGATTTGTGTTTTTAGGGGGCACCCTATTCTTGTGACTGTAATTAGTTTTGAACTGTTTCTAATACAGCATTTTTAAAATATTGCTGCTATCTGCTCTAGGGCCTTAGGGTGAAGGGCAGGTGAGAAATCTTCATAATAATGGCCTTACAAGTGGGCGGTGTTGCTAGCTGATTTTATAGACACAAAATCCTATCGAGCTGCCATTCATTCATCAAGGACCACCAACGCAGACCAATTCCTTTCCAAGACTAAGGCTTCAACAATAAGAGCAAGTACTAACTCTAAGTACCCTTTACCATATCTGAACCATGTCTGTCTCAGTAAACACATGTTTACCAACTTTTCAGACAACGGTGGTGCCAAAAGCACAGTTTGAGCATGACTCAGGGTGACTTAAGATCTTAAATTCCATATAAGAAGAACAGAAAGACGACATAGGAGGAAGGAGGAAATGAAGAGGCCGCTGCTAGAAGAGGAAAAAGATGCAGCATTCTGTTCTTTAGCAACGTCCTCCGAATTTTGGGTGTTTCCTGACACTCATGAGGTCAGCAGTGAACTAGGCACAATGAGACTGAGGTTCATTATAGCATGCAACCCAGCAGGAATCCCTGGGTAAACTAGAACACCTGCCTTTGCAAGCATATACTGTCAAGAATGCAAAAGGAAGGTCCTGGTGGATCTTTGGGAGCGGAGGAGACAGTGACATGAGGTCTTGCATGCAAGAATCCTGCAGCTGGTCTTTTTAAGATGCTGCCTGGGAGGGTAAGGGGGTCTGTGAGGGAGGGAGATTTTGTGGGCTGCGCCGTACAGCAACTCTGACGAGGACAGATGAGAGCAGACCAAAGCAGTTAAGTTGATGGACACGCCAAGGGACAAACTGAGCCCAGAGGTCTCTCATCAGCACAGAGGGCTCTCTGAGTGACATCTGTTGGAGGCAGGATAACATTGGGCTTGATGGCCAACTGGTTTGAGCTTGTAAATATGCTTGTACTGTAGCACAATTAGCCTTCCTTTTCATGCCCCCGCCCAGATTTCACTAGGGCCGTTCTATTCACTGTTCCAGTGTACAAGGGGGTCACATCTGAGCACTGGAGAGAAAGCAACTCCCAAACCAGGTCAACCGGGGTTAACAGCTCCAGAGAATTCAGAGTTTTGCCTTCCCAAAATGGGCATTGTTCTGATAGACTGCTCTTTCTCAACCACTAAGCTGGGCTGAGCCCCAAACATCCAGCGTTAGTTCTATACAGTGGTACCTCCGGTTACGAACTTAATTCGTTCCGGAGGTCCATTCTTAACCCGAAACTGTTCTTAACGTGAGGTACTACTTTAGCTAATGGGGCCTCCTGCTGCCGCCACCGCACGACTTCCACTCGCATCCTGGGGCAAAGTTCATAACCAGGAGCATCTACTTCCAGGTTAGCGGAGCTCATTACCCAAAGTGTTCGTAAGGAGGACGGTACATAACCTGAGGTTCCACTGTAACTTTTAAAGGCTAAAATATTTTGTGGACACTACAGGATCGTATACAAAGCAGGGGGCAAGCTCTGCATCCATTGCTTACATCAACTGAGTTGAAGATGGTCCAGCTGTAAATATAGGGCCCAGGTGAAAAGGATGGCCCAGCAGTGGCTCGTGTGGGGCACAGGATTCAGATTCAGAAACGGCTAGACCTAGAGACCCTCTCAAGCCATCTATGCCTATAGCCCTGCTGGGTTGTCTGAGCACAAGGAGAAATCTAGCATGGCTTGGGAAGGATGTGAAACTGCTGCACCACACACAAACACAAACACAAACACAAACACAAACACACACAGACACAGACACACACTCCTCCATCAGTATAATGGCCAGCCAAGCTCTAGGGAGGCCAGTTAAACATCTCTATTAACTGGAATTGCTACAATCTCAACAACTCACCTGCCCAGCGATGCAAAACAAAGAAAATTGAACCCACTTAAAAAAAATAAAAATCCACTATTTTAAGTCTATCAAGTCCACTCCTGGATTCTGTGAATCCTGCCCTGCTTATTTCCTGGGAACCTTAAGAGACAGGCAGGGCCTGGGAAACAAAACTAGCCCATTCTCCCTTGTAACAACCTTCAGCCATTGGATGCCCTCTTTCACCAACCAGGGTGGTGAACTGCATGCTGGGTGCAAGGAAAGCTGCACCCCTGCCAAGCTTCCCGTGGTTCTATCCCACCCCATCTCAGAAGGAAGTGAAAACTCCACTTTGCCATACAGAATTGGCTGCCTCTGTGTGGAAAGCAGGCCTCCCCTTCCCACCTCAAAAGATATCATCCATGATGGCAGCTTTCCAAAGCCTCCTGGTGCTCTGCCTGGAGTCCTCTCTGCACCCGTCCCCAGTGGAGAATCCAAGGCGCAGAAGCTCAACTGGGCAGCTATTACGAGCCCTGTGAAAACGTGTCTTGCCAACCCATTGCCTTCATTAATATAACGTTATCGTGTTCCTAATGCTGGTGCTCTAAAGCAAATGTTCTGTTACCAGCTCACCCACTGGCACATTTTTCAGCAGGGAAACAGCTGCTCGCTGAACCAGTCACACACACACCCGCCACCCCTCGCCCCCAAGTGCAATCTTGTCAACAGCACAGCACAGGCTTCTGCCCTCTCCTTTTCCAGCAGGCAGAAAAAACACGCGTCTCTCAGCTTACGTTCTGCTCTGGAGAAGTAAGGAGGGTGTGGGGAAGGCATTCCATCTCTCCATTTGGAGTGTGCATTCCGCTGCGGTTTTCGCGGCACTCATTTTTTCAGTGCAACAAACAATACTGTCTACCTGGTTTGTGTGTATGTGTTTAATAGATAATCCTCACTAGTCAGTGGTGAGTCATTTTCATTCACCACTGCCTGCCACAGGAGGGTCAGCCTTTCCTGCCAGCATCTCCACCCCTTGGCAGTAGCGGCAGCGACAACGCCGAGACCAGCGGCAGATCAGGTTGGTGGGGATCCTGGATCTCCTCCAGGGAGCGGGAGGCTGGGTGGTGGAAGGAAACCGAGAAAGGGGTGGAGGGGGAACACAGGAGAGTCACAAGCAGTTTGTGCCTGCGACGCCTGATGTTCACGTCACACTTCAGTGCGCGGAGCCAGGAAAAAACACGGCTTTGGAGGTGACATTTGCAGTTGGCTCATTACTCTTTTCAAAAGAGCCTGGCATCAAAGAGACAGCTTCAAACGGCAGGCTCACATGCACATATGCAGGAGCTAATTAACCGCCATGCTGGTAGCAGCCAGAGAGGAGGAGACGCTGGCAAGCGACTCAGCCTTACAAGCACTTCCTGGCTGCGCAAGTCTATTGAGGCTGCACTGCAAACTATGAGGCTGGCGAAGGGTTCATGGTCAGCAAGGCAGGCTGTGTGGGATTAAATCCTACCTTCGTGCTCCTTCTCGGAGGTCCCAACCTTCTTGATTTTCTTGGGGGACTTCATGAAGAGCGGAAAGATGGTCCGAAGGCCGAGGATGTCCACAAACTTGTGGCAGTTGTCTGCTCCCTCGGGCCCAATCATGGCGTGGTCCAAAACCTTCAGCGCACTGCTCCGGGAGATTTTCTTCTCTCTGTAGAAGCAGAAGGGTTTTTGTCAGTGAACTGGGCAATGCACTTTGCCACAAGATACGGAAGGGTTTCCTCCGCCAGTAGGATGAGGCTGCACGCAATGATGAACAAGCAGCAAAGTTCAGTCTTAGTCCGCAGAAGAGAGAGGATCGGAGCTCTCTCTATTTTGGGTTGGCCACTGAGACACAGTGAACTTCTCTGCTTCCTTTCCCCTTGCACCAACTGCTAAAAGGGCTCACTTGCACCGCATAAGTAAGCACCAATGAATCAGAAACATAAGTAAGCAAGAAACCAATCCTTTCACACAGTTAGAATCACAAATCTGTAAGTCAGAAGGGACCCCCAAGAGCAATCAAGTTCTCTCTTCTTCTTTTTTTGGGGGGGGGGGTAAATAATTTTATTGGTTTTTTCACAGTTAATTTCCACAATTAACCACAAAAAACAAAAACAAAATCCCCCCCATCCCCATTCACAAAAACATTTCAAAACCTTATCTTTGTGACGCAGTCAAAAATGCCGACGCCATTTTGGGAAGCTCTGTAGGAGGACTAAGTCCGGGAGGAGAAAGAGTGAAAGAGATCTTTTCTATATCGTGGGAGAAACTCCTCAAAGAGGTCTTAAGAGCGACAGAGCTATAAATTTACAATGGAAAAAGTGATCTTATCTCCGAAGGTGACGATTTATGGGAACCATCTGGAATTGAGGAATGACGACGGGAAATCCACACAGGAGTATTATTGGCGTTTATCGGCTTAAGGAGACCATCAGAAGAGACCATAAAGGACAAAGAGAAAATATATGAATAAGAAGTGATGTGGAAACAGCAAGAGAAGATTGGAAAGAACTGTAAATATGTGTTTGGACTGTTTGAACATCTATCCGGACTTATTTGGACTGATTTGGACATTAATGCAGAAGTAAGGATTTAGATCAGAATCCTTCCTCGGATCTGGAAGTATGGGACCCCCCAACAAAATTTAAAAATTCGGCTCTGTAATTTGGAATTTATGTGATGTGGTTTGATTTGATGTGATTGGCCAGTTAATAAAATTTACTTAAATAAATAAAAAAAAAACCTTATCTTTGATGTTCTTTAGACCTCATGACTTCTCTCCATTCTCTCTTCTGGTTCTGTATATTAACAAAATTCTGCATTTTCATACACATACTTCAGCAGTTCTTCTTCTGATTCTAACAAAATTCTTCTGCATTTCCTTACGCATACAGTGGAACCTCGGGTTAAGTACTTAATTCGTTCTGGAGGTCCATTCTTAACCTGAAACTGTTCTTAACCTGAAGCACCACTTTAGCTAATGGGGCCTCCCACTGCCACCAGAGCACAATTTCTGTTCTCATCCTGAAGCAAAGTTCTTAACCAGAGGTAATATTTCTGGGTTAGCGGAGTCTGTAACCTGAAGAATATGTAACCTGAAGTGTATGTAACCCGAGGTACCATTGTACTTCATCAATTCTTCTTCTAATTTTATCCAAATTTTGCTGATTGCAAGTGTGTAATCTGAGCCTGCCAATGTATCAATTTATTTACATGACTTTGCACATATACAATAAGTATTTCACATTCTTTTTCCTAACTTTGGCATATTTAAATTTCGCTGGAAGGCAACTATCAGTTACGTCTGATTTAAAATCCTGCTCACCTTCCTCACAGTCTCCTCTTAGTCTCCAAGGTTGTAATTTCTGCCTCATTTCAGCCACCAAGGCATTCCCAAATATTTCCTGCCTACCCCCCATGCCATCCATATCTGCCAGTGTCTCCTGGTATTTCTTCATATCAATCACAATTTCCAGTTTTCTAAAAAAATTCCTCCAGCCCTTGCATCAATACCTCCACCACTTCTGTTTTCTTCATCACTGGTTCTATCTTAATAATCAGTTTTGTCACCATTTCGGTATTTTTGCCCAAGAGCAAGCAAGTCCAACCCCACTGCAATGCAGGAATCACAGCTGAAGAATCCCTGACAGATGGCCACCCAACCTCTGTTTAAAAACACTACTGATCATCATTTGGCACTTTCAATTTGGAGGATAGATGGCGGCTAACTGATTGAGGTTGAATCCTAACAAGACAGAAGTACTGTTTTGGGGGGACAGGGGGCGGGCAGGTGTGGAGGACTCCCTCGTCCTGAATGGGGTAACTGTGCCCCTGAAGGACCAAGTGCGCAGCCTGGGAGTCATTCTGGACTCACAGCTGTCCATGCAGGCGCAGGTCAGTTCTGTATCCAGGGCGGCTGTCTACCAGCTCCATCTGGTGCGCAGGCTGAGACCCTCCCTGCCCACAGACTGTCTCGCCAGAGTGGTGCATGCTCTGGTTATCTCCCGCTTGGACTACTGCAATGCGCTCTACGTGGGGCTACCTTTGAAGGTGACCCGGAAACTACAACTAATCCAGAATGCGGCAGCTAGACTGGTGACTGGGAGCGGCTGCAGAGACCACATAACACCGGTCTTGAAAGATCTTCACTGGCTCCCAGTACGTTTCCAAGCACAATTCAAAGTGTTGGTGCTGACCTTTAAAGCCCTAAACGGCCTCGGTCCAATATACCTGAAGGAGCGTCTCCACCCCCATCGTTCAGCCCGGACACTGAGGTCCAGCGCCGAGGGCCTTCTGGCGGTTCCCTCACTGCGAGAAGCCAAGTTACAGGGAACCAGGCAGAGGGCCTTCATGGTAGTGGCACCCGCCCTGTAGAACGCCTCCCACCAATTGTCAAAGAGAAAAACAACTACCAGACTTTAAGAAGACATCTGAAGGCAGCCCTGTTTAGGGAAGCTTTTCATGTTTAACAGACCTCTGTATTTTAATATTCTGTTGGAAGCCGCCCAGAGTGGCTGGGGAAACCCACCCAGATGGGCGGGGTATAAATAATAAATTATTATTACTTAGTGCTTTACAGTCTTCATTGTGCTTGCAACCATAGGGCGGATCAATGCTCTACCCATTTCACAGATGTGGAAACAGAAGCTGAGAGAGTGACTAGACCAAGCCTGCACAACAACCACATGATGGAGAAGGGACCCATGTCTCCCAGTTCCAAGTCCAACTGTCTATATGGAAAACCAGAACAGCCCCCGACCATTTCAGTGCCTGAGTTGGAACCCTTTCAATTCCAAAGCTCGATTTCGTACACTACTCCAGCTTTCCTCAACCGGATACCCGATCCAGATGGCTTGGACTACAACTCCCATCAGCCCTAGCCGGAATCTGGAAGGCACAAGGTCAGGGAAGGCTAGGCTAACCTTTCGGCAGAACCTGGATTGTCAACTGCACACCACCTCCCTTTCTGAAGCCAAGAGAGAGTCCTGTAAGCCGTATCCCCAGTACAGGGGAGGATGGAAGTCAGCCACAACTACAGTCTAATTCTCAAACTTGAAACAAGAGTGCAAATTTATTTCGCACAAGGTGTTCTTGTTGTTTTATTGACCTTTCGTACACGGGGACTGGGTCTCCCCTCTTACAGCTGTAACTAGCAAGAGGGATGAGGCGCAATGGATATGTCAAGGGGGGGAAGCACTCTCTACTCATAGCCATATTGATCCGCTAATAATGTTTCATATTTCTTGTATGGCAGCTACATGTGTGTGCAAGGAAGCAGAAACGGGGAATAGAAGAAAGGAAGAAGCTCTTACACCTGCTCAATTCCGTTTCACATTTTCATTTCAAATGTACACTTAAAGCATGCAATATGTGAAGTGGCCCTTTATAGTATGCCATCCTCTCACCCCCCCAGAACCAGCAATCCACAATGGTTTACCAGCAACCAACTTAATTATTTTAGGTGTAGGTGTGTTTTCCTTCCCTGTGTTCAAGAGCAAAGCTGGAACTCAGCCCTCACTTTGGCCTGTGAACGCAGAACACCAGTAAGCAAATCAGCCAGGATTTTCTGCCTTTTTCCATGGCTGTTGCCAGCAGCAGGGAATGAAACAGGCACTTCGCAAAATGCTGCTGCAAAATGCCACTGCGGACGTATGTTTGAAATCCGTGCCAACAAAGAGAATGGAAGGAAGCGGGCGTTTGATTGCCGACACAGCTCCATTCAGCCAAGCATAACTCCCAATTTGTTCGGGGGCGGGCGTCCGATTTGGAGAAACAAAAATCCTAAAGCAAAACCAAAAGAGAAGAACAGCCACCAAGATGCTTGAATTGGAACATGAGCAGATGAGAGGAAGGGAAGAAAGAGGATGAACAAATCTTGGCAGCTTCTTGCAAGTCAAAGCCAACTCCTTCCAACACGACGCTAAAAAGGCCAGCACAGCCTCACGCTGGGCCCAGCCAAGGAGGGTTAATTCCTTGCCTCCTTGATCCCAGAACACAGGGCTGCGTTGCCAAAGGCAGAGGCAGATGCCAGACATCCGGTTTGCCCTATGCTGTGCAGGGAAGCCAAGAAGGCATAAAGAGGAAGAGGAGCAGGATCAAGATTGCACACATGGCAGCGGCAAAGAGAAGCAGCTTCAGGATTAATTCCACCACCACTGCCCTTCCATAATGCGCCCTCCAACTTGCCCATGCCCAGAGTGCCTTTCTGCCGCGTGTTTCACAGCCAGTGATGCAAATTATGCAAAAGAAGGGCAGGGAAATGCACATGGGGTATGCGTTAGACTGCAGGTCTGTGGAATCATATGACTGTAGAGTTGGAAGCATAGCTGTCAACGTTTCCCTTTTTTTAAGTGAAATTCCCTTATTCCGAATAGGATTCCTTGCAAGAAAAGGGAAAAGTTGACAGCTATGGTTGGAAGGGACCCAATGGTCATCTGGTCCAACCCCCCTGCAATGCAGAAATCACAGCTAAAGGATCCCTGGCAGACGGCCATCCATCCAAGCAACCAAGCAACCAATCAATCAATCACAATCGCATCCTAGAGAAGGAGCTCAAGGCAGCACACGCATGTCACACTCCATGCCTCCATTTTATCCCGACAAAAATTCTCTGATGTAGGTGAAGCCACTTCTGAGATGTTAACACCAAGAGGTAAACCGAGAGGTAAATTATTGCAACTTAAATGTGCAACCATATTGCCAGCTGCTTTACTAGAAGCCTGCCCTGATTCATCTATTGAAAATATTTCTACACCCCTTTTCACAAGATGTCTCAAAGAGGTGCACAATGTAAAGCAATACAGAAAGCTACCCAAGAAATCCGAACCTTGTACGGTGGAGCAGGCCAAGTGAGTTGATGCTTGGATAGAACGTCATTGTAAGATGAACCCATTTCACAGGCTACCCTTTTGAGTGCTCAGCAGGGCAGCAGAGAGCGTTTACAGGAAGGAGCCTGCTGTGGAAAGGAATCCACTCACCTCCTCCTCCCTCTCCTGCCCTTGCCACTTCCAGCTCTCCTTCACCTTGCAAGCGGCAATAATAAAAGGCTGAAAAATAAAGTTCAGGTTTTGGCTGGAGAACTTCAGGACTCCTTTTTCGGGGGAAGTAATTGCATATTGATCAGCATTTAGGCAGGTTGCAGGGAGCTGATCTCTGGAATATTCATTGGGTTTAAGTTCAGGCTTGTAGAGATCAATAGCTGTTTGACTGGACTGTCTCAGGTTGATTTTATTTGAAATATTTATTCTACTAGAGGGCAAGCAGTTTATCTTAGTCTCATCTTGGGCTTATTGAAATCTCTCTTGGGTGAGAACTAATTCAGACACCACAGCCCAAGAGCCTCACCAAACAAGCGACTGACCTGGACCTTAAAAAGACCAGGAACAAACTCATTGCACTGACCATAACTGGGCCAAGAACAACTCATGCGAAGGCTCAAAAAACCTCCTGGCTTTGCTACATGTCCAAAACTGAAAGAAATGGGGATGGTGATATAATAAGCACCCAGCAGGTCACCAAGCACAGCTAGTGGGCTGCCTTTGGTTTGGTGAGTCACAAGTTGTGCAAGCAGACAGGAGAGTGAAGGTGGATCAGCGTCCAAGATGGAGAAGAGGACAGCCAAAGGGGTGGCGATGGTGACGGAGGGTTCCAGGAAGGAGGCCGTCCAAAGAGCGCTTCAAAAAGCATCCAGAAACCACTCTTGGCGGACTGTATGCTACATGCTCTGAAGCTGTTAGGAGTCAAGGGCAACCCCTGTGTGGCAGTCTAACCTCCAGAATTAGAGAGGTGAGAACGGCAGCTGCTGGGTCCAACCCCTCCTTCCCTCCCCAGATCCCTTGAAATCCTGGCAATCTATGGAAGAATGACTTCAGAAGCACCCACAGGGCATTGGTGCCAAATGACCAAGAACTTAAGAAGAGCTTACTAAGTCAAGCCAGTGGCCTCTCTCATCCAGCCTCCTGTTCTCCAAGTGGCCAACCAGATGCCCATTATGGGAAACCCACAAGCAGGATTCAACCACAAGAGCAGCCCTCTCCCCTCCTGCGGCCTCCAGCAACTGGTCTTCAGAAGCACTGCTGTCAAACCTTGCCCATCAGGCAACTCCCTTCCTTGTCCCTGTCAGGAAGGAAGACAAAAGGCCCCAAGAAACTCCCCCAAAGCAGGGTACCAGAAGCCAAAGTCACTTCACCGAAGGACTGTTATCGCAGGATGTTTGCAGAAGGGTGCGCATTAGGAAACAGTGGCGCGAGGCTCTGATTCTGCTAGATAAACACAGCGTGAGGCTGTGCTGAAAGGAAATTTCAGTAGATACACATTAATTTTCGGGTTTCCAAGGAGCTGATGTGACATGAAAACAAGAGACGTAATGAAATATTTTTGCAGGGGCTGCTGCAGTGCCTTCTGCATGCAAACGCACTCCTGACTTTCATGCGTTATTCCTGACTGGGCCCACAGCCCTCTTGCAGCCAGCAAAGGTGGTCAAGGGAAGCCACCACAAATGGCTTTGCAAGAGATCCTCCCCACCCCACCCCGCCAAGAAAAGCTTTATGAACCTTCTCCCCCACACTCAATACGTGTCTCCATTTCCCCTATGTGCTTCCTGGCACTTAAAAGTCAAGACAAGCTCATTCCCTGCTTGCTATAAATACAGGGTGAGGCCTTCCCAGGTCGCTGCTTGAGAGAAGGAGGGTTTCTCCTCCACACAAGAAGGGGTGTAATAAGTCTCGTGCCAGTGCTCCCAAGGCACTTGACAATGCGATTCTCTCTCTCTCTCTCTCTCTCTCTCTCTCTCTCTCTCTCTCTCTCTGCAAGCCTCAGAAGGACACCTCACTTTCTCTCCTGGAAGCCTCAGGCAGCTCCCAATCTGGAGAAAGAAATTGAATTGTGCTTGGGGAGAGACCTTAATTGGATGTGACATTTCTAAACCTCCAGTTGGAGGCCACCAACCTGCAAACTGCATTTGCTCATTTGCAGCCAAGGCAAATACGCTCCCCACTGATGGAACGGAGTGCACACATGCAAGCAAGCAATCTCGCCTCCTCCCTGGCCTGGCCTTCTCTCCTCCTCCTCCTCCTCACGTGGGGCACATCCAATTTACAGGAAGGTGGTCCGAGGGCAAAGGCCCTCCCCATGCCCCTTGCTGAATAAGCAAACAGGATCCCACCCATGCAGACTCTTCACATTTGGACCAAAAATGATGCGGCTCCTTCCAGCGGCCTCCCCTTGCCCTTCACGGAGAGAACGTGCCCCATCTCCATACGGATGAGGCACTCCTAACTGCCCCGGCCCCCTTCAGGTCACAGGATCCACATTCACTCCAGAAAACATTGCTTTCTTGCCACGGAAACAAGCAACCTCAGTGCACTCTAGGCGTAAGTAAAACCAGCGGAACTGGTATTCCAGCAATACCAGTTGTGGGAACCACTTTGAGGGGGGTGTCCTTGTGCTCAAATCCTGCCTGTGAATTAGCCACTGTGAGAAGAGGATGCCCCAGCCTGGTCCAGCAGGGCTCTTATGTTCTTGTGCAGGGTCAGACTCATCAAGCTGTCTTCTCCAAGCGAGAGGAGCTCTCCTAGGCCATCTAGAAATGGTTCCTGCCCATGACCAGCGGCCGAAGATGCTTTCCGCTGGAGACGCCAGCGATTTAACCTGAGCCCTTCTGCGTGCAAAGCATGCATTTCACCACTAACCTATGGACCATTCCTCCGGCATGAAGGGAAGGATATATGCTGGAGTTTAATTCCTTCCCCTCTAGAACATGGAAGATTTAGAGTCCAGATTCTCACAACTTGCTGCACCAGGTCCAGCTCTAGCCAGTGGCAAAGCCTCTCATTGAAGCTAGTGGAGTCTGAGGAGGAGGTGAGGTTGGGTAAAGTTATACCATGATGATGATGATCTGCCCTTCATCACCAGGTCCAGGACAGGTCACAACCATTTAAAATTCAGATTTAAAATGAAACAGATTACAGGAAAAGGGTAGGTCCTGAAAACACGCATCTCAGGGGTCCAAGGCAGGGGTAGAGGTACATCTTCAGCAGTCACCAAAAGCTGTAGAGTGAAGAAGCCAGATGTACCTCTGTGGGAAGAGAACGCCACAACTCAGGGACTGCCACAGAGAATGCCTCTCCAAGACTTACCCCTCCCAAACTTCTGAGGGAGCTGGAAGTAACAATGGGGCTCTCTCTGCTGATCTCAACACCCGAGAGGGTTTGCAGAGAAGGGTACCTGGGGCCTAGCCCTTTAGGGCTTTGAACACTAGAGTGAGTGCCTTGAATTGAACAGGGCAACGAACTGGCAGCCAATGCCGCTGTCTTAGAACCGGAGATGCAGGGGTTCTGAAGGCAACCCAGCCAGGAATCGGACCGCTGCATCTTGGACCAGCTGGAAGTTTCAAGAGTCGTCTTCAAGGGCAACCCCAAGTACGCCACACTGCAATAATTTGGTCCAGATTCTGTGGGCTACAACTGCAGTCAGTCCCAACCAACGGCCAAGTATGATGCAGCTGCAATCTATAGCATATGGAGGCACCATGTTGGCTGTGCCCTGGCCTTTAGTATTTGGAGGCCTCGACGCTGTGCCATCTGAAGACTCACGAATACAGCAATGGGAAATGGCTGCACATTCTGGGTTATGCATCACACACACACACACACACACACACACACACCCTGCCGCCGCCATGCCTAAGCCATCCCTATCAGGGGAAAAGACGGCCCACTCCATTCTATGGTGGATGTAGAGGTGCTACAGCAGCAGCAGCAACAGATGGGGCTGCTGGTTTATTTACGCTTTGCCCTTCAGAGCTCCTTTTAAATGCAGCTGCGTCCAGGGAGACATTTTCTCCTTGTTGTTATTTGCCAGCTAGTACCAGGGAAGAGAAGGGTGGTGAACAGCACAGCCCCCTCCCCACTCCACCCAAAAAAGGAAGGGAAGCCATTAAAAAAATTAAAAATTAAAATGCAAGGTCCCACCCATATGGCTCAAGGACTCCAGGTGATTAGTTCTGCAAGGCTAGCCGTGCAAGCTTAGCGTTCAGAGGAGAAAAGGACGGGAAATCCAGGAGGCGGGGGGGGGGGGGGGAGAGAGAGAGAAGCCTCCCTCTTGTTCAGGGTTTCAGAGCTTTGCAGCTTTGCTTTAATTAGCCTTAAGAAAACTCAGCACTCCGGTCTGAATAATAATCCACGTTCCTGGTTATTTATTCAGTTCCCTGCTGCTGCTGCCGTTGCACATTACCAGCCTTAGTCTGCAGGAATAGATCATTTCTTGCCAGCCAGCACTTGCCAGCCGCCTCTCTGCGCCGCTCAGCCCACCCAGGGAAAGTGAGCGAGCGGGCGGGCAGGCAGGCAGGAAGCCCTGGGCAGGGCGCGGTTTGGGGAAGGGCAAGGAGAGATGGATGCCAGAGGGGGCAAGGAAGGAATCGAGGCTGGGACTTGGGCACACAAGGGGGAACAAAAAAAATGGGAGGAGGGTCCAGAAGCTGTTTCATTAAAAAAGCTCACTCTTAGCAGGGTTAACAGAAGGGGGGAGAAAAAGGGAGGCAGAGCTTTTTATCTACCTCCACAGAATGTCTGTCCATAGCCACTCGTGGGACTCGCAAGAAACAATGATTGAGTGGCCAGCAAAAGCCTCCAGCACAAAGCCTGGTTGGCAGCACTTTGATTCCAGCTGTGAATTTTGGACATGCAAAAGATAAAGAAGTCTAACATGACAAGTGTGTGTCTTGTGTATGCCGAGAGGAAGTGGGCTGCCATTCAGACCCACCTCCCTCACAGACACCGTGAGGCTCCGAATACAGGCACGTGTGGGGCGCCTTCAGTCCAGTACACACACACCCCGCCCCAAAGCACGAGCCGTTTGCACAGATGCCTTTGCTGCTGCATATGAAAACATCTCTGGGAGAGCAGGAGCTGGCGGCAGAGGGAGGCGTCTCCAAATGGGCCTGCAGCCTTCAGTGACCACCATCAACACCTCAGGGTGCCATACAGGCCTTCAGTCTAGTACTTCAGAAGAGCATCTGCTGGATGAGGCCAATGGCCCACCTAGTCCAGCATCCTGTCCTCACAGTGGACAACCAGATGCTCCATTGCGAAATGCACAAGTAGGATTGGAGCTCAAAAGCAACTCTGCCTTCCTGTGGTTTCTGGCAGCTGGTATTCAGAAGCATCCAGCATCCCATCCTGGCTAGTCGGCCTCTCCATCGCCCTCTCCTCCATGCAGCTGTCTAATCCTCTTTTCAAGATATCCTCCTTGTCACAACAGCTCCACCAGCTATCGGTCAGTTTCCAGCACAATTCAAAGTGCTGGTTCTGACCTATAAAGCCCTATATGGCTTAGGTCCAGGCTTTCAGAAGAACCGTAATATTCCGTATGAACCTGCTTGGGTTTTGAGATCTTTGGCAGAGGCCCTTCTCTCAGCCCTGCCACCTTCACAGGCACTCTTGGTGGGGATGCAGAAGGGGGCCTTCTCGGTGGTGGCTGCTATCAGGAAACTTTGGAACTCCCTGCCTAGAGAAGATAGTCCTTTTGCTGGGAGCTGAAGGCTTTCTTGTTCCAACAGGCTTTGGGGAACTGACTGTTTTTAACAAAAGGCCTGGTCCTTTGCTGTTTTTATTGTAATGGTCTGTATATTCTAACAGGGCATACATACACAGGCACAGACTGTTAATGTTTAATTGTTTTTAAATGATTGTTTTCTGCCCACTATGTTTTTATCTGTTTCTGTTTTAGCTGTGAGCAGCCTTGAGTCCCTGGTCAGGGAAAAAGAAGGGATCAAAATGAATATTCAACTCCTGGATATATTTTGGGGGGGGAGGGGGGAGGAAGGTCTCGCTGCCACAAGGGGCCAGGCACCATGCCTCACGTCCGCCGGTTTTCACCTGAGCATGAGGTTCATCAGCTGCAGCCCCTCCCCCTTCAGGAAACGGTCCCGGTTGGAGCTCAGCATCAGCGAGGAGCAAAGGGAGTCAAAGAGGTTCTCCATCATCTCCTGCTCTTCTGCCGCACCGGGGTTGTGGCGCTTGAACACCTGCGTGGGGAGGAAGCCGGAAGGCTTTACTGTCTGTCTCGTCCCTCCCCGAAAAGCAACACCCCCCAAAAAAAACCTCATAAATATCAGCTGCATGTGTGCGCCCCCTAATTACTGACATCCAAGTGCAGTGAGGAAAATAAACTAGGGCAGCAGAGGAAGACATAGGCAGGGGACCCACAAGGTCATATCCAGCTCTCACTGGGAGGTGGGGGTGGTCTGCTCATCGCCAGCACCACAAGGAAGTTCCTTAACAACCTGCATGCAGGAAGCTTTTTAAAAAAGGCATTCTGTGCTGACACGGTGGCCAAAACAAGGGATCATGGAGGCTTCCGGGAGCAGCCGTTGGCAGTGAGGGTGGTGTAATAGTATCAGACTAGGACCTGGGAGGCCAGGGTTCAAATCCCAACCACTCGGCCATAAAGCTCCCTAGATGTGATCTTGGGGGCTACTCACTGCCTCTCTCAGCCTAGCCTACCTCCCAGGGTCGTTGTGGGGGTTAAATGAAGAGGGGGAGGACCAAGTGTGCACCACCTTGAATTCTTTGGAGAAAAGGGGATGTGGATGGCGCTGGGATGCAGGTGGCGCTGTGGGTTAAACCACTGAGCCTAGGCCTTGCTGATCAGAAGGTCAGCGGTTCAAATCCCCGCAATGGGGTGAGCTCCCGTTGCTCGGTCCCTGCTCCTGCCAACCTAGCAGTTCAAAAGCACATCAGAGTGCAAGTAGATAAATAGGTACCGCTCTGGCGGGAAGGTAAACGGAGTTTCCATGCACTGCTCTGGTTCGCCAGGAGCGGCTTAGTCATGCTGGCCACATGACCCAGAAGCTGCATGCTGGCTCCCTCGGCCAATAAAGCGAGATGAGCGCCGCAACCCCAGAGTCGGTCATGACTGGACCTAATGGTCAGGGGTCCCTTTACCTTTATAAATGCAATGAAACTAATAAAGCAAGTAACGACAAGGAGCCCCTGGTGACCAAATTCTCCATGAATGCCCCAAGAGGCTGGACTAGACCCCTTCCAACTCTACAATGGTTCTTTTAAAGTCATCCAAGCTAGCAGCAAGCAAATGGGGCTGTGCCCCCTCTCAGGATGGCAGGCATGCGCCTGGAAGCGCATAGATGCTGTGAAGCACCTGCCTCTGCCACTGCTGGGAGCTGCTCTCTGCTCCTGCCCTCCTCCCCGGTTCTAAAAGCCTGGCTCTGGGGCTCCCAATGGCAGGGAAGATGGCAGCGAATTACTCACAGATAACTGCTGAAGCAGCACATCGATTCCATCCAGTTCCCCAAGCAATTCCCTGTTGTCTACAGGAAGAGAGGGAGGGGGGGAGAATGAAGCCAACTGTCAGATTTTACAGCCATCTAACACCGATATATCAGCAAACAAAATCAATATGGCTTGACAGAGTACAGAAGCTGTGGAGAGAAAGAGGAGGGAAGGAGACAGAGAGTGAGCCGAAGGAAGGGGAAGCCAAAGGCAGGAGGGGCGAGGCACCGATGGGGAGGGAAACAGAGAGGGAGAGTGAGTGAGTGCGGAAGCTGTCATGATCTGAAACAAGCCAGAGGCACAGCCCAGCAGAATACCAATCCGCCCAGGTCAGCTCTCTCACCGTCCTTATTCTGGAGGAGGATGGCCAGGACCTCACTGCAGTAGAGCTTGTTGGCGTCAAAGGGCATCTTTGCCTGTTGGAAGAGTCAGAGCAGAGAAGCCGGTCAGGTGAGAGCGTCAGGAGAGCACCTGCTAGGTCAGGCCCAGCATCCTGCTCTCTCACGGAGGCCAACTGTGGGAAACCAGGGAGCAGGATCCGGGCACGAGGGCACTCAGCCTTCCTGTGGCTTCCAGGAATTTTCTCTGTGAATTTGTCTAATCCTCTTTTAGGGGAGCCAGTGTGGTGTGGTGGTTCAGAGCGGTGGACTCGTAATCTGGGGAACCGGGTTCACTTCCCCGCTCCTCCACATGCAGCTGCTAGGTGACCTTGGGCCAGTCACACTTCTCTGAAGTCTCTCAGCCCCACTCACCTCACAGAGTGTTTGTTGTGGGGGAGGAAGGGAAAAGGAGATTGTTAGCTGCTTTGAGACTCCTTCGGGTAGTGATAAAGCGGGATATCAAATCCAAACTCCTCCTCCTCCTCTTTTAAATCCTTCCAGGTTGGTGGCCATGGCTGCCTCCTGTGGCGGGGAGTTCCACCGCTTAACTATGGGCTGTGTGAAGGAGGACTTTCTTTTTTCTGTCCTGAACCTTCCAAAATTCAGCTTCACTGGACGTCCATGAGTTCTTGTGTCATGGGAGAGGGAGGGAAACCTTTCCCGAGCCACTATCTCCATGCCTTGCGTGATTTTATAGAATTCTATCATGGCTCCTCTTACTCTCCCTTTCTCCAAACAGGGAGGAGAACCCTGGGAAGGTCACCAGGTCACTGCCCCACGAACAGGCAAGCTCCCCATTAATGACCCTCCTCTATACTGGGATGTCTCTGCCACCTGGTCACATTTCATCCAACCCACCGGAACCCTCCAGTGTGGGAAGTAAGAGGGGAAAGGTGTGGATCCTGCACCGAGGACTGGGAATTTTAAAGGTGGCAAGGTGACGGTGGTGCCTCGAAATGGAGGAGCTGCATTGCTATTTCTAGATGCCCGTTTCTAAGACATTGAGTTAGCAGGATAATTACAAAGCAGAGACCAGTTTTATGCTCAAGACAGACTTGCCTAGAATAAAATTAGAATAGTGGGTTGGGGGGGGGGAGAGCAGAAAACGTAAGTTCTGTTATCACCTGCAACCAGCAAATTACAAATTGCTTCTGCTAACAAGTGCATAGGGTCACAGAGGAACATTTATGGGTTTCTGCAGCAGGCGGCATATTCCTTACAGGAGTGCGCAAGGCGACTTGTGGCAGCCAGAGAGCAGGGGAAGATGGAAGGACAATGGCTCTGCTCAAACGAAAAACTGGGCCCTTGGGCATTCCTGGTTCAGCCAGCTTATCTGAAAGGAAAGGCATGAAGGACAAGGATAGCACAGACTGGGGGCACACTGCCTTCATTTGCCTCCTCATCCTAAAAGAAAGCACTTCTTCACACAGCGCAGAGTTAAACTATGGAACTCCTTGCCACTGGAGGCAGGCATGGCCACCAACTCGGGTGGCTTTCAAAGAGGATTGGACAAGTTCCTGGAATCGGAGAGGGCTGCCGATGGCTCCTAGCCACGATGGCTCTGCTCTGCCCTCCACAGTTGGAGGCAGCACTAAGTTCTAGGACCTCTCCTGGTATCGATGTGAAATTGACTGGTCAGTCGGCAGTACCTAAGTTCTTTCCCCATTTTTCAAGAGGGGGACAACATTTGCCTGCCTCCAGCCTGCAGGGACTCCGCCTGTTCTCCAAGAATTCTCAAAGATTACTGACTCTGAGAATAAATCTGCAAGCTCCTTTAGTAGCCTTGGGTGCAGCTCATCAGGCCCTGGAGATCCGAAGTCATTTAAAGGAGGTGGGAGAAGCGCTGGCAAGGAAACACCTGTCTTGGGCCGCAGCTCCCTCCTTGCACCACGGAGGGAGAGAAATAAAAAGGGAGGACAAAGGGAGGTGCTAAAATCAGTGCCTGGCACATGAATCAGGAGAGGCCCGGGTGACTTGCCTTCAGCCTCTTGAGGAGCCACTGCATGAGGCCCTGCTGGGCAGCGTCTGAGCACATCTCTGGCCGGAACTCTGCCATGTTCTCAATGATCGCTTTGGAAGGAAGGGCGGGGAAGGGACAGGTAAGAAAAAGAAAGATACGGCACGGTTTTATTTCTTTTACAGATATTAAGGCACATGGTGACTCAGTGCTGTCACAGTACATGCAAATTTCTGGCTCATTTAATACCATATAGAAACTTTATTCTCAATTAGGATAGAACTCACAGATGAAGAATACTTTCATATTTCATATTATTTGTAAAGGGAATCTCTGTATGAATTAATACTTTACAATCCCTCTTTGGAGTTGCTCTTTATATTCGAACTATTTGCCTCCGGAGCTGGGACACTTTATGGTTTAAACTTTTGATTCTTGGTGTGGGGAGGGGTTTCATCTCGTTAAGATTGCACTTTTGGGGTAGTTAATAAATCAACAAAAATTAAAAAGGAAATAAATATCCAGGCTTAAACCAGAATTCATAATTATGAACACACACACCCTACCCAAAAAAACCCCAAAGCCACCAGCTGCTCTTCTTGAATTGGTAAAAAGCCTTACACAGCAGAGGGTCTTTTGTTTTTGTGGCATTTTTTTCTCTGTTGACAAACCAACCAGCTCTGACACAAAGTGCCATTACTTTGGGGTCATTCTTTGAAATTGTCGCCCAGGAAGCGCGATTCTGTGTCTGGAAAAGGTTGGTTTTCTTGGTTGCTGCTTGCTCTCTTTATGGGGAGAAGCAACTTCCTTTTCCAGCATCCAAATAAAGTGAAGAACACTCCATACACAGAGAGAATAAGAACCTCAAGTTCCTGCATACCCCCCGCCACTCCACCAGCTGCAAAACTCCATTTTCATCTATCCACATCTACACCTCAATAGCTATTGCACCCAGAAGGAATTTCAGATTCCCAGACTCCAGCACCAAGTCTCCAGGCATTTTCCTTCCCTCTTATCTCCTCTACAGGTATATCTAGTCAGGAAAATATCAACCTTTTTTTTAAAACTGAGCGGAAGATGACAGATTCAGAGGGGCTGCTGGCCATTATATTGTGGTGGAGCCGATTTAAGAGATTGCTCCAAGGAAACAGGGCGCTTAAGTGGATTGTCATCTGATTCCAGCACCCAGCTGCGAGGGAAACATCAGTATGAATGAAAGCAGGGTAGTCGCAGATACACCTCAACTCATTATTTCCACTCAATAATGGATGGCTGGAGGTATGTCCTTACATTCCTAAAGTTACGTGGAAGCCCTCGCTATGGAACAAGGTGAGCGATGGAGTTACTAGTCAGCTGATTGCCTGACCTGCTCCCAGACCCCTACACCAGCAGATACATCTGCTCTCAAATGAGATCCACCACGTGGAGCTCTATGAACATTATAAAACAGTGACACACATCTGTGTCCTTGCCGACTGGGTCCACGATGAGAGGTTGTCCTTCAAGTCCTCCTTACCCAGAGTGTTATGGACACCATCTGCCTCCTCCTTGACGCTTTCATCCAAGCGCTCCAGATTCTGGACCAGCAAGGCAACCACCTGCCCATCAACCTGAGCCACAAAAGAGGGAGACATAAAGGTTAGGAGAGGGGTTCCTAAGGGAGTGGGGGTGGCAGAAATCAGTGCAAAGCAGAGGAGTGGGCAGAAAGTCAGAAGTCAAAACATAATAATAATTATAACAACTAACACTGCAGTGAGATGCGCTCTGATAAAGGAACAAGCTGGCTCTCAAAGCTCCCACCCCCCTTAAACTCCACTGCAGTGTTTCCCCTGTAATTAATTGGACAACTTTCCTACGTCAGACACAACCAAAAAACACCTGAAGAATGTGGACTTTGTCACAAGTCTGCTATTCCCTAAATCATGCCTTGATTGACTTATAATCTCCCCGAATTCCAAAGTGCCAAGCAGAACAACCCAACTGGGCACCAGCTGCCTGTCAGCCTTGAAAGCAATTGCCAGCTGCGGATGGAGCAGGATTCCAGTCCTGCTCGCCTGCTGAGGGGCTGGGGGAGAATCTGAGGGCCAGCAATTACGCATAATGAAAGCCTTAGGGAAGAAATGCCGCCTTTTCCAAAGGGGGAGGGAGGGGGAACACACACCAAGCAATCACTCCCTGCCTTTTATGATGTAGCCTACACAACGAATGCAGCTGAAGGCAACTTTATCTGATTAAAATTATCTTTGGACACGAACAACATTCACTCTGAGCACAATTTAGCAAGCCAAGACATCTGCTATTATGCTGCAGCCGATTTCACTGAGCTGGTTCTCATAGTTTATTTTTATTATTTACTGAATTTAAGAATGTAAGAAGAGGCGGCTGGGGTAGACCAAAGGGGGCCCCATCTACCCAACATCCTGTTCTCACAGGAGCTGACCAGATGCCCCAGTGGGAAGCCCACAAGCGGGATGCAAGCGCAAGAGCCCTCTCCCCTCCTGCAGTTCCAACAACTGGTACTGAGAAGCTCTGCTGCTTCCAACTGTGGATGAATAGCAGAGCCATTGTGGCTAGGAGCCATTGACAGCCCTGCGGGTGAACATTAGGGTGGGAAAACCTAAACAAAATGCCTTTAGGCTCCGCAAGGGCGATCCATAGGACCCTGAGTTCTTGGGTGGGTAGGAGTCCACAGGATGGACCTGAAGCAAGGAGAGTCAGTAATGGTGTGGGGGTTTCTGGCGGACTAAGACCTAGGAGACTGTCACGGTCCGGTCTACGGGCGATCAAAGTCCCGGCTGAGGATGTCGGGACCGGGGGCAAGATGGTGGGGTGGGAGCAGGAATGAGAGTCCAGAAGCCAGGGGTCCGAGGGTCAGGAAGCTGGGAGTCAAGAAGTCAAGGGTCCGAGGGTCAAGAAGCAGGGAGTCAAGAAGCCGAGGTCCAAGGATCAGGACGCAAGAAGCCAAACGCAGCAAGGCAGGAAATGAGTTGCTGTGGCAACGAGCCGAAGGGAAATGTGGACCTTATATCCCTTCCCGACTCTTGCCACCAGGTGCAGCAAGTTACCAAGCGGCCTCACCTGTGCGGCTATGCCTTGCCTCTCCAGAACAAACTTAGGAAGGCCCCAGTCCTGTGAAGCCCTACTGGTCCCAGGGCCTGGCTCCTGCACGCACTCCTGACAGAGACCAGGGTTCAAATCCCCACTCAGCCATGAAGCTCCCTTGGTGTGACCTTGGCCCAGTCGCTGCCTCTCAGTCTAACCTACCTCACAGGGTTGTTGTGGGGATTAAATGAAGGGTAGGAGAACCATGTACACCCCCTTGAGCTCCTCGGAGGAAAAGGTGGGGTATAAATGCAGTAAATAAATGCAGTAAGTCATAAGTTACCCTGATGCTCCATCCTGAAGGTTTGCTGGCACAAGAATCATTCAAGAAAGCATCCCCTGGAAACTAACCATGTGGACAGAACTGAGCATGACCAACTCCTGCCCTTCCAGCAGATCTGACTAGATGGTCCGTTAAGATACCCTATCCAGTTCCACGGACCAGAGCGCCCTCACAATTTGATGTCAGAACACCGCAACACTTGTGGGGTGCGAAATCATGTTAGCGGGCAACCCAGTGACCTTGGCTCGAATGTCCAGAAAGTAATTATTCCCGTAAAATAAAGGGGAGTCATTCAGAAGTCAACCGTGACCCATTTCGCTCAAGGTAGACAATAAAGCACTCTCGAAACCTGGCTATTGTCAGCAGGCTTGGAAGAAAGGAGCAGGCACAAAAGGAGCTTTTGTCCAGGGTTTATTGCTTCTCTGCGCAACAGATTCAGAACACAGCCTGGGCACCTACTTCTGGTCTCCCCCCCCTACCCCCACCCAGCCTCGCCATCTCATTCATTCGGCCCGCTCTTGTAACGAAGAGCCGGTAATTAAAAAAGCTCAGAGGCCAGCCAGAAGAACTCATTTGGGGCAACGGTAATTAACCTCTGGAAGGTAACATCACAAACGGAGAGGCAGGAGAGATTGCGGGGGAGAAGGCTGCAGCCGCAGCTCTGCTCCTCCAGACTGACAGCTCCCTGCCCTCTCCACCCCCGCAGAGCAGCCAAAAGGCCGCAGAGCAGCCCAGGTGTTTCACGAGCGCAGCAACCCCTTCCCCTCGAAACGGAGGGTGGAAAGGCTCACATTGAGATGTCTGCACTAGCGCTGACAGCTGGCCTGGCGTCCCTTCCAGCACAGCCCCATAGAGCCCGCTCAGCTCGGAGGTTCTGGCCAGCTAAAACTCAAGAATTCTCCCCAGGAAAAGGTGAGCTTCTGATTAGGGCATGGGTGCATTTCCCACAGTGAAGGAGGAGCGCCCTTCAACTATGTCAGCCGCTTTGCCTACCATCGCTTGCTGCAAAACAAGAGGGGCTGGAAGAGAGAGGTGGAAGGGGAGCTCAGCAGGGAAGAAATGGAAGTTTAGGAGGAAGAAGGGAACGTCAGAACATCAGAAGCGCCTTTCTGGATGAGGCCAATGGACCACCTAGCCCAGCATCCTGTTCTCACAGGGGCCAGCCAGATGCCCCAAAGGGAAACCCACAAGCAGGAATTGAGAACAAGAGCAGCCCTCTCCCTTCCTGTGGTTTCCAGTAAGTGGTGTTCAGAAGCATGGCTGTCTCTAACCATGGATATTCTCTCCTCTCGTTCATATTCCCATTTAGTCCTTTCTGTCCCTGGATTTCCCGTGGAGAAACCATTTTTCAAAAGGGGAATTGTATCCCTGGCTGCTAGACACAATGGTTGAGCTTCTCCACCCGCTGTTCAGAGCGTATTCAGACGCTGTGCTCCCTTCCAGGTTGCTTGAGATCATGAGGGAGGAGGGGGGTGTTGCACTCAGGACCCACCAGGTCCAGCTGTCGGCTGAGAGACCAGGATGTTGGACTAGGTGGATTCTTGGCCTCACCCTGCGAGGTTTTTGGCATGCTCGCACGAGAACAGCAAATGGCAATGCACACAGGCCCTGACCCTCTTCTTTCAAGCTGAGTGCTTGCCTTTGAAAGCACTGTTCATCTCTCAATAGTCGCAACCAAACAGATGGTTGTGTATGGCCGTGGTAAAAAAATCCCGGCTTGGTGTTACAAAGAAATGCAAGCCAAGAGGGGGCTCTCATCTAGGCAGGTGGGTCTGGCCAGAAGGGGCTACTCACCAGTGCGTCTATGAGGACCTCAGCTCCTTCCTCACTTTCATGAAGGGTGTCGATGTCTGTAAGCTCCTGCAGAAGATCCACCACAGCTATAGACACATGTACAGAACGTTAAGGAACGCCAGGTTTTCCAAGTAGGCAAGGCTGCTTGCAGCAGCAATGAAGACACCTTTTTCCACTGTGCACACACAGGCACTGCAACCCCAACAACAACAGGGTCCCTTGCAAAACGAGATTCCAGTATTTAAGTTAATCAGTAACCAACGTGGCAACTGCTTTATTTGGTGGTGTATGTTTTGACATGCTTTTTCTTCATTGCCTGTGATTGCTTTTGTTATATTTTTGTAATTAGGCAAATCTTTTCATGTTGTAAGCTGCCTCGAACAGGGTTTTAACGATGGGAAAGCGGCATACAAATCAAAGGTTCTGGCGATGATGAAAGCAGTGCTGTCAAGGGTGACACCTGGCTAGGAAGTGGCGCTGGGGAGCCTGGGAGTGCCAGGTGCTGCCTGCAGTAACTGCATCTGAAAGTGATCGTCAGCCAATTTAGATTAACCTTTTTAGCTGTGGCTTGAAGCAGAGGCTGAACATTTTGTTTGTGGCTAGAGTTTATCTGCAATCCCACCTGGCCCTCTAATTTCTTTGACTCCCCTTTTTCTCAGGAGACAGCCCAGTCTTTGCAAGGCCCATGACATCTATGGCTCTACCCAACACCACTGGGCTGTTCCTGGGGCTACAACCTGCCCTAGACTTGATAGCCCCATTTATCTTCAACACCTGTCCATGGAGCAGCAGGGGACTGAGGTACCAGGACCCATGTTTAAATTAGCTGACAGCAAGCTAGACCATTTGGGTATGGCTTGAGTAGAATCTTAGAATTTAGTATGGACAGCAGCCCTAATTTTATTGACAAGGAAGGGAGGTGATCTGACAGCCAAGGCATCCTACAAAATTCAAAGCTTCTGAGGTCAACCCATTCCTGTTTCCCTATTTTTTGGTATCTTACTTGGGAATAATTTCAAAGACTTTGTGGGCAGGTCCACAGAAAACAGCGCCCTGCAAAAATCCAATCTGTGAATGTCATGCTGCCATTGCGAACTTGAAAGCAAACAGACTCCTAATGAGGCTGCCATGCTCAACTGGGCCAGGATGCTGCTGCCCACAAAAACTTCTGGTTTCCAAACTTCTGGTTTCTTGTTCCCAAACCTGTAACTCGGGGCTTATGTAACAGATAGATCCTTTAAACCGCAGTGCAGCTCCGTCAGAAACATTCCCGCTCATTAGGCCTTCTTGACTATTCTCCGATTTGCGACGATCAATCCTGACCTATTCTCTGCACATCACAAAAGGCAGCTCACATTTTGAGGTGTCCTACATAGAGGCCTCCTTAAGTAACTTCCTAGGGCAGCAGAGAAAGCTCACAGCCTTCATCTCGCGCTCCTCCTTTCCCTCCTTCTGGAATGCATAGTTGGACTCCAAGGCCAGGCTCCCCAACATAGCGCAGCACCAGAGTTGCTGCTTCTCCACAGAAGATGGAAGCTGCTTGCAGCAGGAAAAAAAAGGCCCTGCTGAATGTCGAGCCCACAAAGCCTACTTCATAAATCTTGAAAACTTTCTCTGGCCCACCAGGAAAGAGGAGTTGTAGCTGTTATTCATTAGATATGTTGTTGTTGGCCCTCTACAATGGGGTCCCAGAGAGGCTACAACTATTTAAAAGTACAGTGTAAATCAGTTAAATCAATTAGTGTCAGAAGCAAATCTGTGAGGAGAGGGCTCCACGGTTTAGAGGCTGCCACAGAGAACACCCTGGCTGTGCTCTCTGGGGCCGGGGGAGGTAGAAACTCCAAGACAAAAGGTGTGATAGAAATGCAATAAACAAATAAAATATATTATATGCTGGAGTGATGGCTCCGCCAGCAGCCTCCCAGCCCACTCAAAGGTCCCACTGGGATCACCAGGAGGGTTCTATCGATGAAATCAACAGCATACCAAACAGGCAAGTTGTGGGATCGTGTGTGTATCCTGAAACTTGCTCCATCATGTAACGAACTCTCTTCCACTCTTGCACACCTCCCTCACTTTTGTTAAGACAAGCATCTGAAAGCTTGGCTTTCTAGTGAATGGGGGCAAGTACAATGGGAGAAGGGATATTTAGCTTGCAGTCCTTATCTGGGTGGATCAGAGAGTGCGGCTTAGTGTCAAGATTTATCAGGGTGGGGGCTTAACTTATCATTGTAAACTGCGGCCCTTGAGGGATGCAGCAGGATAAATATCTTTGTGCACAGCTCTGCAGGTAGGGAATCAAGAAGATGCTGAAGTCCCTGTGCCGTTAATTCATCTTGGAAAGGCCAAAGGGGGAGAAAAGGAGGGGATAAGGAAAGCAGGATTTGTCTCTGTCAGCCATGCCCTCAAGCCTCAGCTTGCCTACACACACACACACACACAGAGAGAGAGAGAGAGAGAGAGAGAGAGAGAGCTCTCTTCTGCGTTCCAGTTGCCATCGCTGCAAAATAAAATTTCAAGCTCACACAAGGCCTGTTTCAAGTCTGCAATCCCTCTCCATTAAGAGGCAGCTTTTTCAGAATCAGCTTGCTGCAGATGTTGCCAGCTGGGCTGAAGAGGTCTGGAGAAGGAAGCAGCTTCTCTTCCCCGGAGGCTCTCAGCCTTTGCTAATTTAAGCCACCACCTGAGCATCACCGCCTCCTCGCATCCTTGGCTCTGGTTCAGCAGAGGAGCTGCCTTGTCCACAAATTAATTTTATCGCTGGGGATTTTATCCACCTCGCCTCTCCGTCCTCCTCCTGCCAAAGCACCAACCTTAAATCAAGTGTGAAGAGCCAGCTCAGTTTAGCACTCCTTTCGGGGAGGGGGGCGGGGGGAGCCTTCAAAACATCTCTCTGGTCTCACTTTACACAAAGCCGCATTTGCCCAGGTACTTCACTTCAAATGATCCTTGCATTCTCACTTCTGCTAAAACGCAGCGTTTCAAGTCTAGGATTCGGTTTGCTCTCTCCTGCTTTGCCTTCCAACATTTCAGAGGAGTTCCAGCAGCTCTTGGCAACCGCGCCTTCCCCAGGGGGGCTGCAGGTCACCAGCCGAGCCTCTGCCCCCAATCTAAATGACAGATACAGGATGACCCCGCTTTGCTCAATGCAGGGCTGAGCGATGGATATTCTGACAAGTCGTCAGCAGTGGCCGTCACTCCCAGGCATTAGCTTCTCAGGGCTGGAGAGACACAACACTCTGCATTCCTTCCTCTTAAAGGTCACCGCAAGCAAGACCACCAAGTCCCAGCCAAACCCCCCACTGTTTGTGTTTTTCCCCGAGAATGACAAATCCATGCTGACCTTTGGGTACAAAATGCCACTCTCAAGCTGCCCGCAAACCTCATCTCCGGCCAAAGCTTTGCACTGCCACGAACTAAGGTGACAGAGATGGCCAGACACGGCAGGCGCTTCCTGCTTTGCTGCACTCACTGGGCTTTAATACTCATTCGTTGTTCTGGTAACCTGCTCTTCCTGCAACTGGAGCACAGGGGGGCTAACGTAAATTGAATCAAGTGAAGCAGCAGAACAGTAAGACACAATTAAAACCACAAACCCACAAGTCTTAACAGAGTGCAACTGGCACAATCATCTCTAGCGCCGCCGAAAAAGCATTTTTCTCCAAACCGTATATCTGGACAAATAAAGATGTATTTAGCCTTTACCTACATGTTTCTCCTGTGGGGTTATTTGATGTTATTGTTAAGCAACCGGGGGGGGGGGGGAGTTCTGTGAGCACAGGCACCACCACCAATAATGCCCTGTCTCCTGTGACTGGCCTACTCTACACTCCAGCCAGTGGGACCAAAGACAATTGACTTTGCAATTTTTCCACTCCGACCAGGGAGATGATGAGCAGTGGGGTTTGATCTGCAGAACGTTGTTCTCTGCAGAGGCAAGCAAGCAGCAAAAAGCCTAATACAGAATCCCACTAAACCCAGGAGCAAAGAGTTTGTCTTGCTCTGAATGCCAGGTGAGAAACAGTCACAGGTTGGAGAGCTGCAGCTCACGGAAAAAGCTCTCCACAAAAACCACGTACATTTTCATGGAGGAATCTGGCCTGCACCTTTTGGACACACACTGCCCAACTTGCGATTAAACATTCCCACTGCAACAGGGTCATCCTTATATGACTCAGAACTTTGGAAAATCCTTATAAACAAGTTGTGTGTGTGTGTGTGTTTAGCCTGCCTGCTCATTTGCAGTCCTTCTGCCATGGCACTTCTGTGCCTAGAAGACCAAGCTCTAAGACAGTCATAGTTTCATTTGGTGTGGGATGTGGGGGGAAAGGGGGTAGTACTTCTGATGAAGAACATGCTGTGCTCCTTCTGGGGTCCTTTGTCCACCTTTGATCCCCATCCTGCACTCAACTCTCACCTGTGGCTCCTAGCAGCTGTCAGCATGTGTCTGCACCTTCTGAGAAACACTGTGCTCTCTGCAGCCTTGAATTACTATTCCCAGTCTCACCTGCTCCCAAGACGTGGTCTGCTTTTTCTTCTGCTGCTTTTCCCAGACTGGGTTCCTCCCCTGCCAAGACTGACCTCTGCAACATCAATCCTATCAGCACAGCTCACGCCCCCTCTAGCCCAAGGTCCCCCCGCTGGCTTTGAGGCCGAGTGACAATGCCACAGCATGCTGCTCTGAGCATGCATGCCTGGCTTCAGACTCTCACGAGAATCCCAATTGCGCTGTGAGTGGTAATACACAGAGAGGGGCAGCGGCAGGAAACCAGAACTGCAGAGAGTGGCACTGACAGCAGAGCCTGGCTCACCCACCCCAGAAAGGATATCGGTGTTGTCGTGGCCAAGCAGCCCGAGGAGGGAGTGGACAGCGTTGAGCTCCACCAGCAGGTGGTACAGGTCCGGCATGGTCGCGATGACGTGCATCTCCTGGATGATGTCGTTGAGATCCAGCTCGGACTCCATGAACCTGCAGGAGGAAGCAGGGCAAAGTTCAGCAGGGCCAGCAAAGGTCCATGCCCCACCGGCCAGCTAAGTGCCCCCTGGGGCAGATATGGCTGCTGCCATCTCACTGGCCATAGGAAACCCCGAAGGAAAGAAGGAAGCAGGAAGGGGCTGAGGGAAGGCCGACCTGTTGTGCGTCTAGTCCAGCATCCTTCGATGCACCTCTTCCCCTGAGGCTTAATACATGCTTAATAAATAGGCAGCATTCTGCAGCCCTGGACTAGCCAAGGTGGGGCGAATTCCCTTTGGGGGTTCATGTACAGAGAGATGCACACCAAGTTCCCAACTGCTCAGACTTTCTTCAGGAATGCATTACAGGGCAGAATCCAAAGAGAGCTCTCCATTAGAATGCAAACTATATAGGCAAGATGTGTGTACCCTTGGCTGTTTCATCTTCTTCTCAAACACCTTCTGCCAGGCCCATCGCTCATCCAACCGCAATCCTTAGAAACACTTACTCAACCCAGTTTTTCCCTTACTGTACATATCAGAACCCTCCTTGTACCTTATTTGGAATTGTTTTTTCACTCTAGCATTTAGCTGTTAGGTTACTCCTTAACTGGCTCTTACTGGTTTTGTGGTCAGACCATACTCTTGCACATTAGAACTTGGCCTCACTGATAACGGGTTTTGCTGGTGCTTTTCTCCTCCATGTTCCATCTTTCCCCTTCCGAGGCTTCTTGGCTTTCCTTCACCCATTTTCCTGACCCTTGCCTTCCCTCATTTCTCTAGACCTAACCCTGCTCAGACTTACATTCTAGACTGTAAGCAGCTGAATGCTGCTCTCACCAGATGTGTGTCAGGTGCCCCCACGGCCACCACCTCGCCTGCAGGAGTTCCCTTCCTATCAAGGCCAAAGAGACTCCCCAAATCCCAAACCCATCAGATCCTGTTTATGCAGACCCTGGAATCCTCCCCCCACTCCACCCCCGTCCACCCCCACAGCCACCAGACTACCTTGTGGGCTCTTCTGTGTTCCAGCAATCCCCAAAATTTAATTTATAAGTCTGTCATTTAGAAGAGAAAGCATGCAAGAAGGATCCAGGCATTTTGTGAAATTGAAAGCTACAGGACTGTGGCGAAGACCTGATCAGCTAAAACTGCGCACATCAGCATAACTGCCCATATCAGGGCACCAAGTGCCAAGGCGCTGAATAGAGAACACTGCTGCTGCTGCTGCTGACGACTGATCAGTAAGTTACATGCAGTGCACGTTCTATTAACTTCAATTGGAAAGTAAAGGAGACAGGGCGCAGAACTTCTCAAAGGCCATTTCAATATTGCAAAAAGCAAAGCAGAGTTTGGAGGAAGATTTTGCTGGGTTTTCATTTTGCCGGGACCCAGAAAAAACGTTATGTTGTTCTTTCACAAGACTGCATACTTAGAGCTGTAAAAACACCCACCGAAAATGATGGCACATATTCAGCTCATCCTGGGCATTCCTAAGAGAGTGGCTTCAGGTGTAAATTAATTATACAAATTCCAAATGCATCCAGTTTATACCATGGGGTTGGGAACTGGAAATCCGAACGGCTCAGCCCAGCTCTTTTGTGTGGATGCCGGCAGGTCCAACGCTTTGGGCTATTATGATATTGATCCACGGGAGATGTTTGTGCACAAACAAGAGGAAGGAACCTCCTCTCACTACATGTTTTCAGAACTGCCTTCTACAACAAACAGGACTGCAAAGTCCAAGCCTGCTATTTTGGGGACACTGACTGCCTTGCATAGCGTCCAGTTAAAATGTGATTATTTTTCCATGTAGTATTTTAACAACATTTTTTTAAAAAAAACACCATCAATCTTCCCTGTGTGATTTGGTGCCATTATACTTGCCAAACAAAAAGTCCTGTTTGAAATTCAGCAAGTAAGGCTTGCAAGCACACCACTGGCAGAGACTAAATTTGAACCAGATACAATATTGTGATTCTGCCCACGGAGCAAAGGGGGGTTTCGTTTTGTTTTTCCACACTGCCTTTAACTTGCCCACTGGGACCCTATCAATTCCGTCCAAGGCGTTCTGCTAAGCAGCTTTTTCTCCACACTTGAAGGAAACTCTGCCCTCCAGAAAGGCTCAGGGTGCCCTGGGGGATCCGGCATGGATCGACTGCTTGCAATTCACCAGCTGGGAGGAACAGCCGAAGCAGGGAGCTGCAGCTCAGCCTCAGCACACCCGCCTGGTGCTCTCAGGGGACACAAACACGGCCTGACGGGCCGCGAGAGATCTGGATTTTCACTGGGCTCTGGAACTGAGAAAGAGCAAGTGCCAGCAGAGGCTAAGCAGGGTAGCAGACGGCCAAGATAACCGGCAGGGCTGATGAACGGTGACAGCAGCTGGGGAAGATTCAAGAGCCCCGAAGAAGGGGAAACGGTTCGTGGTCCGTAAGAAACTGCCACTCAAAAAGGTCTGCAGCAGAGCGGCAAAACCCATTCCTGCCACATGCACCCCGTCCAACATGGAGAGCTCCTCCTCCCTTCACCCCAAAGCTCCCTGGGTGCAGCGTCCAATGGCTTTCATGAACCAACAGTCAGCTGCAGCTGGAAGTGCCATTCAGGCAACCTGGCAAGTCCTGAGTACGTTCTAAAAAAATGATGGGAACCTGGTGCAAGTGAGCAGGCAGGCCTGTACTTGGCAGGCAACAAAAGTCACCCTGGGCTGAGCTTACGGGGAGTGCAGCAGGCTTGTCAGAGGCTAGAGTGGAGATGCGGGATGCAAAAAGACATGGACCCTGGAGCAGAGGAGGTGCTGAGACATCTAAGGGGTAAGAGACCGAGCTGCAAATCAGGAAATCCCAGATTCAAATCTCACCTCTGCTATGTCACTAGGTAGGTGGCCTTGGGGAAACTGCACTTGCAGCCTCAGTTTCCCCATCTGTAATATGGGGGTGATAATAACTGACCTGCCATTTAAGTTTGTTTTAGGACTACAAGAAGATATTGAGTAGGCAGAGATCTTTGAACACTCAGAAACCCTACATGAATTCTTTAAAGGGGAAATAAAAGAATAATTGACTGAGAGGAGGTGGACAGAGAGAAAACTGATCTGTAAGCAAGCATGAGCTCAAAAGTGTTCAAGGAGGAATAAGGAGCAAGCTTGTTTTCGGTACCCAATCCACTGGATTCAAATTACATACAGGAAAGGAGATTCCGACTAAACCATAGGAAGAAATTCCTGATAGTAAGAGCTGTTCCAACAGTGGAACGGACTCCCTGGGAAGATGGTGGGTTCTCCTTCCTTGGAGGTTTTTAAGCAGAGGTTGTACAGCCATCTGTCTAACTACAAATACTTCAAAATGGAGCCATAGTGTTTTGCCCCGATGCTCAGCCGGTTTCTGTACTAGCTCATGCCACTTTCTGCCTTATATAGCTTTCTTAAATGCTACTTGAGCTTCAGTGAAGCCCCTCCTGCTACTTTCAAACGCTGTTTCTGAGCTATATCTGGCATGATAAGAATGTAAAGCAAAGCACATCCCTCTGGTCAGGTCTGTTTTCTTGACACCAAGCGACAGCAGGGCAGAGCCTCGCTGTACAGATTTGCACTGAATAACAGCTTGCCAGATCATGTGCAAGAACAGAAGCTGACCTATCGAATTCACAAGCCACTGGATCCGCAAGAAATTGCTGAGAGCTTTGTTTCTGAACCAAGGAGCCGCCTGACTTTGAAGGCTTATTTCCAAAGTATAAAGAGGTCTCAGTTAAAAGCCTGCGAGTGCCCAGCTCTCATTCTGCAAAATAGGTTTCTCCGCATTAAAAAGCAACAAAGATTTATCCACCAGCTGAAGTCTCTCTCGGCCGGACCTTTTGTTAACAGGGAACTCGAGTTAGTAACCTGAATATGTTGGACGAAGCAAAAAAGGGGGGGGAAGCCAAATCATTACAAGACTTACTTCTCTGGGTTATCAGGGAACTTGATCCGGAGTTCCTGGTTCTTGTAAGACCTCTTCTCAAAAGTGAGGATCATCTTCTTCACGGAGCTTTCATCCAGAGGTTCCTCCTGGCCAAACACACAAATTAACTCAGCGTACAAGACTGCATGATTTCGTCGGGTCTCACAACCCAACAGCTGTGAATTGGTTCTAAATTGTGCAGTCTCCCCACCTGCCCACCCCCACCTCCCTTTACAACCCTTACACAGAAGCAAGCTTGCTAATTGTCTCTCCTCAACCCCCAAGCCTCGTTCTGTCCCCCGCCAAACCTTCAACAGAAAGGGCAGCCCTCCATGAGTGTTTGGATCACCCACAAATAGTGTGGGATCAGCTCCCAAGCCCCATGGAATATCTTGCTCCTGCTGCGGGGGGAGAAGAGGAGAGGAAGAAGTACACTTGTGGGTCCAGAAGGAAGGGGTGCAACTCAAATCTTATCTCCTCCACATACGCACAAAACGCTTTTCAACCAAAGAGGAAATTCAGCATCCACGAAAACAGTGGGTATTTCCTAAGCTGAAAACTGAAGGGCACAAATTCCTGCATTGGGGTTCCTTCCAACTCTACAGTTCTGTGATTCTACAAAATGATCCCGTCCAGCTATCAGGGAAATTCATCCCATGCTGCTGCAGACCACAAACCATTGTACACTGAATTCACGTGCCTTTGCTTTCCAAAGAAAGAGGGGCAGAGGGGCAGCACAGCCTCCTCATGAGAAAAGTACCTCTTCCTCTTCCTCCTCGCCCTTCTCAATGATATGAAGGACCTTCTTCCTCTCGTCCTCCGTCTCCTCCGTCACAGGTGCCTCCTCTTCCCGGTGACGGCCACGCTCCCGTGCACCGCCCTGCTTGTGCCGCACTTTGAGATCATCTTCCTCATCTTCACGAGGCCGTTTTGTCCCTCTGTTTGGCTGCGGAGAGGGAAATATATATATATAATGATCCAAGAGAACCCACTTCCATCCCTTTCCTTCACACAGGCAAATGGAATAAAAACAAATGGTTATTTCTTTTAAGGGTTGCTCTCGACACATTGGCACGCTTTATAAAGTCCAGATACATACAAGAGATCCTCCCTCTAGTAAGCAGGAACCCAGATTTCTTAATGTTTACTTCACGTTTAAATGTATTTATATATTGCTGCAATGTCATCACAATCAATTTTATAACTGTATGGGAACATTTGTAGCAGTAATTTAAAAAGTAACCAAGAAAAGCACCAGCTGCAGCTCCAATCCTACCATACAGGTAGAGGTGGGAATTGCTGGGACTGTGGAATCAAGTGGAACTGAGACACAAAGCTCCCCCCCCACTTGTTCAGAATCTGCCATCGGGATGCAGGGCAAGTCGAGTTGCCTGGGCAATCCAGCTACAAAGGATGAAGCTGCTGAACGGGCCAGAGACCATGTGTGTTGTGCGTCTCACAGGACCTCCTGGCTCACGGTGCCCAGAGACTCTTGGGGTGGGGTTTCATTCAGGGGTTTTTGGCTGGGGTCAAAATTTAATTTTGGAGGTGCTTACCTTTTGCTGCTATTGGTACTGATTTCTTGCATCTCTATTGTTAGGCCTTAACATGACATATGGAGATTGTGACTTTTTACTGAGCGCTTATTGAGACCTTTTATTTACTGCTTATGATTACTTTCGTTGTATTTTTGTAATTATGTATTTTTTTTTACTTTGAGTGTGGTTTAACTATAGAAAGGCAGTGCACAAACAAACAAGGATGATGATGATGATGATGAAGATGAAGAAATGCTGATCCCACTCTCTCCTCCACTCTCACATGAGCTGCCCTTTTACTAGACCATGGGTAGGCAAACTAAGGCCCAGTGGCTGGATCCTGCCCAATCGCCTTCTAAATCCAGCCCACGGATGGTCCGGGAATCAGCATGTTTTTACATGAGTAGAATGTGTGCTTTTATTTAAAATGCACCTCTGGGTTATTTGTGGGGCATAGGAATTCGTTAATATATTTTTTTCTCTCCAAAATATAGTCCGGCCCCCCACAAGGTCTGAGGGACAATGGACCGGCCCCGTGTTGAAAAAGTCTGCTGACCCCTGCACTAGACCCTTTAAGTGGCAGGGATTGGCATGAAGCAGAGCCGATCAAGGCACATACATTGCAGCTGCAGGGGGGAAAACACCCCACATTCTGTCCCAGAAACCACAGCGGTTTGGAAGTGCTGTGGGGAATCACTGTTTGCAACCCAGCACTGCCTTCGTGATTAGAGACGCTCTTGGCCCACAAGGAAAACAGACGCGGTTCAGTTTACGGTGCCCCAAAAGGAGGTGTGCCAAGACTGGAGGTGCACATTAGTCTAGCGTTACAAAGCAAACCTGGCATTTGCCTCGGAATGAGAAAAAGAGGGGAAGGGTCCAGCTGGAGAGCCAAAGGTCTTGTGGGAGGGAGGAGGGCCTTAGCAGCAAAAATAGGAAGGTGTAGGAAAGGTCAGGCAAGCACCTCCTGCTGCCAGTTAAACGCCCGTCTTTCCCTGCATGCACTTTACTTGGGCAAACAGAAGTCTGGAAATAAGCACTTAATGGAAGCAACATGCAATTCCGCCCTCACTCAGCTCCACTTAAGGGGAGAAAAAACATTCTGGTGAAAAGATGCCCCGCTAAGCTCGGCTTCCTTGAGAAGGAATGGCTCTTGCACCCAGCTTGAAATTGCAAGTTGAAAGTTCTGAAATGGCTACAAGCATTTGCTTTCGACTCTGCCTATCAAGGCAGCGTGCAATCTAGGGCTGCCGGTTCTTGTTTTTCTCCCTCCATTTTTTTTTTAATTAAAAAGCAATGAGACTGCAGCCGTAATGAGGGGCTAGGGGAGCACACCGTTTGGTTGGGCGCAAAGTAATGTACCATAGAAGAGGGCTACATCACCAGAACAATTGCTAAATTAAAACTCCACTACAAAGCCAACTCCATTTCCTCCGAGCCTGCAATCGATGTCATTATCGGCAGTTACGATCTGCTTCGGCCTCAATTGGGGAAGGCGGGGGGGGGGGGAATCTCCTCTAATATGCAGTAACGGAGTCATTAGGATAAATTATGAAAGTGCCTTGAGTGTAATTATTAATGCTGCCAACCCTCTGGCACCCCAACGTCACTGGATCCCTAGACAAAAACTATGATGCGCAGATCCCAAGGCGCATGGGAGGGGTCTTCCACTTCGAAGAACTGTATGACAACCTTCCCCAACCTGGTGCCCTCCAGATGTTTTGACCTACAACTACCATCAGACTCAGCATCATACAGCCATGCCGGTTGGGAGTGATGTGGGCGGCAGTGATGGAAGTTGCAATCTGAAACTTCTGGATGGGACCAGGTCAAGGAAGTATCAAACGATCACCAACAGGAAGCCAAACCATGTCAAAGTAAAACAGCCATCAATACTGCAACAGGGAGATGAGTGATCAGGTCACCAATACTGTCTCAAAGAACAAACCTTCCATATTCAAGGGCAATGCACCTCTGAATGCCAGGGAATGTTGGGGGGAAACAAGAGGGGAAAGATGCTATTTCTCTGTCCTGCCCCCCCCCCCCCGGCCAGCCAGCAAGGGGGGGGGGACAGACTTTGGGATCCTCCTTTTCATATCCTCGAAAAGAGAAGGAAGAGCGCTTTCATCCTGACCATCAGGCTGAGGTTCTTCCAGAAACCCATTTAACAGATTGTTCCTCGCCCCCTGCAAGAAGTTCCATACATTTCTAATTAATAAACTTTTAAAGCACCCAGCATGCTACTAGAGACAGGCAATTTTGTGAGGGCATCCACCCAATTTTTTAGCTGGGGAGCAGGTGTCCAGGAAAGGGTGGTGCTTTCCTAGCCACAGCATCAACACAGAACTTATCTATACATATTGTGGCATTTCAATGGCTTTTTGAAAAAGCAAGCTCTTTGGAAGCCTCGCAAATGCTTCTCTGGCTGATCTGCTGCAGCTGCAACTTGGCGCAGGTGACCAGACAAGGGCCTGTTGACAGCAGCACTGGCTCCCCGACTCAGTTCTTTTCGGAGAAGGCCTCCTTCCCTAGCTCCTTCCAGTGGAAGAGCGAATTGAGGAGCTTAGCTCTAGCGACTGGCAGGGCTTCATCAGCAACTTGGTGTGATTGGAAATGGAGAATAAGAAGCCGGGGGGGGGGGGGGGGGAGGGGAGGGGGAGAAGAATCTGGAAATGAATTAATAAAGTCTGCTTAATAAAAGCAAAGTGCCTGCTTTGCATGGTGCAAAAGCAAAATAACCTTGTTACCGTGGAGCTCAGAAATCATTTGTTAAAAGAAATGTGAAATGAATCTTTGGAAGTGAAAGGGCTACCTTTGTGCGTGGATCTCCGCCGGTTGAATATAGCTGGAAAGAGCCATCAAGAAGAACTACCTATTAGCTGTCAATTTAGAGAGACTTCAGGAAGCGAGCCTCAAATCTCCAGCGATATCTTTCCAACCTCTTAATCTTTCTTCTAACACCTGTGTTAAGCCAGCCTGCTTTCAATCCTGCTTTTCTCTAGTGCATCTCAAAAGCAATAAGCAGTGTCAGGTAGAGCAAGAGCTAAACACTCCCCCCCCCCTTTCGTTTTAGGAAATTAAGCTGCCTTGCAGAGGAAAATTCATGGGCATTTCTAAAGGGTACATTTCATACTAGCTAACAAGTGAGCACAGAGCAAAGAAACTGCATGCATACAGCTCCGTCTGCATGGAGAGACTAGGATTCTCACCGCCATAAACTCCAAAAGGATGAACCTGCCCATTCTCCATAATGAGGGCAGGCTGGCGCAAAAAGAGTGGGCCAAAAGCCTCAAGGTGCCCCAGGGCCTGCAATGGCTCCCCACTGCCCCATAAGCACAATTCAAGATAATACAGTGAGGGGGAGGGGAGTATTTGATCCCCTGCTAAATTTGCCCATTTGCCCTCTGACAAAGAAATGACCAGTCCATAATTTTAAGGGTAGGTTTATTGTAGCTGTGAGAGACAGAATAACAACAGGAAAACCCCCAGAAACCCAGAAGACAAAAGTCAGAGATCGATGTGCATTATAATGAGTGAAATAAGTATTTGATCCCTTTGGAAAAGATGACTTAGTACTCGGTGACAAAACCCTTGTTGGCAATTACAGAGGTCAGATGTTTCTTGTAGGTGGCCACCAGGTTTGCACACATCTCAGGAGGTATTTTGTAATTGCCAACAAGGGTTTTATTGACTTTATTTTTTTTATTATTGCTTTGCTGGTAGGCAGTGTAATATGAGTATAAATTGCATAATCCTGACCAGACCCGATGGATGCTACCGGCTGCAAATTCTACTAATCTGGTAAAGAGACACAAACTATTTGGAAGGGGGTTGTACTTCTTCTGAACGAACAAATACACAGCTCGAGGGTACTCCTGGATCCAGGATTAACCTTAGATGCTGAGATGGTATAAGCAGCTAGGAGCCCCTCCGCCAGGATGCTGGCCAGGGCATTTCGCAATGAGGGTTCTCCACTTTGGCACACTGCGTTTACCGCGTAACTGTTCCATTGTCTTCCGGCAAGCACAGCAACCCCAAACTTTCCGACAAACCTTGGAGCTACAGGAGAAGGTGAGACAGTCACCTGAAAAAAGTGGTCCCTCCTTACACCATCTTCCCATTTGTTCCGTTTTGGAAAGCAACGCAAGGAGGCATAACAAGGGAGCAAGTGCAGGTGCAGAGGGAGCAAACTGCCCCCCCCCAGGCCACAGAGACGCAGGAGCAGCCCCCTTTGGTACACCCAGCACTGCTTGGAAGTTCTGCTTTGGCCATCTGGGCCACAATGGAGACAATTATCAGACTGGGAGAGTTGGAGAGGAGCAGCACCAGAATTCCTGCAGATCAGACACCCCACATCAAAGTCTGTCAAGACAGCTTTTCCTGTTGCCTCCGGAGACATGAGAAAGCAGACAAGCATCCACTTTGCGGAATGTGAAACAGATTAAAGAACCAGGCGACTCTCAAGATTTCCCTGCCTGGCATTTTGCTGAAGGGGTGTGTGTGAGAGTATGTGTGCGCCATTCTTGTTTTATTTGCCAAGACAGCAAAAAGAAAGCTTTTGACGGCAGCCTTCTCAAGAAATGCCTTCGGCTGCAGGAGCCACCGGATCCTTTTCCAGCACCGCTCATTTCCAGTGGGGGCAAAAACACACAATTGCAGTTGGCCCTTTTACAGGTTAGGAGGGCGAGACTCAACTAAGCTGAACGTTTCTCAGAGTCGCTATATAACCCACAGACTAGAACCATTCATGAAAGCCCACAGCTGATAGAAATGTTTAAAAAAATGTTGGTGTTCAGGAAATGACCTAGACCACTGCTGCCAGGATGAACACAGACAATAGGAAATTAAAATACAGAGCAGATCCTGCAGGACACTCCCGTTTGTAACTCTGTCAGGGTCTTGAGCTGGTTAGTTCACACCCGTCCCCAGTCATCCATTTTCATCTTCTAGCCAGCACTCCATGCTCTGTGGTTTCTGGAGACCACTGAGCATGCTCAGCCCCCCATGGGATTTTTTATTTATGATTCCTATTAATAAAATGTATACAGTTACACACACACACGCCCCCTTCATCCAAAGATCGCAAGGTGGCAAGTTTACAGTACAAAACACAAAGTGCATAACGTAACAAGAACCCGCCTCCCACGGATACATTTCAAAGGCTATAGATTGTTTCATTGGTCAAAGGTCTAGAAGAGGAATGTTTTTTTTCCCTGGCACCTAACAATATGCAGTGAAGGCGCCAGGTAAGCCTCTCTGGGGAGAGCATCCCACCAGTGGGGAGCCACTACAGACAAGGCCTGGCCTCATGTCACCGTCGTCCGGACCTCTCATGGAGGAAGCACACAAGGATGAGGATCAAAGGGTTGGGATAAATGGGGGGGGGGCAGCCCTTGAGGTACTGCAGTCCATTAAGGCTTTATAGGTCAACATTTTGTTCTTCATGGGGGTGCCCTTTTTTATATCTCTGCATCCCCTGGGGTTCACCCTTCCATACTGAAATCTCCCTATTTTTTTCCCTGTGGTTCCACTGGGCCTCCACATCCATCAACATCTGCTATTCGAGGGAATGAAAACTGAATTTTAAAAAAACCAGTTCTGTCATGTTTTAGAACTTTGCAACTTCAGGCAAAGCAAGTGGCTGAGCTTTCCACTACCCAGGCCCTTCTTCTCATCTCCTGGGTGGCTCTTTGAGGAGTGAGCCAGGGCAGGACTCTCCAAAGGAATCCCACTAGGCTGTGCGGGAAGGGGCTTGCAAGAGGGCTGCGTCTTGTCAAACTGGCTGCCCCTGGCATCTAGTGGGCTCACTACAGGCAGATTTATAGCCTGTTGCCTACCAGAGCAATCTCAATCGCTTTTGCACCGCCGGCAGCAGCAGGCAGAGCCCACGATCCATCGTCGTCTTTCCTCTCTCAGCTGTCCTCAAGCATCACGCAGGCATTCTGTTCCGAGGCCCCAAAGTGGCAACTGGGAATTGACTGACTGCAGCAGCACAAATCAGCTTTTGGCAATCGTGACAATTGCTTTCCCCTCTGCTCTCCCGAGATGGATTGGAAGAGGAACCCTTGGAAATAGCTGGACTTGGCTGCGACCCCTTAATTACCCGAAGTAATCAGAAACCAGACACATGGGGTATGGGCACAGCCTTTCTGGGCAAAACAGCAGCAATATTTAATCATCAGTTTAGGCCATCTGCAACTGTTTTGCTGCGCTGTGTAAAAGTTTATGGGTTCCCGAGCTCTTTGCAAACCGACAGGTGCTGTACTCAGTGCAATTGTGGCAGGCAGGGCCCTCCTTCCCTCCCTCCCCTGACCAAATGTTTGGTGCCGAATTAAGAGGCACGGTGCCCAGCGTTGCCCAAGCCAAACCTGGCACGAAGGCAGAGCCACTATTTGATGGAGCACAGAATAGATTAAATGTTTAGAGAAGAAAAATCCAGGACAATCAAAATGGGAAAGCAATTAGTCAAGCTGGCTCAGAAAGGGGGGGGAGCCATGTTCCTAAGGACCTCGGCAACCCAATCACGAAGGGCCAAGGGAGCCGTCCAAATGGCACTTCTGCACAACCACCAATCCATTTCCGTGTCGGGACCAAAACCCTTGCCTGGAGCAAACACATTACACCTGGAAGCAAACTCTCCAAGCCTCTGCACCAGAATTAACTGGCCTCAGACTGGGAACACAACAATACAAAGCTGGCTTCCGTTTAATCGGGCTGCTGGCAATGTCAGCAAAACCACGCAAGGCTCCTCCCCTGACCCACACCTGGTGCCAACGAATAGCTCACCGCCAGCTACTGACAGCGGTGCAGACGCAGCATTCTGTACTCCGGTCCAGAGGGTGCAAACAAATCACCATCTTTTCCCTTGGCTCTGTGGAATAAAGATCATAAGCACACTCAACGCAGCCCAGCATTGCCTCAAGCGCGGAAAAACAGAGGAAACAAGGGCATGCACGCCATTAACTGCCACTTTAAGATAATGTGTTCAACAATTGCCTCAACACAGATAGCCCAGAGTCTTTGTTTTCAAAGAACTATTTCAATGGCATCGGAGGAGGAATGAATGCAAGGCCGAAGGAAGTCCATGGAGGCGGTGCTGTGGGATCCCCACGTGGAGGCCTGGGCTCAAACTGATCTACGGGACTCAGCCCTCCAGGGGGCCTTGCCATCCAAATGCAAGACAAGCGGCGGCAGCAGCATCCGAAGGGCATGCGCACATAAAAGCCCTGCTTTCTATTGCACCCCACTTCAAAAACATTCGTTCCACTAAATAAATAAATAATCGCGGATCTTACAAGAAGGGGAAGAATCCAAACCTTAGACCAGTCGTCCACAAACTTTTTTCTCTGGGCCACACTTTCAGAACAAAAATTTGCTCGTGCCAAACCGAATTTTTAATTGGTAAGAAATGCATTGGAAAGCGCAGCTAGGATTGTCCTTGGTATCACTTGATGCTCTTGCTCTCATTTTGAAAAGGTACCTATCTATATTCTGCAAAATAATAATAATGATAATATTTTAACAATATGCTGTACTATACTACACTGAGCTATGTAAATGTTTATTTGATTGTCCTTGAATCTTCCTGCCACCCTTGCCATCCTCTGCTGCCACACCCTTTGAGAACCTCTGCCTTAGACCGTCTTCCTTCAGGGGTGTTTTCACATCTCCCTGTAATCATCAAATATATTGCGAGTCTGGTAGGAAGAAGGTGGCCGCAAGCCTCCCTGCTCACAGACTCAGCCTCCGTAATCCCCACAGGTCATGCGTGGCACCAGCACCAAGTGGGAGTGAACAGGATGCATCCCCAGAAGGGATATCACCAGACAACAGGCAAGTAAACCAAGCCTCACACATCTCCCCGGGGGATGAATGAATGACAGCGTTCTGATGTGATGGGGCCATTTCATTGAAAGCGGCAGGTGGGTCACCCAAGCGCAGCGCAGGCCAACGCCTGAGGGGGTCTGAGAAGCGGAAGGGAGAGGGAAAACGGGCAGAGGCTGACTCCTAAGTAATACCCAGACTATGCCTTGAAAACAGGCAAACAAATAAGGAAATGAATGTTTATTTTCCCCAACCTTGCTTGCAGAAGCCTCATCTCACTGGGAAATGTGGAGCTTGGGTGGGGGGAAAGAAGAAGGGGGGGGGAATGTTGCAGGGATTTGAAATATGCCTGAATAGATTCAGGCCCCCCTTTCCTTTCACTGCGGGAGCCTTTCATTTCTAAAACCGGGAAGAAAAAATATGAGCAAAATCAATCTTCTTTTCCAGACGAGCTGTTGAAACAAGCGGAGCTCGATGAAATACAGCGCAGCATTACATTTTCTAATGTCTTCTGTGCCACATGCAAATTGCATCAAAAATACTTAGAATTAAATAAGAGGGTAATAAATAATAACGAAACCCATGAAAACTGGAGAAACAACGACAGGAGAAAAATGAATGTTTTCACTTGGGATTAGAAGCAAGATGAAGAATTTGTACAATGTGTGGAATGTACAGGAGTCAGGTTGGGGGCGCGGAGACGGTGGGGAGAGGGAATTATATCAAGAACCTGTGAAGATCCAAGCACTGCACAGAGGGAGAAGGGATTGTGGCAAAGATCAGCCAGAGAAAGGCAATTCAGAAATGTTTCCAGGAAATCCAAAGTATACTCAGAAGTGAAGGAATTGAGAAATGTCCTTGCAGTTCCTAGAGGGAAACCCTAAAGCATGGGTAGGCAAACCAAGGCCCAGGGGCCGGATCAGGCCCAACGGCCTCCTAAATCCAGCCTGTGGGCAGTCTGGGAATCACCGTGTTTTTACATGAGTGGAATGTGTGCTTTTATTTAAAATGCATCTCCAGGTTATTTGTGTGGCATAGGAATTCGTTCATTTTCCCCCCCTTCAAAATATAGTTTGGCCCCCCCACAAGGTCTGAGGGACAGTGGACTGGCCCCCTGCTGAAAAAGTTTGCTGACCCCTGCCCTAAAGCATCCTTTGCCTACCTGGTGCCACCCAGATGTTTTGAACTAACACTCCCATCGGTCCCAGCCAGTGTGGCCACATGATGCTGGAGCTGGTGGGAGCTGCAGTCCAGAACATCAGGAAGGTGCAAGGGCTTTTCGGCTGAGGTAGTTGGGCATGTTTAGCCTGGAGAGGAGAAGACTGAGAGGTGGCAGGATATATCCATCTTCAAATATCTCAAGGGCTATCGCATGAAAGATAGAGTAAGTTTGTTTTCTCCTGTTTTGGAGGGTAGGGCTCGACCCATGGGATTCAAGCTGTACAAGAAAGGAAACTGGACTAAACATTAGGGCAGAGCTCAGGGATGATGGGAGTCATAGTCCAACAACATCTGGGGACCCAAGGTTGAGAAACACTGTGTTAGACAGTGGAACGGACTCCCTTGGGAGGTGGTGGACTCTACTTCATTGAAGGTTTTTAAAGAGAGGTTGGGTGGCCATCTGCCAGGGAATATTTAGCTGTGATTCCTGCATTGCAGGGGGCTGGACTAGACAATCCTTTGGGGTCTCCTCCAACTACACAACTCTATGGTTCTGACGCAAGGAAGGCATCGCCCCAACAAGCCTATGCAAAAGGAACCACACAGGGTGAGCGCTTCCCATTATACTCTAAAAGCAGCAGACTCGCACCCATCTACTCCCAGCCGCTGCCACTGCTGTGAAGAAGATAAAGCATCTTCACGAGTGTGATTGCAGCCGAAGCAACAGCAAGGTTACCAACAGAAGCTGCTCCCAAGACATCTCCAACTGCTAGACTCTGAGGAAATCAATCTAGCTGAACCTCCCTTAAATGAGAATGTCCCTCTGTAATGACTCCGGCTAATGCTTTAACTGCTTTTTGGCTTCCCACTGAATTGTCAGATGAAGAATAAGCTTGTTGGAGCATGAAACTCCGGGCCCTGCGCAAATAAATGGATCAGAACACTGTTATAAAAACATCAGTCAAATTTAGCGAGTCTGCATTCGGCTGCCCTTGCAGGGTTATTCTGGCAAGAGGAGGGAAAATCAACAGTTGGCCACAGCTTCCTAGAAAACTATCCCTGAGCACTCGAAGAGGTTGCCAAGGATGCCAGCCAGCAAAAAAAAATCACACCATGGGGCAGTTGTTGGCCTGCTACCCGTCAATGGAGCCATTTCCCCAAAAGGCTCTTAAAAATGCTTTTCACATTTTTGTGGGTATCAGAATGATAAGCACTATTTGCACACTCTTAATGCCATCAGCTCCAGAGTTGAAAAGGCTACAGCAGAAGGCAGAGTACGGATTGCCACAGAAGAAAGGGTGTCATTAAGAGCCCTATCGATTAACAGGAACAGAAAGCACCACCCCACTGCCACATTTCTAGAGGATATCACATGCACAGCCAACCTTTCTGATAACTGTTTTCACATTTCAAACACCCATGCAGGCGGCTTGGAAATAAATTCCATTTGCCACATGAAGAGAGCTCAGTGAAATGTGCTTAAGATACAGATTTGAGTTTCACAAATACCTCGTCAAGGGTGGTAGTGAAGTGACGCACAGAGGATATAATTATAAAGGCATGGCTATAATGCAAAGGGGTTCTGGATTCGTTCTGGAGGTCTGTTCTTAACCTGAAACTGTTATTAACCCGAGGTACCACTTTAGCTTTTGAATTATGGTGCTGGAGGAGACTCTTGAGAGTCCCATGGACTGCAAGAAGATCAAACGCATCCATTCTTAAGGAAATTAGCCCTGAGTGCTCACTGGAAGGACAGATCCTGACGCTGAGGCTCCAAGACTTTGGCCCCCTCATGAGAAGAGAAGACTCCCTGGAAAAGACCCTGATGTTGGGAAAGATGGAGGGCACAAGGAGAAGGGGACGACAGAGGACGAGATGGTGGGACAGTGTTCTCGAAGCTACCAACATGAGGGAGGCAGTGGAAGACAGGAGTGCCTGGCGTGCTCTGGTCCAGGGGGTCACGAAGAGTCAGACACTACTAAACGACTAAACAACAACAACAACACCACTTTAGCTATTGGGGCCTCCCGCTGCCGCCGCGCAATTTCTGTTCTCATCCTGAAGCAAAGTTCTTCACCTGAGGTACTTTTTCTGGGTTAGCAGAGTCTGTAACCTGAAGCGTCTGTAACCCGAGGTACCACTGTATAGCAGTGCAGTATTTTTAGAACTGGGGGAGGAAGGGAAGAATTATATGAACTTAACTTGTTTGACCTCATAAGTGTTATTCCCATTTCAGACTGGACACTGAGATGATCGGATTGCTCGGGGCTACACAATAGGGGGGCAGCAACTTTTCAGCAAAACAGCCTGTGATCTAAGAGTCGCAAGACAGAGTCCCTCGCAACTACAGGCGCCCCAAGAGCTATTCCTCAGCATCCTCTGCAGAACTGCAGGGAATCCAAAGGTGCAACAACTGGGATCAGAAGTCGTTTTCTGGGCACCTTCAAAAGAACTTTTCCTCAAGGGGCTGCTCCGGCCAGCAGAGCAGAAATGCTAGGCCCCCTGGGCATTGTAGCAAAGAATTTTTTTAGAAGGGGGGCTGGAGGCAACTTAAGATTCAGTAACAAACCTTCCTCTTTCCCAGCACAAGCAGCTGCTCCCCACAGCCTGAAAAGTGTTGGGCCCAGTACAATAAAGAGGGCAGACAGCTGCTCTGGATTTAATTGCTCTGTTAGAAGAGATTAGATGGATTTCATTCTTTTATATAACTTGCCTTGGGACTCCTGAATCAACTCAGCTGCCTTGGTTGTGGGTGGGGGGACCACTTTGTAGTGGTTCTAATTGCTTTTGGATGAAAGTGGTGCTTGTGGGGGATGTTCCAATATGGAATTCTACAGCGGCTGATCATACTCCCCATGCCACTGAACATCTATATGAAACGGCTAAGTGGGGTCACCTGAATATTTGTTTTGCAATGTCATCAATATGCTGATGACATGCAGAACTATTTCTGCTTTGTAACTCCACAGGTCTGGCAAGAGCCGATAAACTGGAGCTCAATCCAAGCCAGGCTGAGGCACTGTTAGTGGGCAGATAGGAGCCAACCTGTTCTGGATAGTGCTGCACTCCTTGGATCCCAAGAAAGACAAAATGCTGCAGGCTCAGCTGTTCGATTCCAATCTGTTTCCTCCGAGGATGTGGACAGGCTGCTTGGATGAGTGAAACCAACCACCTGTCTCCTTGATCCTTGCCCATCCTGGCTTGTAAAAGCTAGCCAGGAAGGGCTGGGCGATGGGCTTTGCAGGGTGGTGAATGCTTCTCTCTGTGAGGGAGCCTTCCCAGATCCACTGAAAGAGGCAGTTATTAAACCACTTCTTAAAAAAACATCTCTAGACCCGACCAATATGGCCAACTATCGCCCAGTCTCAAATCTTCCACTCTTGGGCAAGGTGATTGAGCGAGTGGTTGCTGAACAACTCCAGGCATGCCTGGAAGAAGCGGACCATTTGGATCCCTTCCAGCTGGGAGTCAGGGCTCATCATGGGACTGAAACTGCCTTGGTTGCGTTGGCTGATGGTCTCCGGCGGACTAGGGACAAAGGTGAGAGCTGTTTCGTAGTTCTGCTGGATCTCTCAGCGGCTTTTGACACCATCAACCGTAACGTCCTTCTGAACCATCTAGAGGGGTTAGGAGCTGGGGGCACTGTTATACAGTGGTTCCGCTCCTTCCTTCTGGGCTGTGTTCAGAAAGTGGGGGGGGGATGAGTGTTCAGAGCCCTGGGCCCTCACTTGTGGGGTGCCTCAGGGTTCTGTCCTCTCCCCCATGCTTTTCAACATCTACATGCAGCCGCTGGGAGAGATAATCAGGGGGGTTGGGCTGGGTGTCCATCAATATGCGGGTGATACCCAGCTCTACCTCTCTTTCAAATCAGAACCAGTGAAGGCGGTGAAGGTCCTGTGTGAGTGCCTGGAGGCAGTTGGAGGATGGATGGTGGCTAACAGATTGAGATTGAATTCTGACAAGACAGAAGTACTGTTTTTGGGGGACAGGAGGCGGGCAGGTGTGGAGGACTCCCTGGTCCTGAATGGGGTAACTGTGCCCCTGAAGGACCAGGTGCGTGGCCTGGGAGACATTTTGGACTCACAGCTGACCATGGAGGCCCAGGTCAATTCTGTGTCCATCTGGTACGTAGGCTGAGACCCTATCTGCCCATGGACTGACTCGCCAGAGTGGTGCATGCTCTGGTTATCTCTCACTTGGATTACAGCAATGCGCTCTATGTGGGGCTACCTTTGAAGGTGACCCAGAAACTACAACTAATCCAGAATGCGGCAGCTAGACTGGTGACTGGGAGCGGCCGCCGGGACCACATAACACCTGTCCTGAGAGATCTGCATTGGCTCCCAGTACGTTTCCAAGCACAATTCAAAGTGTTGGTGCTGACCTTTAAAACCCTGAACAGCCTCGGTCCAGTATATCTGAAGGAGCGTCTCCACCCCCATCGTTCTGCCCGGACACTGAGGTCCAGCTCTGAGGGCCTTCTGGCAGTTCCCTCGCTGCGAGAAGCCAAGTTACAGGGAACCAGGCAGAGGGCCTTCTCGGTAGTGGCACCCGCCCTGTGGAACGCCCTCCCACCAGATGTCAAAGAGAAAAACAACTACCAGACTTTTAGAAGACATCTGAAGGCAGCCCTGTTTAGGGAAGCTTTTAATGTTTAACAGACCACTGTATTTTAATATTTTGTTGGAAGCCGCCCAGAGTGGCTGGGGAAACCCAGCCAGATGGGTGGTGTATAAATAAATTGTTGTTGTTGTTGTTGTTGCTGTTGTTGTATTCCCAAATATTATGGCCTTGCAGCAGCACAAAACAAGGATAGGGAACCTCTGGCCCTCCAGGTGTGCCTGCTTCACAGCAGGGGATCTGCAGGTGGTCCTTGTGAGAAGAGGAAGGGAGAGTCCCTAAAACCCACCTAGCAGGGACCCAGGACTAGAAGCCTGGAAAGGAAGGGGCCAGGGTGTGGGGGGTGTAGGTGGGGGAGGAACAACAATTTTAAAAAATGAAAGGGGCGAGACGGAGCATCAAATTGGTTCTCAAAATCACCTATTTTTGTTACATGGAAACTGGAAAAGCAAATGAGGTGCAACTTTAATTTAACCCATTTCAAATACCTTCAGTCTTCAGAAATTATTCAACTGTTAAATAGAAGCAAAGCTGCATCTCCTCTTAGCTTTCCATGGATAGAATTGCATCCCCAAGCATGACTAGAAACTGTCACGGAGCTATTTATTTCAAATGCACCTCCCAGGTCTGCCTCCTACAGTTTTCCTGCTATTGGTACAATCTTCTCTCTTTTGCATGTTGTGCTTCATTTGAGCACTGAGCTTCAACAGGGGAACATGAGGCCTTCCAGATGGGTGTTGGACCCCCAACTCCCACCAGCCCCAGCCAGCCTGGTGAGGAATGCTGGGAACCACACACCAGCCCAGGTCTCCCATCACTGCTTCATGGCACCTTAAGTGATTGATATTTATGAGGTGGGCATTAGAATGAATGCCAAAGGCTACGTGTCTACCACCAGACAAAGGCCACACCTTCCACCACCTGCATTTCAAGAACACGAAAGTGACAAAGTGTAAGAAAGAATCCAAAAACGTTAGCTAGAGGCATCATCATTCTCAGGTACAGCAGCCCTAACGGCTTCCTCCCCCCCCCCCCCCGAAGTGATAAAAATCTTAATACTGTAACTATTAAAAATCAAACAACAAACTCAAAAATAGAATTTTCAGAAAATAGAGAAATCACTTCTGACGGTAGCTTAGCTTGGTGCAAGATATGAATTCAAGCGCACACCTGTGTGATGGTGAAGCCACTCTCTGGAAATGGGGCAGAGCCAAGTACCTGCAATCAGCACATGTACAATCCAGGTGAAGGGAGACACCTGGCTGCTCCCCAAGAGAGACTTTGTTTCTCCAGCCATCTTCACCCACCCATGGATCCCTTTCTCCAGTTACTTGTCTTTCCCCATTTTCTTCCCCAAAGCTGGAAGTGGAACCCAGAGAGGCCACACAAGGCTTCCTCACAGAACACAAGCCCTGAAGGTGGATCAGACGAAGGCAGACCATTCAGTGCAGCACCATCCTGCTGCCCAGTGTGGCCAACCAGAAGCCACTTGAGAAGCCCATAAGGGGCACCTAGAGGCAACAGTACTTCCTCAACTACGCCTTCCCAGCAAATGGTATTCAATGGATGGAGGGCATCATTGGTTCTAGTATTATGGTGAGACAGGAAGAAAAAACTGGCATCTACCCAAGGCCTTATGTGAGTCCTTCCTAGTCCTGATGACACCTGTGGTCCTTTCAACGTGGAGATCCTGAGCCCTGAACCTAGGAACTTCTACACACAAAGCTGGTGCTTCTATCCACCAAGCGACAGGTTGTTTCTCTTTCTCCAATGTTTATTACTTTTTAAGAGATTTATACAGTCATACCTTGGGTTCAATATGCTTCAGGTTGAGCGCTTTTGGGTTGCGCTCCGCAGCAATCTGGAAGTAATGGAGCACTTTACTTCCAGGTTTCACCGCTTGCGCATGCGCAGACACTCAAAATGACGTCACGCACATGCGCGGAAACGGCAAAATGCGACACGCGCAGACGCGTCATCGCGTCTTACGTTCCATTCAGGATGTGAACGGGGCTCCAGAATGGATCCCGTTCGCATCCCGAGGTACCACTGTATACTGCTTTACACTGTAAAATTACCCAACTGGTACAAGAATAAAACAGCACAATAAAATTGTATCAAACTACATGCAGAGACAAGAAAACAGTGAGCAGAGGACAATTAAGTCAACATTTTAAAACCGCTTTGAGTTTGTTTTTTTACAATCAAGCAGTGTATAAATTTTATGAAATAAATACCAATGGTCAGTAAATGCTTATGGGAATAAAAAGGTTTATATTTAATTACAAAATATTATTATTCTATAGTATTCTACTGATTGCTGAATGTTACTTTATTTGATGTAGGTTGCTTATTTTAAAGTTATGCTTTATTATCACATTTTTGTATTGCATTAGGTTGTTATGGTGGTGCTGTGGTCTAAACCACTGAGCCTAGGGCTTGCCGATCAGAAGGTCGGCGGTTTGAATCCCCACGACGGGGTGAGCTCCCGTTGCTCGGTCCCTGCTCCTGCCAACCTAGCAGTTCAAAAGCATGTCAAGTGCAAGTAGATAAATAGGTACCGCTCTGGCGGGAAGGTAAACGGCGTTTCCGTGCGCTGCTCTGGTTCGCCAGAAGCGGCTTAGTCCTGCTGGCCATATGACCCAGAAGCTGGACGCCGGCTCCCTCGGCCAATAAAGCAAGATGAGTGCCGCAACCCCAGAGTCGGCCACAACTGGACCTAACGGTCAGGGGTCTCTTTACCTAGGTTGTTATAAGGTGTGCATTCTTTGTTTCTTTAGCTTGTAAACCGCCTTGGGTATTGTAAGATAGAAAGACGGTATACAAATTACAGGTGGGAAGCTGTGTTGGTCTGCCGTAGTCAAAACAAAATAAAAAGATTCCTTCCAGTAGCACCTTAGAGACCCACTAAGTTTGTTCTTGGTATGAGCTTTCGTGTGCATGCACACTTCTTCAGATACACTGAAGCAGAAGTCACCAGACCTTTATATAGTGGTACCTCGGTTTAAGTACTTAATTTGTTCCGGAGGTCTGTTCTTAACCTGAAACTGTTCTTAACCTGAAGCGCCACTTTAGCTAATGGGGCCTCCTGCTGCTGCCGCGCCGCTGGAAAACGATTTCTGTTCTCATCCTGAAGCAAAGTTCTTAACCTGAAGCACTATTTCTGGGTTAGTGGAGTCCGTAACCTGAAGCATCTATATCCTGAAGCATCTGTAACCCCAGGTACCACTGTATATAGTGAGAGGGTGGGGAGGGGTATTACTCAGAAGGGGGGCGGGAATGGATGATTGACTCAATGGGTATGGTAAACCTGTTGACGACTGTAATTGGTCTTGCAGGAAAAAGCAAGGGGTGGGATGGCTAAAAATAGCTTTGTCATGTATAATGAGATAAGAATCCAATATCTCTATTCAGGCCCTAACCCCTCCCCACCCTCCCACTATATATACACGGGTCTGGCGACTTCTGTTTCAGTGTATCTGAAGAAGTGTGAATGCACATGAAAGCTCATACCCAGAACAAACTTCGCTGGTCTCTAAGGTGCTGCTGGGAGGTATACAAATTAAAAAGTGATGATGATGATGATGATGATGATGATGATGATGACTTCCATGTCGTGAGCCGCCCTGTGCGATCCTCGGGCGAAAGGCGGTCTTACATGCACATTTAACAAGTGACGGGAACCAGGAGGGGGGGAGGGGCAGGGCTCCCCCGGGCCCCCCCCCACCCCGTGACAACAACACATGATGCAGCCCCCCCTCCCCCCGCCGGTAACCATGGCGACACCTCAGGGGCCCCCTCGCCCCCGGGGGGGGGGAGGTTGTGGGGAGCCCTCCCCTCCTCTCCGCCCCCGCTGACCTGGTAGCTGAGCAGCTCCCCGACGTCCATGCCGGCGGCGCCCCTTCCCCGCCACGAACCGGCGCTTCTCTCGCCGCCGCCGCCTTCTTCCGGACTGTCGCAAAAGGCCGCGACGCTGCCGCAAAGCGCCCGGAAGGGGCGGGGGGAGGGAGAAGTGCCGCCGCCGTAAAGCGTCGTGGAGGCGTCGCTCGGCCGAAGGAGGAGGAGCTGCGGCGGCGGCGGCGGCGGCTATTGCGTCTGGCGCCCCTGGCGGCCGGGCTGGGAATCGGCGCCTTTTCTCGCGGCGTTCCTTTTCCCCGCCCGCCTTTCGAGGGAGGCAGTGTCGCTCAGCGGTTAGAGCGGCGGCTCCCAAGCTTTTTTTTTCGTCCCCATCTTAATAATTATGATTATTTTCTTATCCTGCGTCTTCTTTAGGTGGTTTTGTTGGGTGGCAGGAGGCTGCCACCGCTGATTTTAATCTTTTCTATCATTGTTTTAGATCTTCTTATGATGTATATTGAAATCTGTTGTGTGCCTGTTGGTGTTTTTATTTATTGCTTATGGCTACTTCTGTTATGTGCATAATTATGCGCGTTTTTTCATGTTGTAAGCTGCCTACAGCGCGGTTTTTAACTGTGGAAGGGCAGCATCCGAATAAAATGATGTGTGCATGCATTAAGTTTGTTGGCTGCTTGTCACCCAAAGGGGAGAAACAAAAACAGAAGGAGATGAAGGGGAAAGAGGGGGGGGGTCATATGATGCATTAATATTTCATATCACTTATGAAAAAATAAAAACCACACACCCGCTTTATAAATAATAAAGAACCACATTAAAATTCAGCAAAGATAGGGTGGGGGTGATACCTCCCTTGATAGGTGGGGGGGAGCTTCTGTATATGCAGATGTTGTGTCTAGATTCGTATCAGAGCACACTTTGCATGAAGAAAATCCCAGGTGTGGAAGTTCTATCCAGAGAGGAATGGTTGATGAAGATGATGGATTATGCCAAAATGGCGAAACTGACTGGGAAAATCGGAAACCAGGAAGAGAAGAACTTTAAGAAGGAATGGGGGGGGGGGAATCTATAATGTATTTAAGAGAAATACAATATATTTCTCCATCTTTTCCAACATCAGGGTCTTTTCCAGGGAGTCTTCTCTTCTCATGAGGTGACCAAAGTCTTGGAGCCTCAGCTTCAGGATCTGTCCTTCCAGTGAGCACTCAGGGCTGATTTCCTTCAGAATGGAGAGGTTGGATCTTCTTGCAGTCCATGGGACTCTCAAGAGTCTCCTCCAGATCATAATTCAAAAGCATCAATTCTTCGGCGATCAGCCTTCTTTATGGTCCAGCTCTCACTTCCATACATCACTACAGGGAAAACCATAGCTTTAACTATACGGACCTTTGTTGGCAAGGTGATGCCTCTGCTTTTTAAGATGCTGTCTAGGTTTGTCATTGCTCCAACACGGCTACCTACCTGAATTTTCAAAAATAAATAAATCATTGTGTAGCCTTATGAGGCTTTGCCCTCGGGTGGGAAAAATATTGCGCCCGAGAAAGGGAAAATGGGAGTCAACAGACACTCAAGGAATAGTTTCTGAGAAAAAGCTTTATTTCTACCTTCCATGAACTGGTAGAAGGAGCAAGTGTGATAACTCACAAAAAGCATGCACGAGTTCACAGTGATGTGCACAAACATATATACCCCTTCCAGTTCCCTCACCCTTCTTCCAGAATCCTGCCCCTGAGTTCCTCTGAGCATGAACAGAAAGCTGTCTTGGGACTCTTGGACTCTTGGCACCCTTCCCAGGAAAGGGGGGGGGGTGAGAGCCAAGGGGTTTCAGAGTGTTCAGATATGTTTCAATCTCTTGTTCTGGCATAGTTCCGGAAAGAAAGTTGCAAGTCAAATGTACTGTTTGGCAAGGTCAACTATAGCCTGAGAAACGACCTTTGTTACAGCAGAGCAAAATGTTTCTGATGCTTAGCTAATGCCTTTTAGCTGAGAAAATGATTTTGAGAAGCTTTGAGCCTGCTTTGGGGGGGGGGTGACTTCGGGCCTAGATGGGGTCACCTGTCCTTCATTCCTTCAGTTGCAGTGATTTCCACCGTTTTAACTAAATGCTGCGTGAAGAAAGTCATCGTTTTATCCAACCTGACTCTTCCCACATTCAGCTTCACTGAATGTCCACAAGTTCTAATGTTATAAAAGAGGGAGAAAAACTTTTTCTTATCCACCTTCTCCAGATTTGCAAATAAACCCCACTACTATTTCTTGCAAAAGTGTGCTACGCATTCTCTGCTGGAAAATGATTCTGCAAACCGCTACCCTGAGAGCCCCCTCATTGCTCAAGGAAAGTGGAGAAAAACTCCTTGGTTAAACCAAAGAGGTGATCCATGTGTTTCATTTGCAGGAGATCTGAAGTAGTGAAAAGCAAAAACTGCCAGCACAAATTGGAAAGGAAAGCTAATTGCACGGAATCCTGCAAAACATTGTGTAGTATGTCTTTTTCTCCCACCCCCTTTAGGAAAACAAAGCAAACAAACAAAACTCCTGTATCATTAACAGCAGAGTGCACACAGTTATCTCTGTGGGAGTTTTCTTGAAAGATAGGCCTGAAATTAAAAACATATATAATTTTTTGACAGACGCCTTCAGCCAGCGCCCCAGTCGTTTCAGTGTAGCTGAGGACGAACCAGTCAGGATGAAATTAACTCCACAAATCTCTGCTCTAAAGAAGAGATAAATGGCACATAATTATTGCATCATCCTTTTTATTGAGCATCCAGATAGAGCCAGCTGTGACCAAGAGACGCCAGTGCAGTTACACTGCGGAAATCAGTGTATCCTTGGGAATGTTGAAGAGTCACTGGGAAGCTTGATGACTAGTGCTGAGCAAGAAGGCACAATAATTTGTGCATAAATAAATAGAGAATAAACACTTGACAGCACAAGCCTACGCATGATGTGCTCAGATCCGTGTCCTGTTCAGTTAAGGTAAGTGGACGCTGCTATGGCTTCCAAGTCCCAGTTTCTGAAACCACGGGAAGGAAAAGGGCTCTTGTGCTCGGATCCTGCCTGCGGGTTTCCCACAATGGGCATCTATCTGGTTGTCCACTTTTGAGAACAGGATGCTGGACTTGATGGGCCATTGGCCCTGATCCAGCAGGCTCTTCGTATCTTCTTGTTTTCTTAGAATGGCCGCCTAAGAAATGTAAAAGAGGCATTGCACAAGAGTAAAAAGGGAAAGAGTTACAGTGGTCCCTTGGTTCTCAAAATTAATCTGTCCCGGAAGTCCATTCCAAAACCAAAGCGTTCCAAAACCAAGGCGCACTTTCCCATAGAAAGTAATGCAAAACGGATTAATCCGTTCCAGACTTTTAAAAAACAACCCCTAAAACAGCATTTTAACATGGTTTTTTTCCTACCAAAGAGACTCTTGCTCCATAAAATGAAAGCAATAAACAATGTACTGCAGTCACACAATCAATTACGGTAATCATTAGCTGAACTGAACTGGGTTCCGCACAGTCACAAAAACAAAACAAAAGAGTCACGAAAACACAAAATAAATAGCAAAAAGAGACGGACCTCAGCATAACACTCAAAACAGAAGTGTGGCACTCAAAACGGAGCACATTCAGCTTCCAAAAAAAAGTTCGCAAACCTGAACACTTAGTTCTGGGTTTACACTATTTGGGTTCCAAGTTGTTTGAGTACCAAGGTGTTTGAGAACCAAGGTCTGTACTGCAAAACAGAACTGAAAGCCCAGCAGATGTAACACCACAAGCAAAGAATCAATTGACCCATCTGAGTGGATGTTCCTGCGGTAGCTCCTCTAGTTCATAGAATCTTAAGAGTTGGAAGGGACCTGAGGGTCATCTAGTCCAACCCCCTGCAATGCAGGAATCTCAGCAAAAGCATCCATGACAGATGGCCATCCAACCTCTGCTTAAAAACCTCCAAGGAAGGAGAGTGCACCACCTCCCGAGGGAGACCATCACTATGGATCTATCAAGGCTGAAGTCCTTTATCGTTGCGGGGTTGAAGTCACGGGGATTCGAACCGCTGACCTTCTGATCGGCAAGCCCTAGGCTCTGTGGTTTAACCCACAGTGCTACACCTCCTGGATATACACTAATCACCACATTGTTCTCCTTTATTTATTGATATTTAAATGATTTTTTTTATTGACAGCTTCTCTGTCTTTACTGATGCATTTCTTCGCCTTTTCGGTTTTAATTGTTGCTTATGTAATTTTCTTTTAAAAAACCATCTTGCTGTGTTTTATGCAAACCACTTAGGGATTTTGCATATTAAGCAATATATAAATGTTTTTGATGATGGCTACAATGAACAAGGGACGCGGGTGGCATTGTGGGTTAAACCACAGAGCCTAGGGCTTGCCGATCAGAAGGTTGGCGGTTCAAATCCCTGCGATGGGGTGAGCTCCCGTTGCTCGGTCCCAGCTCCTGCCAACCTAGCAGTTCAAAAGCACGTCAAAGTGCAAGTAGATAAATAGGTACCACTCTGGCGGGAAGGTAACCGGTGTTTCCGTGCGCTGCTCTGGTTCGCCAGAAGCGGCTTAGTCCTGCTGGCCACATGACCCGGAAGCTGTACGCCGGTTCCCTCAGCCAGTAAACCGAGATGAGCACCGCAACCCCAGAGTCTGTCACGACTGGACCTAATGGTCAGGGGTCCCTTTACCTTTACCTTTACAATGAACATATTGGGTGTGGGTTGGAATCCTCAAACAAGTTATCACTGTGGTTGGAGAAGGCTGTCTCCGATGGCTCTTTGCTGCTTCCTCAATTTGCTAACTTGAGAAAAACAGACAAGACCTTGCAGAGGTCTGGCTTTCCCAGAAGCCCCTGGGGCTCCGCTCTCGCACACCTCCGAACCGTAGTGCCGTTCCTGGCCTCCGAAGACTCCAATCCGGCTTTATTGGTGCCTGGGAAACTAAATTCTCTCCCCCACGATTGCGAGGGAGGATTCAATAACAGAGCAGTGTTATCCAATAAAGGGAGATGGAGCATGGGGACAAAATATTGAATTAAAGGCAAATACAGAAAGCAAACGAAGACGAGGAGAAGCTGGAGAAAACAGGAGGGGCGGCTGGGAGCAGGTTGCAGGCTGGCTGACTGCTAGGGTGGAACTGTAGCCTCAGGTAAAAAGGAGGGGGGGCACCAAGCAACCACATGTCCGCTCTCATTAAATCATTTTTTTAAACACATAGAGCCTGATAGAGCACAGAGGGAAGTGTAAATGTAAGAAGAAAACACGAATTAAATTACCTTGCACAAGTTTTCCAGGTGCTTGGGGTTTGGGAGGGATCAGTCTGAATGGTGCCCCAAGCTCATTCCATTTCTTAGGGTTCTGTACCCAGTGGGGGTGGGATTCTAATGGAGGACTTTGCTGAACTGGTCAGACAAATCTCTTTCTAAGGCTGAAATATACTTGGAGTCAAGAATGGATTTCCTGCTCTTTATTCAGCTCACAGTGGTGAGGAGGAATGGAAGTTCCCCCAGAATGTCTGCTTTATATACATTATTTACACAATGGGCCCCACGTGATTGGCTAATTCCGGGATTCTCCTGTGGGCCAATCAGGTTGCGGATTCACTTCCACCTGGAGCTGGATTGGGTGGCTCCTGTGGACCAATCAGACTTCTGCATTCTGGATCCTATTGTTCTAGGACCAATCAGACTGCTGCATTCTGAATCCTATTGTTCTAGGACCAATCACATTGCTGCCTTTTGGATCCTATTCAACTCAGTACATAACAAAGGCAGTGACCTTAGCTGGCCACTTTAGGGTCCTCATCAGCACCCCAAAATAATGAGCTAAGGCTGCAGGAGCTACAACTAAGAGATTGGGCCCTCCAAGCTTAAGGGTGGATCTTTCTTTCCTCCCCTCCCCTCCCCTCCCCTAGCTGCCAGGTAGGAGAACAAGAGCCCGACAGGTGTGAGAGAGCTGGGCTGGAAGCAAAGGTGGAAGCTGGAGACCCAGAGACCTGCTTGCTCTGTGCTGGAACCAAAGCTGTGACTAATGGAGAAGTGAGATCTCCTGGGGTCTTAATACTGTTGGGATACTGCCAGGGAGACAAAGGCCATCATGTCTCCACGTCGATTCCGGATGATCCATCGACCTCTGGTAGATACACAGTATCAGTCAATTAGCGACACAAGCCTCAGAAACAGCTTTCCACATTCCAAGGACTGTGCATGCCCTTTTCAGAGTTCGCACAACGAAAGATGCACTCAGGAGAGCATTATTTACAACTTTATTCAGCGTTGGTCAGAACAAAGAGAAAACATGACTGCCTGCTTCGATGTTCAGGCGCAGAGAGAGAAAACAACAGCTATAGACAAAACAGAAACATCCTGTGAACAGGAAATACATAGGCTGTGACTCACAACAGCCTGTCCCCCTTTTAAGGTGGAACGGAAATATCCTAACAAACACTTTGGACTTTGGCTTGGTTACAGTTGGACGGGAGGTGGTTTCTGTTTAGCCCAGTGGTTCTCAAAGTGGGTGGTAACACCCAATGGGGGGCAGTTGGATGGCTGGGGGAGGGGTGCTAAGAGGCAAGGGGGGCAGGGGGGGTGCTGAAGCTGTAAATGACCAGCAGACTTTGAAAAGCTGGCATGGCTGGATCGAGTCCATCAGTTTTGTTGAATTAATTGAACTCATTTTAACTGGATTTCGAACAAATGCGCAATTGTTGCCATTTTGAATTTTATTCCTCAGTGGGTTGTTAACTATTCTTTTTATAGGATGGGGTGAGATTCACTAAGGGGGAGTCTATGCAACTGAGAGGGCATTGACCTGAAAAAGTTTGGTATAGAAGATAGATGATAGATGAACGGGACACAGGTGGCGCTGTGGGTTAAACCACAGAGCCTAGGACTTGCTGATCAGAAGGTCGGCAATCCAAATCCCCGTGACGGGGTGAGCTCCCGTTGCTCGGTCCCTGCTCCTGCCAACCTAGCAGTTCAAAAGCACCTCAAAGTGCAAGTAGATAAATAGGTACCGCTCCGGCGGGAAGTTAAATGGTGTTTCCGTGCGCTGCTCTGGTTCGCCAGAAGCGGCTTAGTCATGCTGGCCACATGACCCAGAAGCTGTATGCCAGCTTCCTCGGCAAGTAAAGCGAGATGAGCACCACAACCCCAGAGTCAGCCACGACTGGATCTAATGGTCAGGGATCCCTTTACCTTAGATGATAGATTGTTGTTGTTGGTGTTTAATCTTTTAGTCGTGTCCGACTCTTCGTGACCCCATGGACCAGAGCACGCCAGGCCCTCCTGTCTTCAGATGATAGATAGATAGATATAGATGATATAGATATAGAGACGGAGATATATAGATAGATAGATAGATAGATAGATATAGCTAGATAGATGGATGATAGATATAGATAGGATCATGTTATTGCAATTTAGATAAGTTGGGTTTGCAAGGCCCCATATCAACGCTGCTTTCCTTTGTGCAAACAAACCAGCAACTGCAGCAGCAACTGCAGCCATTGTCTTCTCTTTCTCTCCCCCCCCCCCAGCTCATTTTTCAGCTGCAAGGTTGCTCCGCTGAGCCGATGACGAGCCACACAGGGGATGCGCCTCGCAGGCTGCTTCTGGCCCATCCATCAAACCCCCGACAAAGCGCTCGCCTCCCACAAATAAAGTTATGACAAGAGCCCCCAACCCCTGGCTCCTCTCCCTGCCGTTGCCTCCACAACTCCATCATTGGCGGCATTATGAAGCAGCCGCCGAGCTGTTTGTCAGGGCCTCTGACAATCCCCAGTGAGCGCGTGGAAGCAGTGCGGGGGCAGCCATGGCGCTGGAATTGGCGGGGGGGGGGGGGGCTTCGGTACTGAGAGGCTCCCCCCATGTAATGAATGCCAGGAAAGAGAGGCCCAGACGCGGCTGCCTGGAAACAGCTTCCAATTAAGCCCAAAATTAGTTCGCCTGGAAGCAGAACATCATTCAAAAGCTGCCCTTGCAACTCAAAAAGCATTTTCCCTCCCTATAGCAGTCTTCACTCCCCCAGCCCGATTTTCTGGGGTGCTTATCCTGCTTCTATATTCTGGGATCACCCATATTCTGGAGCTTGAAAGGGAGCCAGTGTGGTGCAGTGGTTAGAGTGCTGGACTAGGGCCTGGGAGATTCAGAACAGATCAAAGGAAGTCCTCCTTCACGCAGTTAAACTATGGAACTCCCTCCCACAAGAGGCAGTGATGATCAACAATTTGGGTGGCTTTCAAAGAGGATTGGACGAATTCATGGTGGAGGAGAGGGCTATCGATAGCAACTGGCCAGGATAGCTCTGCTCTGCCCCCACAGCCTGAAGGGCCCTGCCCTGCTTCTCTCCACCTGGCTTGGGGCGGGGCCTGACAGGCTCCATAAAGGAGTGCTGCTGCTGCTGCTACTGCTGGGCAGAGAGGGCTCCGTTTTTGTTTTCTCCTTGTTTTCAAATTGCTTTTATTTTTTATCTATGTCATCTTAAATTTTGATTGATATTAATGCTGTACAGTCATACCTCGGGTTACAGACGCTTTGGGTTGCATGATTTCAGGCTGCGCACTGCGCCGAACCCGGAAGTACTGGAATGGGTTCCTTCCGGGTTTTGGCACTTGCACATGCGCAGAAGTGATAAATCATGCTTTGCACATGGGCAGAAGTGTTGAATCATGACGCACGCATGTGCAGACGCAGCACTGCGGGTTGCGATTGAGAACGTGCTTCCCTCACAGATCACGTTCGCAACCCGAGCATCCACTGTATTCTTAGTTTTAGATTTTATGATTTATGTGGGAATTGTTTTCCATTTGGTTGTGTACTTTCTGATGTGTTCTATTTATTGTTTATGACTTTTGTTATGTAAATCTTGTCATGTTGTCAGCCGCCTTGAGCATTGTTTTAACTATGGAAAGGCAGCATACAAAAAAATGATGGCGATGACTTGTACAGTTGGCCTCCATCTGTCCCGGGAGACAACGGAGGAGTGCTCCTTCAAGGGAGAAGTCACATTGGTGAAAGGCTGCACTGCCTGCTGTGGCTGTAGAGACTGACATGGGAGAGACATGTTTAGTTGCAGCTGGGGCAGAGAAAGGCGTCCGGTTGTGCTGCTGTAGATGCACCAGGGCGCTTCTTCTCTCTGCGCTCCTCCCAGCGGTCATTCCTCCTCTGGTCACTGCAATGGAAGCAGGACCTGTCTCCGGGCACTGTGGTCCTCCGCAAGGCATTCCCACTGGGCAAAGCTGATGTTGCAAGGCCTTCATATCATGTATGCAGACATTGCCGGTTGCTGGAAACCACAGGAGGGGGAGAGAGTTGCTCTTGTGCTTGCTGGTTTCCCAATCGTCTGCGTCAGGCTGGCCACTGTGAGTATCCAAACAAACCCCTGTGTTGCAAAAGAGAACGTCAACAATGTTTAGGCAACACAATGACCATATACACACGTAATAGACAATCTTATTACATGAGCCCTGCTCCACAGCATTTGATATTTTCATTCACATACATTCATTCGAAATAAGATGGGTTCATGAAACAATTCTATGTTCTCCCACCACGCTGACGAAGATCTACGAAACAGCAGTCAATATCCGGAAACTCTGTTCAGTGTTGGAAATTATATTTGCTGAATACACAATCTTTCATCATTCAAAGTTTGGTACCTCACTTCATTTAAAGATTTTCAGAGACTTTGAGACTAAGATTTCATTTTGAACTTGTTATGTTTGCAGTGAGAGATTTTACTTTCTTGGGCTCCAGTGTATCTGAAGAAGTGTGCATGCACACGAAAGCTCATACCAAGAACTAACTTAGTTGGTCTTTAAGGTGCTACTGGAAGGAAAAATTTTTTTTGTTTTGACTATGCCAGACCAACACGGCTACCTATCTGTAATTGGGCTCCATGATCACTGCAGATGGTGACAGCAGTCATGAAATTAAAAGACGCCTGCTTCTTGGGAGAAAAGCAATGACAAACCTAGACAGCATCTTAAAAAGCAGAGACATCACCTTGCCAACAAAGGTCCGTATAGTTCAAGCTATGGTTTTCCCAGTAGTGATGTATGGAAGTGAGAGCTGGACCATAAAGAAGGCTGATCGCCGAAGAATGGATGCTTTTGAATTATGGTGCTGGAGGAGACTCTTGAGAGTCCCATGGACTGCAAGAAGATCAAACCTCTCCATTCTGAAGGAAATCAGCCCTGAGTGCTCACTGGAAGGACAGATCCTGAAGCTGAGGCTCCAATACTTTGGCCCCCTCATGAGAAGAGAAGACTCCCTGGAAAAGACCCTGATGTTGGGAAAGGTGGAGGGCGCAAGGAGAAGGGGACGACAGAGGACGAGATGGTGGGACAGTGTTCTCGAAGAGACCAGCGTGAGTTTGACCAAACTGCGGGAGACAGTGGAAGACAGGAGGGCCTGGCGTGCTCTGGTCCAGGGGGTCACGAAGAGTCGGACACAACTAAACAACTAAACAACAACAACAACAACAATTGTTTGAAGGAATTCTATAAAGGTTGTCTATTACGTATGTATATGGTCGTCGTGTTGCCTAAACATTGTTGGCCACTGTGAGAATAGGATGCTGGACTGGAGAGCCATCGGCCTGACCCAAGAAGGCTCTCCTTTTCTTTTCCTGTTCCCAACCTCAAGGGGAGGACTGCGCACCTAAGCCACCTGGCCACCCCCTATAGCCAGCCGCTGGTTACCTGGACGTTTGCTTGCAGCTACGCGTTGCGTCCAAAGGGCTGTAAAGATGGAGAGGACTCCCCACTTCTTACCACAAAACTGCCGGCAGGGAAACAGGGGCTTTTCTCTCTAGCCCATTCCTGGGGACCAGGCGAGGTGCCTGCAGGGATGAGGCGGAGAATCCCCCTTTTTCCTGCATTGTATTCCTCGGGTCCTTTCGCAATGCCGATGCCTCCAGATCTCATTCCGAATAAATAATTGTACTGAGCCACCCAGGTCCCCCGGTGATTAACTAAACACACGGAGGCTCGGCGAAATTGAATTAGTGGTGTGCACTCAGCCGTCGTGGCCCTCCCCACGTCATGAATATTAATGAGGGGTTATTAAGAAATGTAAATGATGCCTCAGGGGGCTGGGAGTCGGAGTGGGGCGGGGGGGGCTCTCTCTCTCTCTGGGAGCTGCTGCTTGATATGACAAACCATTAGGAAAACAGCCTGATCGAAGCCACTTTTTAATTATGTCAGATCTGCCGTTTTCCCGGGCACCGCGGCGTTTCCGGATGCTTTCGTTTTTATTAAAACGAGAAAAAGCGAGCCGCTTATAATTGAAGAGTGAAATTAGCATGAGCAAAGGCAGCAAATCTGCAACAGCAGCAGCAGCAGAAGCGATGTTTGGAGAGGCCACGGGCGCGCCTTGCGTTTGGACATCGCCGGGCGGGTTTTGCGCTTCGAGGGAAAAGTCTCTTGGCAGGGATTTCCTCCTGTGCGCAAAGACGCGCGGCGGAGCGGAGAGGCAGGCAGGCGCCTTAGCAAATCGTGGCAGCGCTTTCCTCGCCGGCTGGAACACCCCCACTCGATCGCTCTTTGCACAGATCCCTCCGTGTGCTGTCCTCTCTCTTTTGAACTTTATTAAGTAATCGAAATAAATTATGGAACTCCTATTTGGGGAGTTTTTTCCTGGTCCACATAGGACCAGTCTGGATAGTTGGCCTTGGTGAAGATTTGACGTTTTCATCCCCAAAAAGTTTTTGATTTGAGTTTCTACTGAAATGAGGCTGCATTTTAATGTTGTATTTCAATCTTGTTTTTAAGTTGTATTTTAATCAATGGTTTTTATACCTTGTGTTAGCCGCCCTGAGCGGGCTAGTACTAGTAGTGGATATTGATATGCAGTCAGTGCCAGACAAAATCAAATGGCCAGCCATGAGTTTGTTTTTTAATACATGTCAAAAACATCCACCATGCAGCAGTCTACTCTGTTGGCTTGGCCATGGCTTTTGAAACACACACCGAAGGAGTCATCTCTTATGAAATTTCAAAATGCAGAGTCTTCTGAACGTGAAGGGGAAAGTCCAATGCATTTCTCCATCATTGGGACGCATCTAACAAATATATAATAAGAGTTTTACAAACTAGTATGCCCCACGGAGGACCTTAAAGTCCATAAACAGCAACACCCTAGAGGTCCCGAATCCTAAGGAAGTCAGATTAGCCTCAACCAGAGGCAGGGCCTTTTCAACACTGGCCCCGGCTGGTGGAACGCTCTGTCTCCTGAGACCAGGGCCCTGTGGGATCTGATTTCTTTCTGCAGGGCCTGTAAGACAGAGCTGTTCTGCCTGGCCTTTGGCTTGGAATCAACTTGATCCCCTTCCCCTCTTTCCTTTCTCCTTCTGTGATGGAACTCCTATTTGGGGACTTCCCTGGCTTTTTTCTGGCTCATGTAGGACCAGTCTGGATAGTTGGCCTTGGTGAAGATTTGACGTTTGCATCCCCAAAAAGTTTTTGATTTGAGTTTCCACTGAAATGAGGCTGTATTTTAATGTTTTAATGTTGTATTTTAATCTTGTTTTTAAGTTGTATTTCAATCAATTGTTTTTATATCGGGTGTTAGCCGCTCTGAGCCCAGTCTTGGCTGGGGAGGGTGGGGTATAATTTTTATTTTTATTATTATTATTATTATTATTATTATTATTATTATTATTGCCATCTTTGAATGTTGATGACAAAGAAAGCCTGGCATGGATATTCATTGCTCTGCCTTCAATCTCAGACATTCCCTATAAAACTCCTCTCCAAAATTTATGTACAGATTTGCAGGTCCACCACATGTGGAGGTTTGGCCCCCTATCAGTGGTGCATCCCCTCCCTCAAGGTGGACTAGATCAGTGTTTCTCAATGTACTATCTGATGTGGAGAACCAAAAATTTGTTTTGCCAGGAACCGGTACCATATTTGGTCTTTGAAACATCCCACCCAACCTGGGTTGTGGAGGGGTTCTTGTGGGCCAGCAGTCAGTCCTTGGTGGACTGGCACAGGTCTGTGGGCCACCGCTCTGAGTAGTAGCTGCACTGGATGACTGCAAAGCTTCTTTGTTTCAGCCACACAACAGGAAGAGGAAAATAACCACAACTGCCTCCTGTTTTCTTGCACTGGAAGAAAGGAAAAAATTGTTACATGCAGTCCTGATTTCTGAGTGGTGTGAGATCCCTGGGGTTCCGGGCACTTACTCAGGGTCTGTGTTTCCTTTTAGAAGTGAGGCACAGCAGAGACTGTGTGTCTTTATGAAACAGTGGCACCTTGGTTTTCGAACAGCTTAGTTCCCAAACAACTTGGAACCCGAACGCTGCAAACCTGGAAATAGGTGTTCTGGTTTTCAAACTTTGTCTCAGAAGCCGAACGTGCTCCTGAGCTTCCGTTTTCACTGTTGTGCAGTTACAGTAATTTGAGTCCCCCACATAGTAATTAAGGCTTCTCCCCTCCCGTTTAAGCAGCAAATTTAAGTCCTCCCCATCGTAATTAAAGCCTTCCGTTTCTGATTGCAGTGTTCTGAGGTGATATTTGGTGCTTTTGCTATTTTTTGTGTTTTGTTTGTGTGGCTTTTTCATTTTTGTGTCTGTGGCCTGTTTTTTGTTTTATGATTGATTGATTGATTGATTGATTGTGTGGCTGCGGAAATGGATAAAAAACCCCCATCCAAACAATGACTATAATCAGTGCAGGTAAGAAAAATTTTTAACTTTTATTTTTGTCATCTACAATACTGTCTTATTTATTTTAGAGTACAGTACATTGATTATTGCTTTCATTTGATGGATCAATGATCTTGTTAGATAGTAAAATTCATGTTAAATTGCTGTTTTAGGGGTTGTTTTTAAAAGTCTGGAACGGATTAATCTGTTTTGCATTAATTTCTATGGGAAAGTGCACTTTGGTTTTGGAACGCTTTGGTTTTGGAACGGACTTCTGGAATGGATTAAGTTTAAGAACCGAGGTACCATTTATGTATATATGCAATCTGAGCCTCCAATAGAGGGGCTCACAGCATTGACACCCCACAAGGGTCTCACTTTTCCCATAGACACAGCCTAAGATTCAAACGGAAATCGAATGTGGCTCTGATCTTCTCTCCAGCTTGCTGACTTTTACAGACTGCAACCTTTCTGCAAAAACTAAATCCCAAACTCTCTCTGAAACTTTGGCGTTTTGTCTTCTCACTACCCCTGAGCTGAAGGAGCCTCCCCTCCTCTCTGATGAGATTCCTAATGGCTCCTCACTTTCCTTTTGTTAAAATCATAATAACTGTAGAGTTGGAAGGGGCCTTGAGGGCCATCAAGTCCAACCCCTTGCAATGTTCTTCTGAATGACCCACCCCAGGCATTCTCCTAAGCAAGCTAAGTCAGGCAGGCTTGATTTGAACATGCTAAATCTAGTGTCTGGCACCCAGGCACTAGAATAGGAGTCCAGGTACCCCCCCAAACTTGTAACATTATAATTGGAAAAGAGCACCCAGGCCAGATATTCTGAGTAAAGGAGTGTGGAGAATGCTAACTTTGGAAAAGAGCACTCTGAGCAACTGTTTTGAGAAAGGGAGCATGAAGAAGGCCAACTTTGGAAAAGGGCACTCTGTGTTACTGTTTCCACTCAGGAGGACCAGAATAGTCCATTCTAAACAGGACCTTCTGTACTGTCTCAATGAGGCCACAGCAGACAGCCATGAAAAACACTAGTCAACTTTCAACACTGATTTTGCACAAAACTTCAGAGGAGAACACAGCAGTCCGAGGGAGTGCATCTATTATGAATATAGAATCATAGAACTGTAGAGTTAGGAGGGACTCCAAAATGCATTCTAGTCCAACCCCCTGCAATGCAGAAGTCACAGCAAAGAACCCCTGACAGATGGCCATCCAATCTCTGCTTTAAAACCTCCAGTGAAGGAAAGTCCACCATTTTCCAAGGTAGTCCGTTCTGCAGTCCAGCAGGTCTCAACCTTCAGAAAGTTCTTCCCAATGTTTAGCTGCCTGCTCTCCAGGATAAACAGACCCAGCTCCCCCAATTGTTCCTCATTACAGTACGATAATCTTTTTTGTCATAGTTCCATACAGAACAACAAAATTGAAAAAATCTACACAAGACATTCAAAAACCAACAAGCCTGCTATCCCAGCCTAGTTAACCCCCTAAAAACTCTGATACCCCATAATTAAATACAATATACTCCCATAGATGCTTTTGTATTATGGTGCTGGAGGAGACTCTTGAGAGTCCCATGGACTGCAAGAAGATCCAACCTCTCCATTCTGAAGGAAATCAGCCCTGAGTGCTCACTGGAAGGACAGATCCTGAAGCTGAGGCTCCAAGACTTTGGCCACCTCATGAGAAGGGAAGACTCCCTGGAAAAGACCCTGATGTTGGGAAAGATGGAGGGCACAAGGAGAAGGGGGCGGCGGAGGACGAGATGGTGGGACAGTGTTCTCGAAGCTACCAGCATGAGTTTGACCAAACTGCAGGAGGCAGTGGAAGACAGGAGTGCCTGGCGTGCTCTGGTCCAGGGGTCACGAAGAGTTGGACACGACTAAACGACTAAACAACAACTTCCATAGAGACTACCTTACACTGCATTTAAAACCGAAATCGCATTTGAATAGAAACTGTTTCTTAGGTGGCTAGTCCTAGTCTTTATGACCCTGTACCTTTTTCCAGAAGGCAGAAGCTGAAAGAGATCATTTCCGGGGTGCGCACTATCCTGCACTTGGTTAGGCTTGGTTTCCAAACCTTTTTATCAGGACTTCGCTTCCAGGGCAAAATGGAGACTAGCAATAGTCCTACAGAGGACTTTTCCTCCTATTCGCACTCTTGGTCTCCCCGGCTCTTTCTGGCTAATGCTGCCCTGCCCAGCACATGTGCGTACATGCACACGGGCACACACACCTTGAGTTTGCAGCTGCAGCCCCACAAAGCTGCTTCTGGCAGCCGCGCTGCCTCTCCCTTTGGGCATGATGAAAAGCTTCCTGGGAGAACGCAGATAACAACGTACAAGCTCAGGTCAGCCGAGGCCCCTGTAACCCATCCATCAGGCAGGGGGGTGGCTCCGCGTGCCTCTCCCTTTGCCACCATCTGATGCGCGTTATCCGGCACAAATGTGTTTCTTCCTCCAAGGTTAAATGGATGAGTGAGGTTTAGGCGGTGACAGCTCCGCTTCCGAGCTGCGACAATAAATGAGCGAAGGAGGCCTGAAAGAGGGAGGAGGGGGAATGGTCCTTCATCGCCGGCGCTTCCCACCTGCTGTGCTTTGCCAGGATGCAGGGGCTGCGTGGTCCCACCCACCCGCCTCGCGCTGCCACCGCGGTTTGGTCGGCTGAAGGCAGAGGTGGCACTTCCAAGGCAGAAAGGCTGGTGGCTCCAGAGGCAGGATTCGCGGGTGGAAGCAAAGCAAGCAAGAGCATCGCTTGGTCCAATTTCCTCTCTCCGCACCACTCTAAGTGTCACAAGCCTTGCTATCAGGCAGCCCCTCGTTCTTCTAAGCTAAGAAGCGCCCCCCCTCCTGCATAAGCCTCCTTTTGTCCCAGAGTGCCCTCATCCCTGGCAAACCTTGGGCAAGGGAAGGCTTCTGGGGGGCATCTCTCCAGAGCCTGCGAGCCTCAGCAGTGGAAGTAATGGGATCTCTCTAAGCCCCGGCAGGATTAATGAGGGCAAGCGCCAGGCAGCAAGGCAGGCCAGCCACCGAATTTGCTCTGCATCTGAGCACATGGCGCTGATGACCCAGTCTGGTTTGCAGGAGATAAGGGCCGCACAAAGGAGGATCTCAGCAAATCGCCTTTGGGGCGAAGAGTTCTGTGTGCCTATGTGGAGAGAGCCTAGGGCTTGGTCTCTTTAGAGAGGGGCTCAGCGCTGGCCAGGAATCAGCAGTGCGCAGCATTGGACACAGGCGTTTGCCTTTCAAAAGCAAAAGAAAACAAATTTGGCTTCTCCTTGGTAGCCTCTTCGTCCTGCAAGGATGCAAGTCTTTTGTACAGCGGTTGTGATAGGAATTTTGAGGTCTTAGTTATTTGTTAAGTGTTCCTAAGTGTACCAACCAAGCACATACACAGATCAGCACAGGAAGACCGACCTGGAACCATTTTGATTCCTAAACTGAGCAAATGTTTTCTCTGCAAGGTGAAAGTGGGAAACCTCCCCATTGTCTCTTTCCTCACAAATCCTGTCTTAAGGGCACATTTAAGATATGAATAGGGTGTGAGCCTGTGACCTGGCCCAGGAACTAAGTATTTGTCATTACAAAAGACTGGCCAGGCTCCCCAGGCAATCCAATCAAGTAACCTGCCAGACAGGAGATAAACAAGGACAGGAGAAAAACAACATTCAAATTTCTGTTTTAGACTGCCTTTTCTGTGATGTAGGTGTGATGTATCTGAGGGGTGGTCTTAGGTTACACCCCTTCTGTGATGTATGTATGATGTTTCTGGGGGTGGTCTTGATCTACCGGGTGGCAATTTCAAAAGTCTATATAAGGCCTTGCATGCCATTGTTCTGGGTTCCTTCTCCCTCCTTCGTGTGGTGAGTGAGGACCCTGTTGCAACAGTTTAATAAAGATCAAGCTTACTAGCTGCTTTGCTTCTAAATATTCTCAGCTTGGCCTCTGTTATCTTCTCCTACCAATAGGGAACCTACGTAAGGACTCTGTATGGGCTCTTGGATACCTCATAAGGGAAAAGGGCAATTTTTGTTTACAACACGGTTCTCAGGAGAACATAAGAACACAAGGAGAGCCTGCTGGATGAGGCCAACGGCCCATCTAGTCCAGCATCCTGTTCTCACCGTGGTCGACCAGATGAATCATTCGGAAACCGGCAAGCGGAACAAGAAAGAGCAGCAATCTCCCTTTCTGTGCTTCCCCACAGCTGGTATTCAAAAGCAACTGGTATTCAAGCAACCACATTCATGGGTTTTCCATGCTCTTGCCTCCCAACCTGTCAGTGCTGGCCTGCTTAAGCAGAGCATGAGACTCTTAATCTTGGTCGTGGGTTCGAGCCCCACATCGCACACAAAAAATCCTGCATTGCAGGGGGTTGGACTAGATGACCCCCATGGTCCCTTCCAACTATACAATCCTGTTCAGTTTCTGTTAATTGATTCTCATGGGAAACTTGCAGATTCTGGCTTCACACAATTAACTCAAGGCAGTGTCAATTTACTCTTGGCAGAAAGCCCAGGTCTGCTTGACCTAGAAACTGCTTACTCTGATTGGTTAACGACCAGCACTCAACTCTGTTATCTAGGGATTGCTAGCACAGTGTGATGTGAGGTGTGTTAGGAGTAGGAGTGCTGTGTATGGTTAAGAGAGAGAGAGAGAAAGAAAGAAAGGATTTATTTTGCTTTGTTTTGTATGCAGAAACGCTGCTGGTTTTATTTTTCCCTTTTAATAAATCCTGTAAATAGTTATTCTGAGTCTAGCTGACTAGTCATTTCCACCTCAACTAGCTTCTTCGCTGTGCAGGAAAACTCTGCTACGTTTGGGCTAAAGCCAATAGGGCTATGCCTGACACTTCAAAGTTCCATGAAATCCTACGATTCTGTATTCCAGCTGCTGGTCTCCCAATATCTGTCTGTTTGGATCAAGCTCCAGAAGGGATGCATTTCAGACCTTTGGGCAAACACACAGAATCTATTATTTTCTCTGACGGGGACTCAAGGCGGTTTGCAGCTGAAATAGCTGAAAACAAAGCCACAATAACCAGCACTTTGAATTGCATTTGGATGGGGAAATGAAGAAAAGAGCGTTTTGCATCACAGGCAGCAGTCCCTCTTCTGCTCTGCTTCCTGCAAATGTTACCTCTAACAGCTGCTGGAAGGCTGTTCCTACACTTGCCTGCTCAGTAGTGTTGGCAAACTCTGAGTTTGAAGTACCGGTAGGCTCTCTTTTTTTGCATGCCAGGTTCCCCCAGGGCTGCATCAGTTCCCTGGATTGACACCTTTTGTTCTTAAGACAAATGAAATTAAAAACCAGCCTCTCGCCATTTTGCTTGCGGACCTAGAAGGGAACAAGCATTCCAGATTTAACACTGTGAAATCCTTTTACACATACAGGATTAGGCCTGCAGTGTTTATTTAGGTTCTGGCTGTTCTGCTGGGATCCCTGCTATGCCCTCCCCCCGGCACGCTGGAGGGAGGTGCATAGCTGTCAACTTTTCCTTTTTCTTGCGAGGAATCCTATTCGGAATAAGGGAATTTCCCTTTAAAAAAGGGAAATGTTGACAGCTATGCTCTGGGAGTTTTCTCTGTCACTGCAAGATTTCTGCCTTCAACTTGCCAAAAGGTCCAGCCTTTTAGGGTTCATCGCTTAATTGGTGTGGATGAGATTGCAAGGGGGTCAAGAAGGGAGGAGATCTCTGTGCGAGAGACGGGGAGAGAAGAGGGGGAGGGTGTGTGGGGGGGAGATGAGGTTCATTGCTCCCACCATCTGGTAGCTTTTGATAGCAGGCAAATCCATTCATTTCCTTGGCACTGTCCCCCTTGGCCTAACCTGTCCAATTGCAGAGGGTTAATTGCACCACGATTTAAGGGGGGGGGGGGTATTTTCTGGGAAGCACAAGAAGGGAGGGTGCTCTTGTGTTTGGGTGCCACTATTTATTTTATTTACTTATTTTGCAAAAATTATACGCCGCTTGATTGTAAACAGCCTCAAAGCGGTTTACAAGAAGATCAAACAATAAAACTGGGGGGGGGGATTCACGACCGTACTTAAAAACATACAAAAAGTTGAAATACTAAAAATTGCCTCAACTTCCTAAGCATCTGGGTAGGCTTGTCTTGTTTTCAGCAGGCACTGAGCGGAGTACAGTAAAGGCACCTGCTTCATCTCAATAGGCAGGGAGTTCCAAAGTCTAGGCGCCAAGTTCTTACAAATGTGGAGCAGGTATTATGTGGCACTTGTAAAATTCTACCAGTTGGTTGAGTGGGCACACGTGGCGTCAAGGCAGCCTCGCAGGTGAACTGGTCCCAAGTTGTTAAGGGCTTTATATACTCATAGCAACACCTTGAACTTGGCCCAGTGGCAAATCAGCAACCAGGGCAGATTTCTGAGCACAGGTGTTGAAGGATGACAAGGTCTCACTGCTGTCAGCAATTGTGCTGCAGCATTCTGCATTAACTGCAGTTTCTAAATCAAGTGCAAGGGAAGCCCAACCTAGAGAGCATTGCAGTAATACAGTCTGCTTGTGAGATTCCCATGGGGGCAAATGGTCCGCCACTGTCAGAGCAGGATACTGGACTAGGTGGGCCGTTGTGTTAGGATCGCCCTACACTCATGTAGGACCTTGATAGAGACACATCCCTGACTGGCACGTTCTCTCCCTCCTGGTCGGTCATTCGGGAAGCTTTCTTCAGCCTGAACATCACAGCGACTGATACCAAGAAGCATCAGCACACTTGTGATCCTGCAGAGTATTGGCTGTTCACGTAACAGACTCAATAGCTCAGCGTCTTGGCTAATCTACTTTATTTACATATAATACGCTCGGAGCATTATGCTTTAGCTCCTTCCTCTTTCTCATCCGACAGCAAAGACAAAGAAACAAAAGACAATAGTCCCACATCACGGAAGACAGTAACACAAAACATCCCGTCTCCATCACTTCCCACACTGTGGAACGAAAACATAAGCTGTCATGTGATAGACAACAATCCCATGACTGCAAACATGGAGCAAGAATCCTAACACATTGGCCTAAACCAGCAGGACTCTTCTGAAGTTGATGATGATGATGATGATGATTTATATACTGCCCTTTATCAAAAGATCCCAGGGTGGAGGAACATATTTTACTGAGCATAATAATATAAAGAAGGCTGATCTCCGAAGAATGGATGCTTTTGAATTCTGGTGCTGGAGGAGACTCTGGAGAGTCCCATGGACTGCAAGAAGATCAAAGGCATCCATTCTGAAGGAAATCAGCCCTGAGTGCTCACTGGAAGGACAGATCCTGAAGCTGAGGCTCCAAGACTTTGGCCACCTCATGAGAAGAGAAGACTCCCTGGAAAAGACCCTCATGTTGGGAAAGATGGAGGGCACAAGGAGAAGGGGACGACAGAGGACGAGATGGTGGGACAGTGTTCTCGAAGCTACCAGCATGAGTTTGACCAAACTGCGGGAGGCAGTGGAAGACAGGAGGGCCTGGCGTGCTCTGGTCCAGGGGGTCACGAAGAGTCGGACGTGACTAAATGACTAAACAACAACAAATAATATAAACATAATAAAGTAGTAATAGATAGCATAATAATAGATAGCATAATGATAAAATAATAATAACAGCCCGCCATAGATTAGTTAATGGCCAGAGGCCACGATGAGGCTGCTTTGGCCTCAGCCAGCGAGTCTTGTGTTCTTATGGCGTTCTTCATCCGCACCACATTTCTCCGTGTTTCGTACAGGAAGCCTGCATGGCCCCCGCTTGATCTCCCCAAATGCCCCTGCCCTCCCTCCCCCTCCCCTCCCCGCCTGCTGCCTGCCTTTGCCCTCACTCAATGTCACACTCGGAGTCTGTCAACTTGAAAAAAGGTTTGCATCCGATAAGCGATCGGCCTGTCAGGCGCCGAGTGTCGCTTGCCCGTGATTTACTGCAGCGCCGCTAACGGAGCACAGATTTTTCTTAATCTAAATTGAAAACTGCTCAAGTAGAAAAATAATTTCATTGCTTCATCTTAAAAGGAAGGTGGGGGGGGGGAGATGGGGGCAGGTGAAGGGGGAGACATGTGTCAGCTCTGGGCTCACTCAGAGAAGAAGCAGAGACCACAGCCAAGCAGCAGCGTCCCACAGCCCAGCACCGGGGAGGCCTCATCCTGCCATGCCCAGGAGGAGGAGGCAGAGAGGGCAAAAGGCCTGCGAGGACAGGTGATGCTTTGGGGCAGGTGGCAGCTGAAGGGAGGCCAGGGAGATCTGGCCTTGAGAATAGCCATGCAGCAGCACGAGGCTGCCCAGAATTTGGCAGAAGGAGGAAGAAGAGGAAGGGGGCAGAATAGAATCAGGGTTCCCCTTTGCCCCTTGATCATAGACCTAAGATCTGGAGAATGTTTGTGTGATGCAGTTCCCCTGGTTCAGATCCTTCATACTCAAGAAGTCTGTCATCCAGCTCTGTCCCACCCCTAGCTATGGGTAAGAGGCTCTTCTGGGGTAAGAGGCTTGGCTAATAATAAAAATAAAAATAAATGTTTATTTATATGCCACCCTCCCCAGCCGAAGCCGGGCTCAGAGCGGCTAACAACAATAAAAGTAACACAGCATCCTAAAATCAATTCATTCTAAAATCAGTTCAGAGTCAAATTAATGGCAACCACTGGGCTGTGAGGATTACCAAAGGAGAAGGTCAGACTGTGCCTTGGCCAAAGGCCTGGTGGAACAGCTCTGTCTTGCAGGCCCTGCGGAAAGATGTCAAGTCCCGCAGGGCCCTAGTCTCTTGTGACAGAGCGTTCCACCAGATCGGGGCCACGGCCAAAAAAGCCCTGGCACTGGTTGAGGCCAGCCTAACCTCCCTGTGGCCCGGGACCTCCAAGACCTTACAGGACCAAAGAAGATTCCACCTAAACATTAGGAAGAACTTCCTGACAGTAAGAGCTGTTTGACAGTGGAATTTGCTGCCAAGGAGTGTGGTGGAGTCTCCTTCTTTGGAGGTCTTTAAGCAGAGGCTTGACAACCATATGTCAGGAGTGCTCTTATGGTGTTTCCTGCTTGGCAGAGGGTTGGACTCGATGGCCCTTGTGGTCTCTTCCAACTCTATGATTCTATGATTCTATGATTCTATTCTATGACCATACGGTCCTCCATGGGACATACCAGGAGAGGCGGCCCCATAGGTACCGTAGGCTACAGTGCTATATCGGATCAGCAGAAGTCTAGTGTGTCCAGATCAAGGGAAGTCATAGTCCCACTCTATTCTGCCTTGGTCAGACCACACCTGGAGTCCTGTGTCCAGTTCTGGGTGCCATAATTTAAGAAAGATGTTGACAAGCTGGAACCTGTGCAGAGCAGGGCAACCAAGATGATCAATGGTCTGCAGACCAAGCCTTGTGAGAAACAGTTGAAGGAACTGGAGAAGAGAGAATGAGAGGCGATATTATAGTTTTCTTCAGATATCTGGAGGGCTGCCACATGGAAGGTGGAGCAAGCTTGGTTTCTGCTGCTCCAGAGAGGAGGACCTGAATCAATGGATTCAAGTTACAAGAAGGGAGATTCTGACTGAAGATTAGGAGGAACTTTCTGAAAAGACTTTAAAAAGTCTTTTAAAATATTTTAATCAAGATTCGTACTTTGTAACATGGAAATATATATTTGTGTGCAAGTACAGATTTAGAACTATTGTTTATGGTAAATATTTTTCTATTGTCGAATCTTTCTTTTTTCTTCCTTTTCTTCTTCTTTTCTACACATTGCTTGAAATATGTAAATAATTATGTATATATGCATATGACTGAAATTTGTTTTTTGTTTCTTTTTTGACATTCTTGTATTATTTAATAAAATAAAAGGGGGGGAGGAGGAACTTTCTGACAGTAAAAGCTCTTTGACAGTGGAAAAAACTCCCTCAGAAGGTGGTGGACTCTCGTTTGTAGAAGTTTTTCAAGCAGAGATTTGGTGGCCATCTGTCAGGGATTCTTCATCTGTGATTCTACACTGGAGGGGGTTGGACTACATGATCCCTGGGGTCCCTTCCAACCCTACAATTACATTATTCTATGACGACCAATGAATACACGTTAAGAAAAGAATACAATAAAATATAACCCAGAAAACAGCAGAGATACAAAAATCATCCCCCACTTTGCAGAATCGGTTGCCTGCAGGTTACGGGCGTTGTGGTCCCAAAGTTTTCGAGAGCACCAGGTTGGCAAAGGCTAAAGGGACAGCGTAGTTTTGGCTTGGAGAGGGCAGCCTACGAGAGCAGGGCTGCTCAGAGACGGTCTCCCCACTCCCAGGGCTCCCACCAGAAATCCCACGCCACGCCGCGGGCCAGAGGGGCGACGGCCGGCAGTTAAAATGGCAATTTTCGAGAGGCAGGCAGCGGATGGCGGGCGCCTTTGCTGAGCTGGTAATGACGTGCCCACTGAGCTGCATCGCAACGGCGTCGCCACCAAATTAAAGAAATTCTTTTTCCCGTTTAATTTGAAAGCCACCGCTGGGAAATCTCCCGTGGCTTCGGCGATGATTTCCCCCCAGGCTGGCTTTCTGGAGAAATCTTTAATTTTGATTGTCACACTTTGCGGAGTTTTAAATCAAAGGGAGCGGAGCCATAAATAAAAACCGCCAGCTCAGGAAGCAGAAAAACAGAACGGCAGGCGCCGAGGGGCGCAGCTGCTGCTACTGCAGCAGAAAGCCACAGGTCTCGCTCCATGGATGGGCGCAGGATCAGGATGGGCGCAGAGACCTTTGCCAGCGCCTGGCACTGCGGAGTTCATAGAGAAGCACCGTTGACTTTTAAAGCACTTATTTCATTCATAGAAACATTTCTAAGCCACTAATTCATGAGGGCGAGGGGAAATATCAGAGCGGTGCAGGAAGCCACAGAACATTCAAAGAGTTAAAATCAGAAACCAGGTACTGTAACTATTGTGGAGAAACGTGTTCTTCATTCCCTGCGCAGGCTTGGCAGAAGAGAAAAGTTTTCAGCAGGCATTTAAAGATTGAAAACAGAAGGCGACTGCAGGATCTCTTTTGGCAGAGCATTCCACCAGGGATATTAGGGGAGAAGGGAACCATTGCTATTTCTGTTATTGTTGTTGTTGTTGTTGTTCGTTTATCATAAACATATGTCCAAACTAGCACATAACCATGAGCACAATAACCATACACGGATTATATTCAGAAAAAAAAGCCATCACTAATTCTGAGGAATCTGAAATTTTGACTATTGGGTTTTTTTCTAATGGCTCCTTCCTTGTCCCTCCACTGGCAGACAGAGACCTTTTTTCTCCATCTGGCTTTTGGGAATGGACTGCTTTTAATGAAACGGCTGGTGCTATGCTTCTTTTTATCGTAATTATTTGTATATTTTAAGCAGATCGGACACTTTTATTTAGTTTAAATTTTATCAATGTTTAAACACATTGTTAACAATCATTTTGTTAAAAATGATTGTTTCCCCCCTCTGTTTTTTGTGGTTCTTTTTTTATCTGTATGCTGCCTCGAGTCCCATCAGGGAAAAAGGCGGAGGGTAAATAATTATAGCAGACCCCATTATTTTGTGGAGCTTTTACCAGACATATATAGACTCTTGAGAGCAACTAAACATCTCCCCAATATAATGAAAATGCCACCAGACTCTTGCCCTTTCCTTTTCTCTGGGGACTTGCATGCCACACTCCACAAAAAGCCAGGCTGTTTTACTGCAATCCCATCAGCAGAGCCCTCTCTTGAAATTCTCCCAGCCAGTTGTATTAAGAACCCTCAGTTCTACTGAATTAACTTCAACCTGTTGTCCATAACCAGGTCTCCCAATTTCCATCTGCCTGGCCTGGAAGACAATCCTTCTTCTTCCAACTGCTACACGTCCCCCCAAGTTTGGTTTCCTTAGAATGAAGGTCAACGGAGACTGTGGTGTCCTTAGAAAATACGGTTTCATTTACACATCTGTAACACCCCAACCGATCTTGCTTCTCCATTTATTCCAGGCTTTGGATCTGGCACAGAGCAAGCAGCTCCCTGTATCTCCAGCTCCCAGCTCAGCCCACACATCTACCCAGGTCATTGTTCTCCTACCTAGCAGCTGGGGGATTGGGCCCTGGGGTGGAAGAAAGGCTCACAGATGAGTGACCTCTTTTCTTTGATTCTAACCCTCCCCAGGCACAGGAGCCCAATAATTGGAAGCAACTCAGGGTGTCCTTCAGACGGACCTGCTAAACCCAAAGTTTTCTTTTCCTTTTTTTTGCTACAGTTCTACAGCTTTTTCCCAATATTTTCACCGTCAGTTTGCCCAATAAAAATGCTGCTGTGTTTCTTCCTCTTTCCCCTCCCTTCCCCCTCTTTTTCTATATAATAGTGTTAATCTGCAATAACAGAGGCACTTTTTAACTCTCCTGTAATGAAGACCTTGGAAAGGGATCACTTCTCAGCTCTATTAGCAATTAAAATAATGAGGGTGGGGGGGGGGAGACGAAAACTCCCAGTGCCGGCCTGTGTATGAGCCCCCTTCTCCCCCCTCCCAGACGGCAGTTCCAGTAGTGAACTCCGCAAAGGTTACCACTGATTTGCATTTTACTCTTCAGTAATTTCCACACTTCAGGGTGCAATTAGATAGAAGGCTGGAGTTATGAATCTGTCGGCGTGGAGAGACCTGAATGCTAACTGACTCGATTTATCCGTGATAAAACCGCAATAATGCCGGCAGATTTTTCCACCAGCCGCTGTAATGGACCTTGACTGCATTAAATGCACATTTTTTAATTTTATTTAATTTTTTTAGCATATCTGATGGCCTGGTCTTCTGTGAGGCATTCCTTTCAGTGAGGGGGTCTAGTTGATAGGATCAGCTGATAGCAGGGGTGAGAGAGAGGCCATGTACACATTAGCAGCTTGAAAAGCAGCAAGGTCACCTGTCCAGCCCTGCACAAACATTTCCAGTTGCATTTGCGCAGTGCTGTGCACCCCAGAGACGGGGAGGGGGTGTCTTCACCCCAGGCACATTACTGGATTTGTTTCCCAGCGCCTGCTACACCCCCAGTCCCCTAAACGCCTCTTCAGGGAAGCTGCAATCTGCACATGTGAAATGGCTTTCTGAACTGTGCACACTTCAGCTTGGCCACGGCTTCCCTCTCCAAATCTGACGGAAGGTGGTTTGAGGGGAAATGCATCAAACAGGAGTATTTTTCAAGAAGCTACAGAACTGCGGCTAAGGTCACGCATACACAGCTGCGACCAGCCGCTGACAATATTCTCAGCGGATCCAAGCTTCAGGGACAGGTTTCCTTTTCCTTTGCGAAGCGCACAGCCCTGGCTGATATTTTCCCCCTGGCAGGAGAGGGCTGTCCCTTTAAGTTCCATCACAATTTAGCTGGATCTTTCTGATCTTCAGTCGCATGATTTTCTCTCTCTTTCTTTGCCTCCATCAATTTGGCCTGACATTTCTTTCTTTCCCTCTATTATCCTCCCTGATTAACTCAACTGCACCTGTCAGCTTTTATTCCACAGAGCGGGGAGCAGGAGCGAGAGCCTGTTAAAATGCATGAGTTTTTATCACATTTGCTGTTTCCCGGATGGCAACGCTGAACCAGGAGTGGGCAAAGGGGAAGGAGGCAGCCACCCTGGGCTCACGGCTCCACTGGAGAGCAACCTCTCAGGCTGGCAAAATAAACTTGCCACTTCCAAGCGGCTCAAGGCGCCCAGGAAGTTCAGTTCTCACTCCAGGAAAACAGACAGCCTGGCTCTTCCAGAAAGCAAGCTCTCTCTGAGCTGCGCTTCACACAGCCAATGCGGTCCTCTCACAGTGTGGACCATTTTGCTTCCCAGCTAGGTTCATTTTTCCTTCTTTTCATTCCTAAGAACATCAGAGGGGCCTAAGGGTCAATGGCCCATCTAGTCCAGCATTCTGTTCTCACAGTGGCTGACAAGATCCCTCAAGCAGGATCTGAGCACAAGAGCCCTCTCACCCTCCTGTGGTCTCCAGCAACAAGAGCTTGGACTTGTTGTTGCACATAAAGAAGGACTTTGATGAACTGGCTGTATTATTCCCAGAAACAACTGTGGTTTGGGTCCTCACTTCTAAAAAGAAAAGTTTGGCGTGGCAGTCATAACCCTGTAGCTATTGACAAATCCAGGAAACTTTTGAATCGCCTGGTGGCCCGCAAGCTGCTATATATGAATGGCCACGTGATTGCACACCATGACATCTGATTCAGCGATGTGTTTCTGTTTCATGACGATGGCGTCCATCTTTCCAATCAAGGGAATGATGTGTTGTTGGCTGACATCATCAGAAGTATTAGGAAAATGGTTGCAGCACTGAGGGTATTGGCCTTTGGCTCGGGTGGCGGTTAGGCATTGGAATATGTGTGCTGTGTTGGAGGATTGGGTATGGGCCATCATCTACCCCTCCTGTTTTGGGTATTCCATTAAAGGAATCCGGTGGTCGCGGATCCTGTCTGATGCCCTGCTGGTGGCTAGGGCCATGGCACAACCCCCGGTGACGTCATGGGGGAGTTTCCAGTTGTATTTGAATCAAAAAGCTCCTCCCACTGGTTGTTAACCCTGATATGACTCCCATGGAGTCTTGTATTGCTGTTTCATCCAATGCCTAAGCCAATACTACTCACATGCTGTAACCAATAAAAGTTGTGGCCTAATTTTGCCCATTAACCTAAAATAATGTGTCTTTGTGTCTTATTATACTCCTATGCGGGTGGACGGTCCTCGACTCACAACTGGCATTCATAAGCACTGCTGTCCCCAAAAGTGGAGGGCAGAGAACAGTCATTGGCTGGTGGCCACTGATAGGCACATCTGCTGTGAATTTGTCCAGTCCTGTGTTAAAGTACAGAGAGTAGAAGTCGGGAGGGAGTTCTACCATGGTCTTAGAAGGTCCACAAAATCCCCAATGAAACTCATTACTAAGTGTGAGCTTTACATTTTCTTCGGTTAGGCATTCTTATTTCCAGTGCGAAACATTGGAAAGTAGGAGGGTGTTCGCAGTCTTCTTTTTACTGGAATTTAAGGATGTAAAGGATGCAATAACCAGGCCAGATTAAGATTGGTTGAAGCCTTTAAGCTGTTCTAATTTCACAGAAGCATAGAATTGTAGGCTCATCTGGTGCAAAAATAATAATATTTTGTACCCCACCCATCTGACTGGGCTGCCGCAGCTATTCTGAGCAGCTTCCCACAAGGCATAGAAAAACACAACAGAACAGATTAAAAGAACACCGATACAGGGCTGCCTTCAGGTGTCTACAGAAAGTCCTATAGTTATTTATCTCTTAGACATCTGACAAGAAGGTGCTCCGCTACTGAGAAGGCCCTCTGCCTGGTTCCTTGTAACTTCACTTCTTGCAGTGAGGGAAATGACACAAATCTCCACATTTACCCCCTAGGAATTTAGGTTCGCCTGATGTGGGAATAATCTGATAAGCTCTCAACCACTCCACTCAGGGCCACATGCAATTTGTTTGGCTATTTTTGAATGGGTGGATCAATGGCCACTTTGCTTTCAATGCTCACTGCTTCTTCCTGAGCGCTTTTGGTCCTTTTCAGGCAGTGAATGCACACACACACACACATACACACACACACACACACACAGTATTTGATTTGATCTCTCAAATTTGCACAAAACCAGAAATCTGCACGAGCAAATTTCTAGCCACCCGACTGTGCTTTTGCACACTTCTTGGACAGGTGTTTTTTCCCTTTTTTAAAAGAAACTGCCAGTGCTTATTTGGCATAACAGAACCAAGAAATTAGAAGGCAGGGGGGGACACAAAAGGCAACTCTTATTGGTATTGATGTGGAAGACTAAAGTTGCAGATTCCTCATATGCAAATTCTAATACGCACAGGTCTGGACTATTCCAGTCTGATTCGAACGGGGAGGCAGAAATGGATTAAGAGCTAAGCAGTGCTCAAATGTGGATTCACAGTGAAATTGCATTCCAATGTGGACAAGCCCAAAGAGGCATAGAAGAATCTGTGTGCACATCTCCCTGGGAAACAAATCCACTGCCTGCCAAACCACTCCTGACGCCCTCTTTAAAAATGAGTGTCTGTCTCCAGCCTCTGCAGAGTGCACAACTTGAATCGATCAAACTGTTATTTCTGGTGCAGCAACAGCTCCCTCAGAAACTGGAGCCCCCCCCCCCCCGGCAGGCACTCAACTTCCTCACATTGCAGTCACCATGGAAATGGTTCTCAAGGGCTTGGCGGAAGGGGAGGGAGGGGGCAGGTGTAGGGAGCGCCGTACTAAAAAAGTAATTGCTTCTGATCTCCAAAAGAAGAAACAAATCGGCAAATAGCAACAGATGCCGCCCCTTTCAGGTGCATTCCTCTAAACTGAAGCACAAGCAAGCAAGCCCAGCCTGCTGTGTCCCAGAGTTTTAGTCTGGATGTCAACTGCCATCTGTTGCTTTCAGGATCAGGTTCAGTGATGTGTTTGCCTCCCACTGCATGAGATCTGGGGATGGGGGTGTGTGTGGGAAAATATAGGCACTTTCCTCTGAGGGGTTCTTACTCCAGATGAAGAACTTCTGCAGGCAGGAGATGGTCTCAGTGCGTGCGCTGAATGCGCCCCCTTCACATGCCTCCTAGTGTGAAGAGAGCCAGTGTGGTGTAGTGGTTAAGAGCGGTGGACTTGTAATCTGGTGAACCGGGTTCACTTCCCCGCTCCTCCACATGCAGCTGCTGGGTGACCTTGGGCTAGTCACACTTCTCTGAAGTCTCTCAGCCCCACTCACCTCACAGAGGGTTTGTTGTGGGGGAGGAAGGGAAAGAAGAATGTGAGCCGCTTTGAGACTCCTTGTTGTTGTTGTCTAGCCGTTTAGTCGTGTCCGCCTCTTCGTGACCCCCTGGACCAGAGCACGCCAGGCACTCCTGTCTTCCACTGCCTCCCGCAGTTTGGTCAAACTCATGTTGGTAGCTTCGAGAACACTGTCCAACTATCTCACAATCTTTCCCAACATCAGGGTCTTTTCCAGGGAGTCTTCTCTTCTCATGAGGTGGCCAAAGTATTGGAGCCTCAGCTTTAGGATCTGTCCTTCCAGTCAGCACCCAGGGCTGATTTCCTTCAGAATGGAGAGGTTTGGTCTTCTTGCAGTCCATGGGACTCTCAAGAGTCTCCTCCAGCACCAGAATTCAAAAGCATCCATTCTTCGGCAATCAGCCTTCTTTATGGTCCAGCTCTCACTTCCATACATTACTACTGGGAAAACCATAGCTTTAACTAGATGGCCCTTTGTTGGCAAGGTGATGTCTTTGCTTTTTAAGATGCTGTCTAGGTTTGTCATTGCTTTTCTCCCAAGGAGCAGGCGTCTTTTAATTTCGTGACTGCTGTCACCATCTGCAGTGATCATGGAGACCAAGAAAGTAAAATCTTTCACTGCCTCCATTTCTTCCCCTTCTAGTTGCCAGGAGGTGATGGGATCAGCAGCCATGATCTAGGGTAGTGATACAGCGGGATATCAAATCCAAACTCTTCTTCTACTCTTCTTCCTATTTGGAAGAGGGGAGAAGGGTTTCCGGTGCAGAAGAGACACTCACTACACCTGCTTATTTCTTAAGAAGCTCTCATCTTTATCCTGTCCCTCTGCTTCAGGATTGTCTCAACTGACTGGGAAGATTTCAGCTGGGGGCATCTTCAGTCCAACCTGGAGAGGCCAAGGCTTGAACCTGTGACCTGGCTACTCTAGCAAGGGTGATTGAGGGGCTCTGCCTCCAAGCTTCGGGATACAGGTTGCTGGAAACCGCAGGAGGGGCTTTTGCATGCAGGCCTTGCTTGGGGGCTTCCCATAGGTATGTGGGGGGTGGCAGATGGGCCACTGGCCTGATCCAGTATGGAGAACTATCCAGTGGGAGAATAGTCTTGAACCTGTTAGGATATTGATGTTCTGTTCCACTTAAAAGGAACAGACATGATTGTTGTATGTCACATGTCTCTTTACTCTCCAGCACAGCTTGCTGGGAACTTCCGTTTGTAGAGCTGGAAGGAACCTTATTTCCACAAGAGGTGGTGGACCTCCTTCCTTGGAGGTTCTTAAGCAGAGATTTGGTAGTCATTTGTCATGGGTGCTTTGGTTGAGATTCCTGCCTTGCAAGGGGGTTGGACTAGATGGTCCCTGGGTTCCTTTCCAGCTCTACAGTTCTGTGCTTCTACCACTGAGCCACATCTTCCCACCTCCGCTACAAGGAGTCCAGACACAGAGGCCAAAACTAGGACCCTTCTCCATCCTCTGGTAGATCCTTCCCGATGCAGCCTGACCCTCCCTGCCACCGCATAGCGAAGCATCCATGTCTTGCGCAGCCTTGATGGGAAGCTCTTGGTCTGCATGCCCGCAGGCAGCTGCAGGAAGGGACGGGAAACAAATGAGTCTGTTTATGGAGCCCATAATGTGACCGGCCAAACAAGTCGCTCAGCGAAGCGTCTCCAGCCCTGTAATGGGAGGTTATTTACAGCCATCCCTTCTGGGTGCCACGCAGGAGCGGCTGCGGAGCAAGACACCCGTCTGACAGTGTGCCAATGTCACCGTGAAGGAGGCTCAGCTGCACATGCGGACACACAAACACCTTTCTTTCTGGGAATGAGAGAGGGCTCAGCAGGCGGGGGGGGTTCAGGGGGGATGAGGATCTCTACCAAGCGTTGATGCCAAGACCACTGTTTGACAGTGGAACAGGCTCCCTCAAATCATGGTGGATTCTCCTTCCTTGGAGGTTCTTCAACAGAAGTTGGGTGGCCATCTGCCTGGGATTCTTTAACTGCGATTCCTGCATTGGTGGGGGTTGGAATAGATGGCTCCTAGGGGTCCCTTCCACCTCTAACATTCTGTGACTGCCTATGCACCAGGAACGGCCTGCCACTTCTTGGGTACAGAATTAAGGCCAGCTCACTCTTCCTTGTCTTCACTTGAGCCCACCCTCTCCCAGGCAGCCACCCTGCAGACCTCATCTCCTGAGCTTCAGGGCCCCGGCCATCACCACATAGGTGCACAGTGAAGAACCAGGGCAATCCTAAGCTTGAGGGGCTCTGATGGTCGTTCATTCGTGGCATTGTGCTTTCCCCACTTCCCTACCAGTGGTGAACAGTTACGGATATAGTGTTGGTCACCTTTGGGTTCCTGCGGAGGAGAGGGTGTGAGGAGAATCAGGTGTTTCTGTATATGTTGTTGTTTAGTCATTTAGTCATGTCTGACTCTTTGTGACCCCCTGGACCAGAGCACGCCAGGCACTCCTGTCTTCCACTGCCTCCCGCACTTTGCTCAAACTGTTCGTAGCTTCAAGAACACTGTCCCACCACCTGGTCCTCTGTCGTCCCCTTCTCCTTGTGCCCTCCATCTTTCCCAACATCAGGGTCTTTTCCAGGGAGTCTTTTCTTCTCATGAGGTGGCCAAAGTCTTGGAGCCTCAGCTTCAGGATCTGTCCTTCCAGTGAGCACTCAGGGGTGATTTCCTTCAGAATGGAGAGGTATGATCTTCTTGCAGTCCATGGGACTCTCAAGAGTCTCCTCCAGCACCAGAATTCAAAAGCATCCATTCTTCAGTGATCAGCCTTCTTTATGGTCCAGCTCTCACTTCCATACCTTTCCCCCCAAATATATAAGTAGGACGTCAGTGAAGGAATGAGGAGAGACTCTTGCCAGACAGTCTGCCTCCCCTCTACATTGGACCTACAGAGAGAGTCCTTGGACCTCTAAGGAGCCAAATTGACAGCTACATCTATCTATTACAAACACCCCTTAAACAGGGCGCTCCCCTTATTTTCTCTGGGCTCTGATACCTCTCTCCTTCTCCAGCTATCAGAAGGACCACCACATAGAAGAAGGAGCAAGCTTGTTTACTGCCTCTCTGGAGGGGAAGATCCAAACGGATGGACTCAAATTCCAAGAAAGGAGATTCTGAGTGAACATTGAGAAGAACTTTTTGGTGGCAAGAGCCAGTTGGCAGTGGAATGGACTCCCTTGTGGCTCTCCTTTGTTGGAGGTTGGATGGCCCTCTGTCAGGGATTCTCCAGCCTTGATTCCTGCATTGCAGCGGGGTCAGACTGGATGACCCTCGGGGGTCCCTGCCAACCCTACCATTCAATGATTTGCCAGTGCAGAGCCCTGGATGGCCAGAGTTTCAGCACTATCTCCTTCTCATCTTCTTTCATAAGCAAGATATGGGGGGGGGGGGGGGGAGAGGGAGGGAGGGGGAGGGGGGCGGGGGAGGGAGAGAGGAAAAGGAAAGAGAGAAAGAGAGAGAGAGAGGGGGAGGG
>JAXCMG010000097.1:355940-398660 GCA_034642415.1 Podarcis siculus | reverse complement strand
GAGAGAGAGAGAGAGAGAGGGAGAGGGAGAGGGAGAGGGAGAGAGAGAGAGAGAGAGAGAGAGAGAGATAGGGGGAAGGCTATTTCTGTAAAATTCTGCTGCCTGTCCCACCGACAGCCAGAAAGAACACAACAAGCCCCTTACCTCCTTCATCTCTTTCCTCCTCCTCCTCAGCCACCCAGAGACCAGAATAGATGGCTGTGGAGCTGAAAGGCTCCAACTGTGGAGGTTATATCCCGGCGACAGCCGCATCCATCACCAAATTTTCATTATTAAGAAACATTCTGTACGCAGGGACAGATTTCGCACCTTATCTGAACCCAGCAGCTGTGCCCTAAATTCTGAGCATGGCACTTGTCTGGAGGAATTCACTTGCCCGTGTTTAAAATTAGTGTTAGCATCTATCATTTCCCTGCACCAAATGGGTTTGTGTCGGCCGCTGGCAGCCCCCATCTGTCACCAGAATGCTCTGCTGCCCGTCTCCGCCCCTTATCCGTCACTGCCAGCTCCTGGGACCCTCAGGTGGGCAGCTGTCACCCAGAGGGCAAGGGACTGGCCAAGGGTGCAGCCCCGAGGGGCTCCTTAGGTGGCGAGGGAAGCAGGTTTCCCTTCTCAACACTCGGGACCAAGACACACTATGGGCTCCGAGTGGGTTAACTGGCTGCGCCACAAATAAGGGTCTGGTGAGGAATCAATGTGAGCTCCCAGTGGCCGCACCGCCAATGCCTTATGGGTGAAGTGGCAACACTGACATCTTTACAGGAGAACGATAATGCTGCTGCAAGATTTAAAGCCCCAGAACTGGAGGTGCAGGGAGCTTCCAGACAAACCATTTAGACCATTTCGCCCACATATCCTTATGCTCAAAATAACAGCAACTACACAGGTGGCGCTGTGGGTTAAACCACAGAGCCTAGGAATTGCCGATCAGAAGGTTGGTGGTTTGAATCCCCACGGCGGGGTGAGCTCCCGTTGCTCGGTCCCTGCTCCTGCCAACCTAGCAGTTCGAAAGCACGTCAAGTGCAAGTAGATACCGTATTTTTTGCTCTATAAGACTCACTTTTTCCCTCCTAAAAAGTAAGGGGAAATGTGTGTGCGTCTTATGGAGCGAATGCAGGCTGCGCAGCTATCCCAGAAGCCAGAACAGCAAGAGGGATTTTTGCTTTCACTGCACAGTGATCCCTCTTGCTGTTCTGGCTTCTGGGATTCAGAATATTTTTTTTCTTGTTTTCCTCCTCCAAAACCAGGTGCGTCTTATGGTCTGGTGCGTCTTATAGAGCGAAAAATACGGTAAATAGGTACCGCTCCGGCAGGAAGGTAAACAGTGTTTCTGTGCACTGCTCTGGTTCTCCAAAAGCGGCTTAGTCATGCTGGCCACATGACCCGGAAGCTGTATGCCGGCTCCCTCGGCCAGTAAATTGAGATGAGCAACCCCAGAGTCGGCCGCGACTCAACCTAATGGTCAGGGGTCCCTTTATCTTTACCTTTACAACAATAATGCATTTATACGACACCCATCTGACTGGATTTCCCCAGCCACTCTGGGCGGCTCCCAACAAAAAATAGTCAAAGCACAATGCAACATCACACACTACTCAGCTTCCCTGAACAGAGCCTGCAGATGTCTTTTAAAAAGCACAATATTAAGAACAGGGCAACCACAATATATCAGCCTTTTGCAATTCTCCTGCATCTCTTCTCCTTGTTTTGGATCCCTCCCAACACAGACAATCCAAACTTTTAGGAAGGATCAGCAAAACACACACACACACAAACACACAAACACACAAACACACACTCACACACAAGTGTGTTTGGATCTAGGCCAGGGGAGGACTTTTTCGAGGCCACATTCTTTTTCTAAGCAAACTCGCTGCATTTCAATGGTGGGCGGGGCTGGAAGCAAGAGAAAGAGGAGAAATGAATGCAGTTTTTTACCTTGCTACAGCAGGTTGCTTCCAACACACAAAAGAAATGCAACTCATTATTTTCCATCCAGGCAAGCAAACGTCATGGTCAGCATTCAAGGACCCATTCTAAGCAGACCAGAACACCTGACTTGTGGGGCAGGAACAGCACAGGATGCAACCAGGGTTGTGGTCTGGGAAGAATCCCGAGAGCCAGACAGAGAGAGGTCTGGAGGGACACATTCGGAGGGACAACCCCTGGTCGGCCACGATGCTCCTGTCCTCTAATACCCATGGCGGGGTAGGAGACCTGGAAATAATTCCCATATATTTTGCATCTGTTGTCTTTGTCCATGGAGTTTTCTTGTCAGGGATACTGGAGTGGCTTGCCAGTTCCTGCCCCAGGTGGTTCACATTTAGTCAAAACTCTCCACTATGACCTGTTCTTCTTGGGTGGCCCTGCATGGCATAGTTCATAGCTTCTCTGAGTTATTCAAGCCACTTCACCATGACAGAGGACGAGATGGTTGGACAGTGTTCTCGAAGCTATGAACATGAGTTTGACCAAACTGCGGCAGGCAGTGGAAGACAGGCGTGCCTGGCATGCTCTGGTCCATGGGGTCATGAAGAGTCAGACACGACTAAATGACTGAACAACAACAAATTTTGCATCTGGCAACAAACGCACTGCTGACCAAACTAAGCCGCCTAGAGCAAAATATACATAGGTCAGAATGGGGTCTACACTTCTAGGTAAAGGTAAAGGTAAAGGTAAAGGTAAAGGTAAAGGTAAAGGGACCCCTGACCATTAGGTCCATTCGTGGCCGACTCTGGGATTGCGGCGCTCATCTTGCTTTACTGGCCGAGGGAGCCGGCGTACAGCTTCTGGGTCATGTGGCCAGCATGACTAAGCCCCTTCTGGTGAACCAGAGCAGCACACGGAAACGCCGTTTACCTTCCCGCCAGAGTGGTGCCTATTTATCTACTTGCACTTTGAGGTGCTTTCAAACTGCTAGCTTGGCAGGAGCAGGGACCGAGCAACGGGACCTCACCCCGTCGCGGGGATTCGAACTGCTGACCTTCTGATCGGCAAGTCCTAGGCTCTGTGGTTTAACCCACAACGCCACCCGCCACTTCTAGAGTTAACGCTAAATACCTTACTTCCAGAGCCACTAGAGGGCCATGGAAATTTGTGTCCCAGGCTTTTTTGACTCGTCTCCGCATGTACTACCTGAGACCAAAGGGGTGCATTGGTTGCCTGATGTGAAATCTATGGGCATTATTTTCAGCACTCCTACCCCGCTATTTCCCCAAACCAGGATCTTGGCACCTAAGAATTATGCTTTGATTTTCTCTCGTTCTCCTTGCACCAACACTTTTTACCTGAAATATATTTCAGGGGTTAGGGAATGTTCTGTCGTCTGTCAAGTGTGGTCGCGAGCGGGTCAGGAAGGCCTGGCAAACCAGGCGCCAATTCTAACGCTCAGAAGAAAGACCTTGAGGTCTTTTCAAGGACTGTGGCTGGGCGGTGAGATGGTGAGGTGCTGGGGTGTCAGAAGGTGTCAGAAGAGGGGTGGCTAGATAATGAAACAGCCAAGATGACACATTCTGCCTATATGGCAGGCATGCTAATAGCAATGCTCTTGGGGGCAGTAATACATTATTGAATGAAGTCTGACTAATTGGGAATTTGGTTTGAGTCTCTGTATTGAACTCCCAAAGGGAATTTTCTCCCACAGCTGCCCCACTCACTGGACGGAGCTGCCCTGTGTGGAACTTCTGAGATCCTCACAACTCAGAGATGTGGTGGAATGGGGTTCCCTTTCAGAAGGGTCATGCTTCAAGCCCCTCACCCTACAGAGCACCCCCAGGCTTCTCTAGGTGAGGGGTGGAGAGAAGGGGAGCCAGCAGAGGCATCTGGACAGTGGTCACATACCTTCCAGAGAAATCGATGGTTGAAAACGATGCTTCAATCAGCAAATGGTTCGCTGGTTTGAGATGTTTAATCTTCCATTTGACCTTATCAAAAGCTTATTTGCACTGGGATTTAAAATTAAGTTTTCTTAAATCATCTGCTCCCGATTTTACACCGTATTAATTTCTCTTCAAGCAAAAGGGACTTATTTCCATACTCCTAGAGACAGGGAAGGGAGAGTGTCTATTTTCATCTCCCCATCATCCAGCGTTGGGGACTGAGGATAGCTCAGCACTATTTTGGGGAAAGGGTTGTCTACGCAGGGCTCGTGTCCGAGGAGTTATTTCGGAGGATGGTCCACTCTGCCCAGCCGGTGGCCATTTCCCTGCTTTACTACTCTGAGATCCCTTCACTGGAGAGGCCACAGATGAAAGCCATGCTCAGGGCACTGCAGAGGCTGAAACTCTGGCATGCTAGCTGTGGCCATTGTCTCTGGGTGGACATTTCCCTGACCAAGGGGGGCTGGAGCATGTGTCTTTCAAAGTGGTGATGTGCTCATGTGGTTTTCAACAAGGCACAGCTGAGCATGTTGCTTGTACATAGAAGACCCAGTCCAGAGTCAATCCCTGGCTTTTCCAGCTAAAAGGATCTCTTGGGTCAGCTGTCATTCCTTAAGATCTCGGCTCCTTCTGTCATGAGTCCCACTGAAATGTCTTGGAGGGGCTGGTCAGACCTGGATGTGGAATGGGAAGAGCTGGAGGCTGACAAAGAAGGCAACTGACAAGCTGGAAGGTGTGCAGAAGAGGGCGACCAAGATGATCAAAGGGTCTGGAAACTAAGCCTTATGAGGAATGGTTGAAGGAGCTGGGAATGTTTAGCCTGGAAAAGAGGAGACTGAGAGGAGACACGATAGCCATCTTCAAATATTTCAAGGGCTGACACTTGGAAGATGGACCCAGCTTGTTTTCTGCTGGTCCAGAGGGTGGGACCCAAAGCAATGGCAAGAAAGGAGATTCCAACTAAACCTCAGAAAGAACTTTCTGTTGGCAAGAGCCGTTCAAAAGTGGAAGGTGATGGAATCCCATTCACTGGAAGTTTTTAAGCAGAAGTTGGGTGGCCATCTCTCAGGGATTCTTTAGCTGTCATCACTGCATCACAGGGGTTTGGACTAGATGACCCTCAGGGTCCCTTCCAACTCTGCAGTTCTTTGATTCTATGTCTGCAGAGGAGCAGCAGCAGCAACAACAACAACAACATCAGGCGCTCCCCCGCAAGAATGGGAGACTCAGATATCCCACCCCCCACCCTTAGGTGGTGGAGCTGGTGAGACAAATGCAACTGAAGCGTGTTGGGGTGCTGTGCCTGAAAGTGAGGCCCCAACCCCCCCTGCAGTTCTTGGGCTGGAGCTGTTCCTTCCTTGCTGAGGGCAGGGCAGTGGCTGTGAGTGCCAATGGGGCAGCCTCCCCATGGCTCCTCTTTGCCTCCATTATCTCTCAACTTTGAGTGGGTTAGCAGCTCATGTTTCTGAGGAGCAATATCCTTCACCGTCTCCTGTTGCCAGGCAACCAGCCCAGGTGAGCTCTTGAACTTTATCTGGAGAGCTGGAATTTACTAGGGTGTCATGATGCAGAATACCTCTCCCTCCATCACCAGCCAGAGCCACAAGCTTTCGTTAGGGCTGTCTTCTCCATCCGCCCAGCGGGTGCGAGATGCAAGCCTGGGGAGCAGCAGTGGCAAAGAGGTGATGGGATGGCCACCTTCAACTATCTCAGGTGCTGTCCCATGGAAGAGGGAACAAGCTTGTTCTCTCCTGCTCTGGAGGGGAGGACCTCAACCAATGGCTTCAAGTTACAAGAAAGGAGATTCGGACTAAACATCAGGAAGGATTTTTTGATTGTAAGAGCTATTCAACAGTGGAACTGACTCCTTTGGGAATTGTTGGACTCTCCTTCAATGGAAGCTTTTAAGCAGAGGTTGGGTGGCCGTCTGTCCTGGATTAGCTGAGATTCCTGCATTGCAGGGGGTTGGACTAGATGACCCTTGGTTCCCTTCCCAGTGCAACAATCCTAAGAATATATGAAAGCTACAGAACTTAATGCCAGGCTGCCTTTCAGTGCACACAGAAGCTGAGGAGCAAAAATAAGAAGGTTCTGCTTCCTTCTTTGCTCTCCTCCTTCTTCTCCGTGATTGACACTGTAATTGGTCTTTGCCTGCCACGGGCTAATTGAGGTCAGCGCTGATTGCAGTCTGCGCCTCCTGCACTTCCCTGCTCATCCAGTCATGCTGACATCTCCTCACTGCCTGGCACTCATTCTGCTCCTCACCTGGTTGCTCCCTGCAGTCCTGAGATGCTGGTGCTGGGCACCCCTGGGGAAACATCTGTCCTCACCTGCAAGCAGCACTGGGCAAAACCCCACCACCTCCTCTCCCCCATCATGGGACAGGGCCACTTGCTTGCCCTGGGCCCAGCTCTGGCCACCCAAAACAAGAAATGGGGTTTGCGAGCTGGAGGAGTTTGCATGCCCGTTTCTGAGTGGCAAGGTCTGCATCTTTCAGGGTTGCCCTTGGACTTGGTTCAGAACTGCCAGCTGGCACAGAAGGAGGCTGCCCCATTGCTGATGGGGGCATCTGGCTGAGAATGTGAGTACCCTTGTTGAAACAGCTGCACTGGCTGCCCACTTACTGCTGAGCCAGCTTCAAGGTCCTGGCATTGATTTGCCAAGATCTGAGCAACTCAGGGCCAGGGTACCTCAGGGACCCCCTGGACCAGCGGTTCTCAACCTGTGGGTCCCCAGATGGTGTTGGACTACAACTCCCATCATCCCTGAGCTCTGGCCTTGCTAGCTAGGGGTGATGGGAGTTGTAGTTTTAACAACATCTGGGGACCCACAGGTTGAGAAAGGCTGCGCCTGAACCCTTCTGTCCCAGCTCAGTCACTGGGATCATCTGCATGAGCACCTCCGGTCGTTCCCTGCGTTCCCAGTGCATCAGCCCAGTCCTGTGGAACCCTCTGCCACTAGAGATTCAGCCAGAGCCTTCAGTGCCCACTTTGAAACACCTGCTGAAAACTCTTCTATTCCTCCAGGCCCAGACAGGCAATTCAGAAGACACCCTTCCAAAAATAGTTAGCTGGTTTCTGAGTTTGTTGCTGTTGTTTAGTCGTTTAGTCGCGTCCGCCTCTTCGTGACACTATGGACCAGAGCACGCCAGGCCCTCCTGTCTTCCACTGCCTCCCGCAGTTTGGTCAGACTCATGTTTGTAGCTTCGAGAACACTGTCCAACCATCTTGTCCTCCGTCGTCCCCTTCTCCTTGCGCCCTCCATCTTTCCCAACATGAGGGTCTTTTCCAGGGCGTCTTCTCTTCTCATGAGGTGGCCAAAGTATTGGAGCCTCAGCTTCAGGATCTGTCCTTCTAGTGAGCACTCAGGGCTGATTTCCTTCAGAATGGAGAGGTATGATCTTCTTGCAGTCCATGGGACTCTCAAGAGTCTCCTCCAGCACCAGAATTCAAAAGCATCCATTTTTCGGCGATCAGCCTTCTTTATGGTCCAGCTCTCACTTCCATACATCACTCCTGGGAAAACCAAAGCTTTAACTATACGGACCTTTGTCGGCAAGGTGATGTCTCTGCTTTTTAAGATGCTGTCTAGGTTTCTGAGGGTTCTGAGTTTGGCTATGTGCTTTTTATTATTATATGGCTTTTGCGGCTGTTGCAAACCACCCTAATATAATATATATGTTTATGAATACTGGTGTACAAATATGTTTCCATAAACAAACAAATAAAGAAAACCATGTCTGAATCAGCCTGAAATCTGTCTGCATGTACAGAGCACCCAGCTGGGGTCAGCGCTCTCTCTCTCTCCCCCCCCCATCTCTCTATCTCCCTGAAACTGAGGCAGATCATACCTGCTGGCAGCACTTCTTCCAGTGATTGAAGGAGCCCTCGATGAGGCACCTGCCAAAATGTTCCAGAGAGAGTAAAGGAACCGATGATTGCCTCCTCCTCCTCAGAGAGAGAGGCCAGCTGCACGGTGGATAAGCAGAGGAGGAACAGGAGAAGGAAGAGCTCCGTGACCCCAATCAGGGAGAGTGCTATTAACGCCTCCTTCTTCCCAGATACACCTGGAGATTTGCATTGATGGTGATTGTGCCCATAATGAGGCGTCCTGACCTCTCTTCGCCAGTGGCGTAGCGTGGGGGGTGCAGGGGGGGCCGGCCGCACCGGGCGCAACATCTGGGGTTAGGGCAAATCCATGGGTTAGGGGGCGCAAATCCACAGGTTAGGGGGCGCAAATCCATGGGTTAGGGGCGCAAATTACTTGCCTTGCCCCGGGTGCTGACAACCCACGCTACGCCACTGCTCTTCGCCCCGCTCGCCGGCCGTCTCCACCACATCGACCGCAGGGCTGGCAGCAGGAGAAGGGGCTGCTTGCGCCAAGCCCAGGGCTGCCCTGCCATGGCAGGTGTGGGGATGATGTCCCCGGCTTGGCCTTGTCAGAGCAGCCACAGCACCAGCATCAGCATCACACTGGGCAAAGGATGAAGCGGGGGACTTTGCTTCGCATGCCTGAGGAACTGTACGCAGAATATGGCACATAGCAAGAATAGCAGTAGAGCGGTACCTCGGGTTAAGAACTTAATTCGTTCCGGAGGTCTGTTCTTAACCTGAAACTGTTCTTAACCTGAAGCACCACTTTAGCTAATGGGGTCTCCCTCTGCACGATTTCTGTTCTCATCCTGAAGCAAAGTTCTTAACCCGAGGAACTATTTCTGGGTTAGCGGAGTCTGTAACCTGAAGCGTCTGTAACCTGAAGCGTCTGTAACCCGAGGTACCACTGTATATCTTTCTTAAGGAAAGCACACAGATTGCCCAGGAAAAGAGCAGAGGGCCTAATCCTGCCAGAACTATGGACCCATTCTGGCTAGCTTCTTCCACTTAGCTGATGGGCTTTCCAGAGCCGCTCGACCGTATTGCCTGGTGGTCACAATGTCGAACTAGGACCTGGGAGAGACCTGGGTTCAAATCCCCACTCAGCCATGAAGCTGAGCCTGGCCTACCTCACAAGATTGTTGTGGGGATTAAATTAGGAAGGGAGAAATCCATGTGCGCTGCCTTGAGCTCCTTGGTGGCCCGGAAGCGCAATACAATTAATTTCAAAAAAATAATTAACTATTTGATCAGCTTTTTTGGCAGAAGCAGATGCTCTCAACTGGTTTGCTGTGGACCAGGAAGGATGCGAGCAAAGGGGGGCGACTGGGGGGGGGGGCTGGGGTTGCGAGAGAAGCACATCCCCCCCCCGTGGCGCCAAAGAAGATGCAAATGAAAGGCGCTGAATGATGTCTGCCGAGACGCTTCATTTGGGTGATGCATTTGAAAGGGGCTAATTAGAATGCTATTAATATTTATGGGCCTTATGCGAATGCCGATAGTCGCTATTGGGAGGTATTAAGCCTTATCGCCTTGGCCAGGAGTTCGCGGGGTAACGGGAGGCAAATTTAATTGTTCCGGGAGGGGGGGCGGGGAGACCCTGATAACTCCAGCACAAAGCCACCGGCAGCCAGCGCAGGGGGATCAGCCGGCCAAATGCGTTTTGCGGCGGGCTCATCAGGCGTCTTTGGGAATTAATTAGACGGATCACCCGCCAGCGGGCGGCAGGGGTGGTCTTCCAAACCCCTCCGACAGGCCCATAAGCTTTGGGGAGGAACAAGAAGGTCCACCTTGCACCCACGTTTAGTGACCTGCCAGCTGCGCTTCAGGCCCCAGGCATGGGGAGGCACCGCGTGGAAGGGGTGTGTGTGTCCTGGGTGCTGGAAGGGACCCTCTTCTGGAGAGCCTGCCGGTCAGAGGCGGAGTCCTGGGGCTGGTGGGCTCAAGGGTCAGACTGGGCACAAAGCAGCGCCCCAGGTTCCCCCGAAGTCAACCCCCAGGTCTGCCCATAAACCTCCTCAAATCAAGTAAATAATTTCCCAGTATTGATGTATGGAAGTGAGAGTTGGGCCATAAAGAAGGCTGATCGCCGAAGAATGGATGCTTTTGAATTCTGGTGCTGGAGGAGACTCTTGAGAGTCCCATGGACTGCAAGAAGATCAAACCTCTCCATTTTGAAGGAAATCAGCCCTGAGTGCTCACTGGAAGGACAGATCCTGAAGCTGAGGCTCCAAGACTTTGGCTACCTCCTGAGAAGAGAAGACTCCCTGGAAAAGACCCTGATGTTGGGAAGGATGGAGGGCACAAGGAGAAGGGGGCAACAGAGGACGAGATGGTTGGACAGTGTTCTCAAAGCTACCAGCATGAGTTTGACCAAACTGCGGGAGGCAGTGGAAGACAGGAGGGCCTGGCGTGCTCTGGTCCAGGGGGTCACGAAGTGTTGGACGCGACTAAACAACAACAACTAAAAGTAGAAATAATCAGAATATTGAAATTGAAAGGACGGGTAATTTTCTGAGCACTTGTGGGTCAAAGGAAAGTAATTTAAAACAACTGTTGTTGAAGCGTTTTGTTCCGAAGCTGCTAGCTAGGCAGAGCCAGACAGAGGATGATGACAGGGGGGTGTCCTTCCTGCCCCTGATCCCAACATAAATCCTGGCTGCGCCCATGGAAGGCGGTTGTCTGTCCTTCAGAGGTTGGGTGGCCAGGGGTTCAGCATCTGTGATTGGGCTAAATGGCCTTTGGGGGTCCCTTCCCCCTCTACAGCTCTGTGTTTCCAGTAGGGGCTCATGAAATCCACCCGCGCAAAGCCCACCTCCTCTTCTTGGTGCTGCTTAACTCCCCCCCCCCCGCTGCATCCCAGACTCCCCAGCCTTGCCTCGTTAATGCTCTGATAATCCATAACGAGGCCCCTCTTCACATGCTTGCTGACCTCACGATGGAGCAAAGTTCGCATCCATTTTCCTTCCCCTCATTTGTCTGTAAACCATGAAGAAAAATCGCCACCGTCTGCCCGCATCAGGCAGCCACTTTGATGTATGGCTGTAATAAAAAGCCCATTTTCGGCTGCCTGCATGCCTGCCTGGTCGGAGGGGCGGAGAGCGGCAACCGGGCAGGGCCAAGAGCCCGTGGATGGTATGGAGGGGAGGGGGCAGTCGGGGCAGGGCTGCGTGTGCCCACTCTGGTTTGGCAGAAGGGCTGACAAGACGCAGGAGGTGACTCTGGGCAGGGAGAACCCAGATTCTGGAGAAGCTCAGCTTTAAGAGCAGAGCAGGCTTCCAGTCCTCATGAAGGCAAATGTATGCTTAGAAGTGTGTTGGCAAGGACTGTGGAAAACTTAGGAGCCAGAGGGATGGCTGAATAAAGTTTGTGTGTATAATAATAATAATTAATAATAATAATAATAATAATAATAATAATGGGTCTTTGGTTGCTATGCCCCTTCTGGGGAAATCCAGCCAGATGGACAGGGCATAAATAATAGAATAATAATTATTATTACATCTTATGTCCAAGAAAACCCAAACAAATTATGCAAACCAAGAGAGAACCGTGAAAATGTGCCTGATCAGTGCAGGTGGACATTGGAGCTTGTAGACAGTACTGGTTTATTTATTTCATGAAATTTATATACCACTTGATTGTAGGAAAAAACCTCAAACAAAAAAAAAGGTAAAACAATAAAATCATCAGTAATAATGTATCATTTAGAACATACGAAAAGTTAAAACCACAAAAGAACAGACAGGCAACAAAGTACAACCCATGCAAACTTTCAGAACATCTGGGCAGGCTTGTCTAAATGTCTTCAGCAGCCGCTGAAAAGAATACAGCGAAGATGCCGGCCTGATAATCAAGAGGCAGGGAGTTCCAAAGTGTCGGTGCTGCCACACGAAACGATCCGAGTTCTTAGAAATGTGCTGCAGAGATTATGTAGCACCTGTAAAAGGAGACCCAGTGAAGCCGAACGTTGGAAGATTCCAGAGAGAGAAAAGAAAGTCCTTCTTAATGCAGGGCAGCGTTAAACTATGGAACTCCCTGCCACAGGAGGCAGTGGCAGCCACCAAGCTGGAAAGCTTTCAAAGAGGATTGGACAAATTCGAGGAGGAGGCGAGGGCTGTATCCCAAGATGCATAGGGCTTTATGCCGCAAAACCAGCACCTTGAACTTAGCCCGGTAGCTGACTGGCAGCCAGCTAATTGATAGCATTAAGCATGTTTCATTTACAAACAACAGCCCACAACTAATCACTCACCAAACATTTTTACTAATAACAAGATCTAGGAGAAAGAGGGGACGAACCATCAATCTTCAAAGTACATGTTTTATTTGTTGTTGTTTTAAATGAATTGTTTATTACCCAAAATAAAGTGGTAAAAAATAATAATGAGACTGCAGTGATTGAGTGGGTGTCTTTAGCCTAGGACCAAACTGGGCATTAGGAATTGTGGGAACAGTTTTTAGGAATAAGCAGCAGGGGCACCCAGTGGCAAAGCCTATGCCGGCACCACCCGGCACCAAAGGGACCTCAGCCCCCAGAGCAGGGGTTGGCAAACTGTGGTCCGTGGGCCACAAGCAGCCCACGGGGGTCGTTTAAATGGCCCATGAGCCGCCCCTGAACCGAGCCGCCTGCTTGGTGAGTGCCCACGTGCTGTGCTAAACCGGCACAGCACGGAGCAGGTACTCGCTTCCGCGGTGCTGGAAATCGCCTCTGTGCATGCGCAGATGCCGGAAATCACATCTGGACAGACACGATTTGGCCCAAGGAGTGATCCCTGTGGGAGTGAAGCGGCCCAGGCAAGGTAAACCTTGCTGACCCCTGCCCTAGAACAAGGGTAGGCAAACTAAGGCCTGGGGGCCGGATCCTGCCCAATCGCCTTCTCAATCCGGCCCATGGACAGTCTGGGAATCAGCGTGTTTTTATACGAGTAGAATGTGTCCTTTTATTTAAAAGGCATCTCTGGGTGCATCGTTCTGCCCGGACACTGAGGTCCAGCGCCGAGGGCCTTCTGGCGGTTCCCTCACTGTGAGAAGCCAAGTTACAGGGAACCAGGCAGAGGGCCTTCTCAGTGGTGGCACCTGTCCTGTGGAACTCCCTCCCACCAGATGGCAAAGAGAAGAACAACTACCAGACTTTTAGAAGACATCTGAAGGCAGCCCTGTTCAGGGAAGCTTTCAATGTTTGATGTTTTATTGTGTTTTTAATAGTCTGTTGGGAGCCGCCCAGAGTGGCTGGGGAAGCCCAGCTAGATGGGTGGGGTAGAAATTATTATTATTATTATTATTATTATTATTATTATTATTATTATTATTATTATTTGTGGGGTATGTCTGGTGTTCTCACATGAGTAGAATGTGTGCTTTTATTTAAAATGCATCTCTGGGTTATTTGTGGGGCAACAGGAATTCGTTCATTCCCCCCCCTCCAAAATATAGTCCGGCCCCCCACAAGGTTTGAGGGACAGTGAGCCGGCCCCCTGCTGAAAAAGTTTGCTGACCCCTGCCCTAGAAGTTGGCTCCTGAGCTTACACAACCTTTTGGGTCCCTTCCAACTCTGCAAGTCCCTGATTCTATGGCTTCCTCCTCTTGCTCAAAATGCACTGAGAGGCATCTGTGCAGACTCACCCCAGGCCCTTCGCTGCCCTCCTGGTGCCTCCACGGAAGAAGCTGCCACCGTCTGCCAAGGGGGCGTGTGTTGCGGCAAGGGGCCTGGCTTGCACTAGGCGTGGGTGGGTCGGCTTACTGCTGGGGGAGGCCTTGCTACAGATTCACATTTAATGTGGCAGGCACAGCCGGAGGCCATTCCTTGGTGTCTGTGAGCCCAGCTATCACAGATAAATATAGATGCACAGAAGGAGCAAGGGGCTGGCAGGTCCATTACCCCCCTCCAGGCAGGCAGAGCATCCGTTACCTTAGTGCAACAGGGGCAATAATAATAATAATAATTTATTATTTATACCCCGCCCATCTGGCTGGGTTTCCCAAGCCACTCTGGGAGGCTTCCAACAAAATATTAAAATGCAGTAATACATCAAACATTAAAAGCTTCCCTAAACAGGGCTGCCTTCAGATGTCTTTTAAAAGTCTGGTAGTTGTTTTTCTCTTTGACATCTGGTGGGAGGGAGTTCCACAGGGTGGGTACCACTACCGAGAAGGCCCTCTGCCTGGTTTCCTGTAACCTCGCTTCTCACAGTGAGGGCACTGCCAGAAGGCTCTCAGAGCTGGACCTCAGTGTCTGGGCAGAACGATGGGGGTGGAGACGCTCCTTCAGGTCTACTGGGCCTTTGAGGCCATTTAGGGCTTTAAAGGTCAGCACCAACACTTTGAATTGTGCTCGGAAACGTACTGGGAGCCAGTGTAGATTTTTCAAGACCGGTGTTATGTGGTCTTGGCGGCCGCTCCCAGTCACAGTCTAGCTGCCGCATTCTGGATTAGTTGTAGTTTCCGGGTCACCTTCAAAGGTAGCCCCACATAGAGCGCATTGCAGTAGTCCAAGCAAGAGATAACCAGAGCATGCACCACTCTGGCGAGACAGTCTGCGGGCAGGTAGGGTCTTAGCCTGCATACCAGATGTAGCTGGTAGACAGCCGCCCTGGACACAGAATGGACCTGAGCCTCCATGGACAGCTGTGAGTCCAGAATGACTCCCAGGCTGCGCACCTGGTCCTTCAGGGGCACAGTTGCCCCATGCAGGACCAGTGGATGGAAGAGGCCCTGCCCCTTCATTAAGGCTGCATTGTCAGGCTGAGTTTTGGGCTGGCGTTCAATTGAATCGGTGCAACATTCCCCACACCAAATCCCCATGCCAGGTAAAGCTGCACCGGTGGAATTCCTTCCTGTCGTGAGGATGCTGAAAGGCAGCTCAACCTGCAATAACCAAGGTATGTATATGTGTGGCACTGCTGCCCTCTAGTGGACTCAGGCGGAAGTGGCCAGAGACCAGAGACCTTGCACTCTGCAAGTGATTCTCTTCCAGCTGATGTGGCGTCCTTGTCACAGAACGGGCTTTTGTGGCATAAATGTCAACTTTCAGATTTGAAAATAAGGGATCAGCAGCCTCACCTGTCCCGGGGACAGTCTATGGGATATCTAACAATCCGGGATAGCAGCGGGAAATGGCACTGGAATAAGGGAATTTCCCGCAAAAAAAGGGAAGGTTGACAGCTATGTTTTGGGGACAGGCAAGATGTGGCACCCGAGACCCTGATGGTCTCTCCTCCCCAACCATTTCTTAAAAAACAAAAACAAAAAACAACAACACCGAAATACAGCTTGGAGTAGCCTTCGATTTTCCTTAACTATCGATAAAATCCACCCAACTTGGTGGTCATCATTACACCTGGTAGTAGCATATTAACTACATGCAACATGTGAAGACGTCCTTCCTGTTCCCTTTCCTCAATCTGCTGCTCCCCAGCTTTGCTGGGTGACCCCACTGGCTTCCACTATTATGCATAGAGGGTCAGGAGAGGGGGCAGTGAGCATATCCCAGTGGGTGTGTGCATGAGCACACACAGGTGTGTTCACTGGGTGGCCTGTCTGCATAGCGTTACATGCAAAAGCTGCCTCCCACCTGCCTGCAGGAGCATCTGAAACATAGCTCAATGCTGCCACCTGCTGACCAAAGGGGACACAACCTCCTTGGCTGCCCAGATTTTCCCACTGTACGTGAAAGTGTGGTCTCATCCACGCCACAGACCGAAAACACTTTTGTAGCACTTCAGTTGGTCCCAGATTCTTCCGAAGAATCCCAGGAACTGTAATTTACCTCTGAGAGATGTGGGATGTAATCCACTGGGAGCAGTCAAGTGTAACATTCCTTGTTTTGCTAGAGTGGACATGCAAGGGAATGTTTGGTCCAGCCAGTCAGAAGTTCCTGCTCCTCCTGGCCTGGAGAATCCTTCCTCTTGCATGTGACTAGCAGGTGGGCTTGACCTTTCCAGACCTGGTAAAAGGCCAAGTCACACGGCCACCTTTCTCTTTTTGACCTTCCTGTTCATCCTGCAAACTTCCAGGACTGCCACAGCAGTTCCCCAGGTCATCTCCCATATGGGGTAAACCTGTTTGTACATGTTTGTAATTTTAAGCCTGATGCCTGCCTTCAGGGATTACACTGTGCTCTGCCTGATCGTGAGCAAAACTACTTTTTGTTACTTATGAATAAGACTGTGGTGTCTTTATTCTTTTAGGAGGGATTCAAAAGGGGATCCTACCAGGAACACACAATTCAACCTGAGCTAGATTGAATTGTATAATAGTAAAAGGCTCAGGCGAGTCAGCAACTTGTTTTCTGCTGCGTAAGAAGGGGAATGCACTCTGCTAAGTGAAGGAACTTGCTAATGCAAGTTAGGAAGGATATTAATAAACAATATATCCTCTCCTGCCACCCTGAACATTCCTGCAAGAGAACTACAGTTCCCAGCAGTCGTGGCAGACTACAGTTCTCAGGATTCTTGGTGGAGAATGCCAAGCAGTTTATTTGCGTGGGGTTGTTGTGACCAGCCTTTGCAAAGTCCCAAGTCCTCCAAGACCCCCTCCCACCTCTATGCTTCTTGTGGGATGTGAAACACAAGAGCAGTCAAGTTCAACATTCCTAGAGTGAACATGTTTACACATGGGGAGGAATGTTCGTCCAGCCAGCAGGTAAACTTCCTGTTTACTTCTGGGCTGGGACAGACTTCCTCTGCATGTGACTAGAGGGGGGCGTAGCCTCACCTGTGCAGGTAATGGCAAAAGCACAGGGCAGGGCAGTCATCTCTCTCTCTTTGACTACATGCATCTAAGAAGCAACGTCTGCTTAGCCAAAGATGCTCTCTTCCAGCCAAGAGAGGACAAAGGGACTGTCTCCTTATGAGATCGTTTCCAGGTGTATGTTACTTTTCTAAGCTAAGTTTGCCTTCTGGGATCCTATTGTGAACAGAATGTGAGTAAATTCTTTTTATACTTTTATAGAAGACTGTGTCGTGTCTTATCTTTTATAAGGGAATAAGGGGGAAATACCAGAACAGTTATTATAGAGGTTTTAGCAAGCCTGAGCAAAAGCATCCGCTGCAAGTTTAAAAAGGGGAATGTTACTCTGCTGAATTGTGAACTTGTTTACACAAGTTGGAAAAGCTGCAATCAAATAATATATCCTCTCCTGCATCCCTGAACATCCCCACAATCCTGAGACTTGTTGGCTCATGCAGGAAGGAAGCATCCCTTGACCTGATGTCCTTTGACCTGATGCCCCTCCATTGTCCTGTGCTTCGCAACTTGTAGCTGAATCTGTGGCTAAGCTTCAGGTAGGAGCAGACCTCCCTCTGGGGTGGGTCTTTCGTACGTGAATCTCACTTCTCAATGCTGCAGTGATGAATAGGTGTGTGTGAATGGGGCTTGAGAGTGCTTGCAAATCTGATACAACGAACTCCTTTTTTTGTGTGTGTTTCCAATGCCTCTTGGAGGTTAAGTTTGAAAAAAAGGCTGTTTTAACCTGTGGGACTGTGGCTTGTTCTTCCAGTGTAAACTTCTTTCCCAATTCCTGCAAAGGGGGTGTGCAGTCGTTTCACAGAACCATGGAATGGCAAGGGACCCTAAAGAACCCTCTGGCCCAAACCCCTGCAATGCAGCAATCACACAAATTTCTCACACTGAAATGTGGCACCTGGCTTTCCTTTGCTGCCATGGCCTCTTTTGCAAGGATTCCCACAAAGGCAGTGGGGGAACACCTGGCGGTGGCAGCCCCCCCTGCAGAGTGAGTCTAGAGGGAGGGAGAGTCAGCTTGATGCCCCCAGAGGCTGCCAGGGTGCGGATGATGTGGGGGCAGCAAGGAGTGGCTTGGAGGAACACAGCCAGGTGCCTCACCTCTAAAGGATGGGCTTTGTGCACAGGAGGCCACACCCATCACTGCAGCACTTCTCTGGGCCAGGGCAGTCACCATCATGCTGGCAGAGGCTCTTGGGAACCACACAAGCAGAACCAGGAGGAACAGGTGGGCACTCTCCAAGCTTGGCTGCAGGAGAGTGTGGGATGTGAAACACAAGAGCAGTCAAGTACAACATTCCTAGAGTGAACATATTTACACATGGGGAGGAATGTTTGTCCAGCCAGCAGGTAAACTTCCTGTTTCCTTCTGGGCTGGGACAGACTTCCTCTGCATGTGACTAGAGGTGGGCGGGGCCTCACCTGTGCAGGTAACGACAAAAGCACAGGGCAGGGCAGCCATCTCTCTCTCTGTGACTACATGCATCAAAGAAGCAACGTCTGCTTAGCCAAAGATGCTCTCTTGGCCTCCAGCCAAGAGAGGACAAAGGGACTGTCTTCTTATGAGATAGTTTCTAGGTATATGTTACTTTTCTAAGCTAAGTCTGCCTTCTGGGATCCTATTGTGAACAGAATGATGTGTGAGTAAAACTTTTTATACTTTTATAGAAGACTGTGTTGTGTCTTATCTTTTATGAGGGAATAAGGGGAAAATACCAGAACAGTTATTATAGAGGCTTTAGCGAGCCTGAGCAAAAGCATCCACTGCAAGTTTTAAAAGGGGAATGTTACTCTGCTAAATTGTGAACTTGTTTACGCAAGTTGGAAAGGCTATAGTCAGACAACATATCCTCTCCTGCATCCCTGAACATTCCCACAGAGAGGACAAGCCCAGTGTCATTAGGACCTTTAGGAAAGGAGAAGGTCCACCCCAGGGCCTGCAGCCAGCATGCCAGGTCAACCCCAGCATTCAGCACCAGGACTGGATCTCAGCCTCCGCTCTGCTCCTCTTCCACCTTAGCCCAGTCCTGGGAATGCTGACTCTGCAAGGTGGTAGCAGCAAGGACACAGTCTTCTCCTCAGCGTGTCAAAGAGCTTTACCCAGCAGCTCTAAGAAAGATTTGGGAGGGCTGCTGGGACCATTTCAGGTGGGTGCCTAGAGCTAGGCTAGCCCTTGTTCCGGAGATGCACCCAACCACCCATTTCACCTCCCTGCAACAGATACCCAGAGCATTCCCATGAACAAAGGCCAACTGTGTCAGAGAAGTTTGAAAGTCACATTAAGGAGGAATCTGCTCTTGGTCCTCTTTGCCCGCTCTTCATGTACAGGAGTCCAACTGGACTCTTCCTGGGAGTCCAGGAAAGCTACCCAAGACTTGTACTTGGCTCGTGGTTCTCCATGGAAGACACATCAACAAGAGTCCAGGAGGATATATAAGAACACAAGGAGAACATTTGCAGGATCAGCCTAATGGCCCAACTAGTCCAACATCTGGCCAACCAGATGCATCTTCTGGGATACCCACAAGCTGGACCTGAGCACAAGGGCAACTTTCTCCAGCTGTGGTTTCTAGCAACTGGGATTCAGAAGCATCGCTGCCTCCAACTATTGAGGCCAGCAGCCTTTGATAGCCTTCTCCTCCTCCATGAATTTGCCCAATCCTCTTTCAAAGCCATCCAGTTGGGTGCCCATCACTGCCTCATAGGGGAGGGAGTTCCATAGATTAACTCTGTCCTGCCTACTGACATGCTTTTTGTCAAGAGGTTCTGCTCAGCTTCCCTCCTTCTCCCCCTCCCCTCACAGTCACCCCAGAGGTTGAAGAGCACCAGGGAGTTCTTTAAACTGAAGTGACCCTCCCAACACAGAGATGGCCTTTCCCTCCCTCTCCTTCCCCTTCTCTCCTACACGTGTGTGGAGGGAAAAGGAAGCTTTAAAGCAATTAAGAAACCTAAGGATGGTAAATGTGCAACTCTAGGCTGGGTGGAATGCAAGGTCTGCACCAACTGATAGCAACAGGCGCCCTTGAAAAGATCTAGGAGGCTCCGGCAAGCTTGTCTCAAGGCAGGCTTGTCTCAAAGGGAATGAGCAGGAGGGGGAGCGAAGAGCACAAGACCCCCTTTTGTGACCTTGCTATTGTGCAAGTTGAAAATTCCTGCTATTGCTGTGTCACAATGTAGTGGTCATGTAGGATTGCTATGAGAAATTATGAAAAATGAAGCAAGCCATTGTGTCAGCAGTGAAAGCATCACTTTGACTGGGTTTGGGTCATTGACATGATTTCTGATCAATCCCACAAGCCTCTGCATCTCTGCCCCATTTTCTCTATGCCTGACCGTCATGTGTAGAGCATTCTACACAGACCAGTTGCTTCACCGGGCATCCTGGGTACATAAAAATGAGATAGCTTTGAAGGAGGGAGATTTGATGTAGCTTTTGTTAATCTTTAGGTAGATCTTAGGGCCAGGAACAGAGTTCACATGGAGGTGGTAAAATGCCCGTCTTTCCTTTTATGACCTCTGGGGTTTGCTAAATGCATCCCTCCTTGGTTCCTGATTATTTAGCCCGAACATGTATGCATGCTCAGATAGTAAATAGTTCTTTGTGGTTAAGAGGCTTCTTCTGATCTGACTTTGTCCCCACGTGGGGATTTTTTGAAACACTCAGAGGAAATCTGATTGGTTCTTACAAATGCTGCGTTAAAGTTCTTTTGTTAATAAAAACGGCCTGGGCCAAGGAGTGGAATGCACCCTTTCTCCCAGGGACTTGATGGTCAAGCCTCTTGTCTATTCTATTAATCAGGGTCCAGGGACGCGGGTGGCGCTGTGGGTTAAACCACAGAGCCTAGGACTTCGAATCCCCCCGACCGTTCGAATCCCCCCGACCGTGTGAGCTCCCGTTGCTCGGTCCTTCTCCTGCCAACCTAGCAGTTCGAAAGCACGTCAAAGTGCAAGTAGATCAATAGGTACTGCTCCGGCAGGAAGGTAAACGGTGTTTCCGTGCGGCTTAGTCCTGCTGGCCACATGACCCCGGAAGCTGTACACCGGCTCCCTCGGCCAGTAAAGCGAGATGAGCACCGCAACCCCAGAGTCGGCCACAACTGGACCTAATGGTCAGGGGTCCCTTTACCTTTAGTCCTTCCTTTGCCTTCAGAACGCAACATCACAATGTATGCTTGGTAGAAAGAGGAGTGTGTTTTAGCTCTTGGTGTAAGTCAGAGCACATTGCAGTCCTCTACTCAAGATGCCCCTTGCTTGACAACCGTCTCTGGAGTCTAATCCAGGCAGCTCAAGCCCTGACATTTCCCTAACACACACACACACACACACACACACCCTTTGTGTGCCATGGAGCTGGCTGAGTTAACACCCCCCTCAAGGGCTTGCCAGGGCCCCCCCAGCACCAACCTGACCCTGCAGCCTCTCACCTTTCACGGGCTCCTTGCACACTTGACCACACTGGTTGCTGCAACACTTCTTGCCCCCTGGGCAGTCACAGTCCTTCTGGCAGGTCATCAGGCAATTGGCAGGGTCCGGAGGGGGGCAGAAGCCGGGCTTCTCTGCAAGAGATCGGCCAGGTGTCTGTGACGTCTCGGGTCGTGGATGGGATGGGTCCAACACAGCATTTTTGGTTTCAAAAGCTGCTTCCCAAGGAACTCAAGGGGGCTGACAAGACACTCCTCAAAAATGGTATTTCAAAGGAATAAAGCCTCAGATTGAGTAATAATTTCAGCACAGGGGAAGAAAGGCCATAGCTCAGTGACAGAGCACTTGCCTCGCATGCCAAGTGCCCTGGGTTCAAATTCCAATGGCATCTCCAGTCCCTGTCTAAGACCCAGAAGAATGAACGGTCTGACTCATTGCAAAGTATTCTCCTACGTTCTTAAAAAACGACAACCCAAAAGGCCTTTTTGATCAACCGTGTCCTCTCCAAATGTGTGGAACCAGATGACGACGGCATTTTAATTTATTGCCACCCACCCTAAGATCCCAGGCTGGGTTGCGACAATGTAAAACGGCACATTAAAGCTTTCAATTACTAAAAGAAAATATAACCGCAAAAAACAGGGTGGGTCCTGAAAGATACATCTCAGGTGTCAGTGATCCACTGCGGAGACAGAGCGCAGCCTCAGTCGCCCTCCCGGCATCTGCCCATGGACCCACCTGGGCCCTTGCAGGCCAGCTGGCATTCCTCTTCGGTGGGGAAGTTATTCAGGTTCCCCCTGCAGTTGCCATAGTCGAAAGCGGTGCACTCTCTGCTGGTGGAGTTGAAGTAGAACCTTTGGACGGAGGTGTTGCAGGGACCCGGCTTCTGGGGGAGCTGGCAGATATCTGCAGCCAGAGAGCAGAAGGGGCCTTGGGTTCTGAGCTGCTAGAAAGAATGAAGGAGGTGGGGTCTGGTGGGGGGGGGGGAGCTGTTGGATATGCACAAATGAGTTTGCAGGTTCTGGGATGAAATAAAGCCTAGTTTTGCCCCTGCCCGCTGCATAAGTGTTGGTGCTGACCTTTAAAGCCCTAAACGGCCTCGGTCCAGTATACCTGAAGGAGCGTCTCCACCCCCATTGTTCTACCCGGACACTGAGGTCCAGCGCCAAGGGCCTTCTGGCACATAGCTGTCAACTTACAGATTTGAAAATAAGGGACCAGCAGCCAAAATAAGGGACCTGCAGCCTCACCTGTTCCAGGCACTCCAGTCTTCCTGTCCTCCTGCAGTCTGGTCAAACTCATGCTGGTAGCTTCGAGAACACTGTCCAACCAACTTTGTAACCAGAGGTTCAACTGAATAGAATCTGAATCACATGCACCACAAGGGCTATGCAGCCTCAACTTAAGATGGCTCCCCGGCCTGGCTTTGCACTGCAAAGTTTGCAGCAGCACGTGCAACAAAATGGCATCCAGCATTCAAAAAACCCCTCAGCTTGCATTAACTAGCCACACACAAGGCATGCAAGCTCCACCCCCCAATAGTTCTTAGACTTCTTACTGGGTGAGCAACACAGCCATGCGACACAGTTGGAGCCTCCCTCCTCCCTGGCCGGCAGGGAAGGAGGGGAGGAGCTGCTTCCTTTAAAATTTAAGGGACATCATTTAAGGGACATTTAAGGGACATGCATCAATAAGGGACAGCAGCGGGACATGGCGCTGGAATAAGGGACTGTCCCTTCAAATAAGGGACAGTTGACAGCTATGTTCTGGCAGTACCCTTGCTGTGAGAAGCCAAGTTACAAGGAACCAGGCAGAGGACCTTCTTGGTGGTGGCACCCGTCCTGTGCAACGCCCTCCCACCTTATGTCAAAGAGAAAAACAACTACCAGACTTTTAGAAGACATCTGAAGGCAGCCCTGTTTAGGGAAGCTTATAATGTTTGATGAATTACTGTATTTTAATATTTGGTTGGAAACCACACTGAGTGGCTGGGGAAACCCAGCCAGATGGGCGGGGTATAAATAATAAATTATTATTATTATTATTAGAACTTAAGAACAGCCTACTGGACCAGGCCCATTTGGTCCGGCATCCTGTTCTCACAGTAGCCAACTAGATGCCCCAGCCCTCTCCACCGTCCACCTTGCTGGCCCTGCCTGCCTCCAGTGGGAGGGAGTTCCACAGTCTAACTCTGCGCTGTGTGACGAAGGACTTTCTTTTCTCTGTCCCGAATCTCCCAACATTCAGTTTCACTGAAGCCCCACAAAATCTAGTGTCATGTACGGCATTTCTGATTCGCGGTAGAGGCTGGAGGAAGAAATAGGAGGCCACCGGCGATGGCGAGAGAGCGTATCCCCACGGGGTCTGCCCCCACCCTAGTTTCCTAATCAGTGTACCCCGACTTTTCTTTCCATGAAGCCTCTTCTCTCTGCCCCAGGGGGTTGGGATACCCCTGAGGAATGTCATGCAGAGAGAGAGAGGGAGGCCAAATAATAATAATAATAATAATAATAATAATAATAATAATAATAATAAATTTTATTTATACCCCGCCCTCCCTGGCCAGAGCCAGGCTCAGGGCAGCTAACACCAGTAAAATTACAGTAAAAACATAATAGGAAAAAAACCCAATTTAAAATACAGGTTAAAATGCAATTTAAAATGCAGCCACATTTTAAAGTAGCCGATAAATCAAGACCACAAAGGGAGGGAAACATAAGGGTCAGACCAAGTCCAGACCAAAGGCCAGGCAGAACAGCTCTGTCTTGCCGGCCCTGTGGAAAGATGTCACATCCCGCAGGGCCCTGGTCTCTTGGGACAGAGTGTTCCACCAAGTTGGGGCCAGTACTGAAAAGGCCCTGGCCCTAGTTGAGACCAATCTAACCACCTTGAGGCTCGGGACCTCCAAAGTGTTGTCATTTGTGGACCTTAAGGTCCTCCGTGGGGCAGACCAGGAGAGGCAGTCCCGTAGGTATGAGGGTCCTAGGCTATGTAGGGCTTTAAAGGTCAAAAACCAGCATCTTAAACCTGACCCTGGACTCCACCAGGAGCCAGTGCAGTTGGTAAAGCACTGGGTGAATGTGATCCCAGGGTGAAGACCAAGTGCTTACCTGGGTCCCTGCACGTCTCCTCACATTCCACCAGCGTTGCAAACCTGTTGGCGTTGCCCTTGTGGCCTCTGTAGGTGAACGGGTAGCAGCCTGCTCCAAGGCGGCTGTAGGAAAAGAGGTGGATGGAGTGGTCCCCCTCTCCAGGATTGCTGGGCAGCCGGCAGATATCTGGAGCCGCAGGACAAAGAGAGATGGGAGAGAGAAATGGAGCTGGGACTTCTGGGCAGGAAAAAGGCACGTCAAGACCATCCTGGCTGGGAGTCCTGGGAAAACTTGCTCCCTGCCTTGCAGGCTTTCCCCAACTGGCCTGGGAGGGCCTGGACTGACTCCAGCTGCAAAAGCTAAGGCTGCTGAACAGACTCTCGGGCTGAGGTGTTGTTTGGGGTTTTTTGTTGCAGGCTTGGGGGGTTGCTGCTATTTATTTATTTATTTTGCATCTTTATTTGAGACCTTGTTGTGATTTATGTGGAAATTTTTCACTTTGCTTGTGTATTTTTTAATGCTTTATTTGTTATTTATGTGGGAATGTTCAGGGAGGCAGGAGAGGGTATATTGTTTAACTACAGTGGTACCTCTTGTTGTGAACAGGATCCATTCCGGAGGCCTGTTCGCAACATGAAAGGAACGCAACCCACAGCGACGCGTCTGTGCACGCGTGGGTTGCGATTCACCGCTTCTGCGCATGATGTCATTTTGCGCTTCTGCGCATGCGCGAGCAGCAAAACCCGGAAGTAACCGTTTCCAGTACTTCCATGTCGCCGCAGGATGCAACCTGAAGAAACGTAAGATGAAGCGGACGTAACATGAGGTATGACTGTATATCCTTTCCAACTTGTGTTAACAAGTTCTATAATTTAGCAGAGTAACATTCCCCTTTTTTAAACTTGTGCAGCGGATAGCGTTTATGCCAGGCTTGCATAAGCCTCTAAAATAAGTTACCTGGTAAGTCCCCTTTTATTCCCTCATGAAAAGAATAGACACGACACAGTCTTCTATAAAAGTATAAAAAGAGTTTACTCACTCACTCATTCTTTTCACAGATGGATCCCAGAAGGCAGACTTAAGTTACAAAAGTAATATACACCTGGAAACTATTCCATAAGGAGACAGTCCCTTTGTCCGCTCTTGGCTGGACATCTTAGGCTAAGCAAATGTTGCTTCTTTGCCGAATGGAATCAGAGAGAGAGAGAGAGATGGCGGCCTCCGCTGAGGTATTTTGTTACCTGCACAGGTGAGGCCACGCCCACCCCTAGTCACATGCAGAGGAAGTCTGTCCCAGCCCAGGAGGAAACAGGAAGTACCGACTGGCTGGTCCAGACACCCCATTTTTATGTCGACTCTAGGGATGTTGTATTTGACTGCTTTGTGTTTCACATCCCACAATTTTGAACCACAGTCATACCTCGGGTTAAAGTCGCTTCAGGCTGAGCGTTTTCAGGTTGCATTCCGTGGTGACCCGGAAGTAACAGAACGGGATACTTCTGGGGTCCGCTGCTTGCGCATGCGCAGACACTCAAAATGACGTCACGTGCATGCGCAGAAGCGGCAAATCGCGACCCGCGTATGCGCAGACACAGGTTGCGTTCTGCTCAGGAGGTGAACGGGGCTCCAGAACGGATCCCGTTCGCATCCTGAGGTACCACTGTACTTTTCTTATGTTGCCATTATGTATTTTTTCATGTTGCAAGCCACCTTGAGCATGGCTTGAACTGTGGAATAGTGGCATACAAATAAAAATATGTATGTATGCTTGTATCCTAGGAGCTGCTCAGCCGAACATTCATTCTTGCTCTGGGAGGTGTGTGGGTGACCTTTGAGCACAAGGTGGGAAGATTAGCCAAGGCCACAATGTGTGGGGCAGCTGCTGCTCCCCAGTTTGCCGCTGTCCTTGTAGGAATCCCTGCCTCCACCCCAAGAATAGCCTTAGCCTTCAGCTTCCCCTATAGAGAATGGGGCAAGTTCACCCACCTCCCAGCCTTCGGGTGGGCTGTGTCTACGTGGGGCAAACACTTAAGGCCACTTAATAGCTTGCTCTCTCTGTGTGTGGGGGGGGGTGTCTTGCAGCTGCATACGAGGCAGGATTAAACAGTTTAAAATCTGATGGTTTTGGTTTTCATTTATGTATAGTATAGAGGTTTTCTTTTCCTTTTTTCTTTTTGTTTGTCAGTTTTTGGTATGTATGTTCGTGGCTTTTTGTATTTTTGTGCCATCTTCAAATATGGGAAAGTGTTAAAAATAAATAAATAAACAGTTTGAAATTGTAATCACAATAGAAACCATAAATGGAACAGGAGAGCAACTGCAAACGCTAATAAAATAAGTAAATCTAAACATGTGTTTAGTGAGCAAAGTGACCCTTTTGCTCTAGGAACAGAGGAAGCTGCCAAGCCATTGGTCCATCTACTTCAGTGTTGTCTACACTGACTGGCAGAATTGTTTCTCTAGGATTTCAGGCAGGCATCTCTCGCAGTCTTACCTGGGGATGCCAGCAGGGATCTCACCTGGGCCCAATGCTCTGCCACTGTTCCTTGGCTTTGGCTTTTGCCCGGTTAGAGTGGAAGCAGGTTATTTCAAGGGACAATATCTGATAAAGCCACTTCCGCCTACAAAAGGAGGTGGGGTTGCGGGCTTCATGCTCCCACTAGCCGCCGGTGGCTGGCACTCAGCCTCCGCACGATTGAGGGAATCCCCGGCCACGTTATCCCCTAGACAGCCAATCAGCTGGCTCGGGGGGGGCATGGCCTGCCCTATTTAACACAGGCACGGACGGGGATCTCCCACTTTTGCCGCCTCCAGCTGTTCCTGTTTCCCACCCTCCCGCCCTTTAAGGTTTTCGTTCCCTGACCTTGCTATGGACTTGGTTGAGGTGCCTGATAGGAATTTTTCCACTTGGCAAATTGGCACTAGCCACTTGGTTTTTGCCCACCTCGTAGCAAATCATCACAACTTTCTTGGTATTGGCGGTTAGGCATTGGTATTGTTCTGTAGATTGAAGAGGGGAGGAAGTGCCATCACCTGCCCCACATATTGAAGGGTAGTCCGATAAAGGATTCCGGGGGGCGTGGCCCTGTCCGAAGCCTATGGGGGTGAGGGCCTAAGGCACGCCCCCTAATGGTGACCCCGGGGGAGTTCCTAGTTGATGTGCATCAGCAGGACTCCCCTACTGGTGGTTAACCCTTCCCAGACTTCAAGTGGACGGGCTGAAGCCGGATATAGTCAGTTAGGACCAATGCCTAAGCCAATACCACTCATCACATGTAACCAATAAAGTTGTGGCCTTATTTAGCCCATTAACCTAATAATTGTGTCATGTGTCTTTATTTCCTGGGCAGGGGAGCGGGGTGGAACTTGCCACGCAATGAACCCACAACAAGAATCTTGGGCCAAGGGACTCTTTTGCCCACCTATCGGATGGGCGGCATGTAAATATTAAAATCATTATTATCATTACCCGGCTTCTTGCAGGCGTGCTCACACTCCGAGAGAGATTCAAACCGGTTCTCGTTGCCCTCGCAGCCTCCGTAAATGAACACTTCGCAGGTTTTAGTGGCGGGGTTGTAATAGTACCTGGGCATGGCTGCCTTGCAGGGGCCTGTCTCCTTAGGCAGCTTGCAGATATCTGGAAGGATGTGAGAGGGTCAGGCAGGAGGGTTGAAGTTGCTTGGGCAAGAGTACTGGGAAATAATTCATAATGGAAAAAAGTACTTTTCCAAAAAAACCAGTCCTTTTTGTTGGGGATAATTCAGACTGAAATTCCCAGGTGTCAGAAAAGGTTATTTATGTATGCCCTTACTATGGCCCGCATTTTGTTAGCCCCCAAATGGAAATTGAGCCCAACTAAAGAAAGGACGCCGGTATCGCTGTGGTCTAATCCACAGAGCTTAGGGCTTGCTGATCAGAAGGTCGGCGGTTCAAATCCCCTCCACAGGGTGAGCTCCCGTTGCTCAGTCCCTGCTCCTGCCAACCTAGCAGTTCAGAAGCACGTCAAAGTGCAAGTAGATAAATAGGTACCGCTCCGGCGGGAAGGTAAACAGCGTTTCCGTGCGCTGCTCTGGTTCGCCAGAAGTGGCTTAGTCCTGCTGGCCACATGACCCAGAAGCTGTACGCCAGCTCCCTCAGCCAATAAAGCGAGATGAGCGCCCCAACCCCAGAGTCAGTCACGACTGGACCTTACGGTCAGGGGTACCTTTACCTTTACCTGACTAAAGAAGAATGCAACTGAAACAGTTGAAACATGCCCAGCTTTCAGACCAAACATATAGAATAAGAGAACAAGAAGAACACATGTTTAAAGAAGACTGGAAAATGTTTATTGAGTATGTGGAGGAATATTGTGTTTATTTGAAAACGTGGTCAGCATAAAGATAAATTCAGCAGTGTAAATAAGTTTTGATGGATTTAATAATGGAATACTGAGTGGTTTAGTTTATATAAAATATGCTTCTATGGGGGGGGGGGGGTAGTGATGGCCACCAACTTGGCTGGCTTTAAAACAGGATTGGGCCAAATCATGGAGGAGGAGAGGACTGTCAAAAGCTACTAGCCGCAGTGGCTACAATCTGCTTCCGCAGCTGGGGACAGAAATGCTTCTGAAGACCAGTTGCTGGAAACCACCGAGAGAGAGGGGGGGGGCTCTTGCATCTGGGTCCTGCTTGCAGATTTCCCAAAGGAGGCACCTGGTTGCCCAGCCTGGACTGGACGAGCCACCGGCCTGAGCAGTGGCAGACGAAGATGGCGGATTATGCGGAACTAGCAAAACTGACCTGCAAGATCCGAAAGGAGGAAACAAAACTCCAAAGAGATTGGAGTAAATTTATGGATTATATAAATAATAACTGTAGAAATCTGAAGACTCTGGCAGGACTGAAACACATCTTACGACCTAGATTGGACTGGATATAATAAGAAACTGTGGAAAGGTGACTGAAGCAAGAAAATGTTGAAGGGAAGGAGGGAAGTCAGTGCTTGGCAGAGTGTTGGGAAAGAATGTGGGTAAATGACTGTTGAATATCGTTATACTTTGTTTGTTGGTATTAAATGAAAAACCAATAAAAAGCATTAAAAAAGAAAAGAAAAGAGGAGCCCCTGGCCTGATCCAGAAGGCCTCTTCTCATGTTCCTAGGATGCTCATGCTCACACTGTTGCCGCCACCAACCCCACTCTATTCTTCTGCTTTTAAATCATTTTAACAGATTTTAGTACTGTAATCTCCTCTTTATGTAACCCAGGACCTGAGACCTTATAATGAGAAGGACTTAAGGAATTAAAGTAAAAGCAACAAAAGCAGAAATAATAGCGGCAATGATAAGGTGGTCTGCCCCGAGCTCATTTAAAGTAGGAAACCAAAATATTTCCTTTTGTGAAATGCTAAGTGGGGTGTGGATTCTGGGCAAGGACTGCAGATTTCCAGGGCTGCCCCAGGAGGTTGGCTGTGCATTGATGCAGCTTGTATCACCAGCAAATGTCATAGGATCATAGGATCTCAGAGCTGTAGAGTTGTAAGGGACCTCCGAGGGTCATCTAGTCCAACCCCCCGCAATGCAGGACTCACAGCTAAAGAGCCCCTGACCGATGACCGCCTGTCCTCTGCACAATGCTTCCCCTCTTGTCAATAATAATAATAATAATAATAATAATAATAATAATAATAATGGCCACTGGTCCCATCACCTCCTGGCAAATAGAAGGGGAAGAAATGGAGGCAGTGAGAGATTTTACTTTCTTGGGCTCCATGATCACTGCAGATGGTGACAGCAGTCACGAAATTAAAAGACGCCTGCTTCTTGGGAGAAGGGCAATGACAGGCCTAGACAGCATCTTGAGAAGTAGAGACGTCACCTTGCCAACAAAGGTCCGTATAGTTAAAGCCATGGTTTTCCCAGTAGTGATGTATGGAAGTGAGAGCTGGACCATAAAGAAGGCTGATCGCCGAAGAATGGATGCTTTTGAATTGTGGTGCTGGAGGAGACTCTTGAGAGCCCCATGGACTGCAAGAAGATCAAACCTCTCCATTCTGAAGGAACTCAGCCCTGAGTGCTCACTGGAAGGACAGATCCTGAAGCTGAGGCTCCAGTACTTTGGCCACCTCATGAGAAGAGAAGACTCCCTGGAGAAGACCCTGATGTTGGGAAAGATGGAGGGCACGAGGAGAAGGGGACGACAGAGGACGAGATGGTGGGACAGTGTTCTCGAAGCTACAAACATGAGTCTGACCAAACTGCGGGAGGCAGTGGAAGACAGGAGTGCCTGGCGTGCTCTGGTCCAGGGGGTCACGAAGAGGAGGACACGACTAAACAACTAAACAACAACAACAACAACAATAATAATAATATTTTATTATTTATACCCCACCCATCTCCTCTGCTCCCCTTCCTTGGTCTGACCTGGGTTGCGGCATCTCCAAATGCATTCCATCTGGGTCTCGAACTGGTTGTCGTTCCCTCCGCAGCCTCCGTAATAAAACATCTCGCAAGTCTTGTTTTGTGGGTTGTAATAGAATTTGGGGAAGAGGGCCAAGCAGGGGCCAGAGTCCACAGGGAGCTTGCAGATATCTGTGGGCGCAGAACATAGAGGGGGGACAAAACAGAGGCACTCTCAGGTATCCCCACGGAAATGAACCGGCGGCAAAAGCCAAATCCTGCACATTGGAGAAGTGAGTGTGCCTGGGATGTGTGGAGCACTCTGGAGCCAGAATCTCTGGTCCCCCATTGACTCAACAAATTAGGCAAGCTGGCATTTCTATACCACTTGGAAAGAGAGGGGCTTTTCGGTTGCCCCCAATGAAGTTAAAGGAACCACCAAACAACGGGGAGTATTTACAGCAAGAGAGAGACAGTGTGGCACAGTGGTTAGAGTGGTTAGACAAAGACCTGGGAGACCCCAGCGCTCAAATCCCCACTCTGCCATGAAGCTCACTGTTATACAAAAATCTCCAAATGGGTCCCAACTTCAATGGCTAAAATCCCTGGTAGAGGACAAGGATCTGGAGATTACGCTCAGGGTGGCCAAATTCTGTGTGACTGCCATAAAACGTAGGGAACAAGCTGTACTACCAAAATGATTAAGGTTTTAAATGATAATATTTGGTTATATTTTAGTGATCAAGATTTATTACACACACACACACACACACACCGTATTTTTTGCTTTATAAGACGCTCCAGACCACAAGACGCACCTAGTTTTTGGAGGAGGAAAACAAGAAAAAAATATTCTGAATCCCAGAAGCCAGAACAGCAAGAGAGATCGCTGTGCAGCGAAAACAGCAATCCCTCTCACTGTTCTGGCTTCTGGGATAGCTGCGCGGTCTGCATTCGCTCCATAAGATGCACACACATTTCCCCTTACCTTTAGGAGGGAGAAGGTGAGTCTTATAGAGCAAAAAATTCAGTATATCTTAATTGCCGCTACATCTCAATTGTCTCTGTTGTACTCAACTGCAATTCAATATATCCCTGTTGTGTTTTCTGATTTTCCTGATATTGTAAGTGACCCGGAACTGGTCTGTGACCGTAATAATACAATTCATTCATTTACTGGGTGACCTTGGCCCAGTCACTGCCTCTCAGCCCAGAGGGTTGTTGTGGGGCTTGAATGAGGAAGGGGGAGAAACTTGAGTTCCTTTTTCTCCAAGGAAGGGTGTGAATGCAGTTAGTAATGCATTAAGCCAAGAAAGGCCCTAAAGCACTGGCAAGTATTTGCACCACTGTGACATCTGTTTATTTTGAGCATTCACATATTGCTCATTTAAAAGCGAACAGTGTTGCACCAGTAAAAACCAGCCCAGTAAGACAGAAGTTGCCCCATAAGAAGGTATGGGGCTAGAAGGTAGGGAAACGACCCCCAAGTCTGCCCACCTTTGCTTCCGCAGGTGTCCAGGCATTCCTCCGTGGTAGCAAACCGGTTGGCGTTGCCCTGGCAGCCTCCGTAGGGAAAGGGCAAGCAGGTCTCCTTCGACGGGGAGTAGTGGTACATGCGGGAGTAATCGAGACACGGACCCGAATCCGGGGGCAGCACGCAGATATCTGCCAGCAGAGAGCCGAGAGGAGGAGTCAGCAGTCCCCACCTTCCCTTCATAAGAACATAATGTGAGCCTGCTGTGGTGGTCACATGAGGAATTATGAAAATATGGAGCAAGCCATTGTGTCCGCAACGAAAGCATTGCGTTGACTGGGTTTGAGTCCTTGACAATAATTTCTGATCAAATCCCACAAGCCTCAGCATCTCTGCCCATTTTTTCTACTGCCCATTTTCTCTACGCCTGACAGGCACATATAAGCATTCTGAAACACAGACCGGTTGCTTCACCAGGCATCCTGGGCCAGAAAGATAGGAAGTAGATTTGATGCACCTTTCCTTGGTTTTGTTAATCTTAGGGCCAGGAAATAGAGTTTCACATAAGGTAAAGGTACCCCTGCCCGTACGGGCCAGTCTTGCCAGACTCTAGGGTTGTGCGCCCATCTCACTCTATAGGCCGGGGGCCAGCGCTGTCCGGAGACACTTCCGGGTCACGTGGCCAGCGTGACAAGCTGCATCTGGCGAGCCAGCGCAGCACACGGAACGCCGTTTACCTTCCCGCTAGAAAGCGGTCCCTATTTATCTACTTGCCCCTGGGGGTGCTTTCGAACTGCTAGGTTGGCAGGTGCTGGGACCGAACGACGGGAGCACACCCCACCGCGGGGATTCGAACCGCTGACCATGCGATCGGCAAGCCCTAGGCGCTGAGGTTTTACCCACAGCGCCACCCGCGTCCCTTAGAGTTTCACATAGGAGGTGATAAAGATCCCTGTCTTTCCTTGCCATCCTTCCTCTCATGTTTACTGCTTGTTTATGACCTCCGGGGGTTGCTGAATGCATTCCTCCTTTTTAGTCCTGTTTTATTTACCCCAGAATGTATGCATGCTCAAATTAGCTCTTTGTAGTTTTAACTTTGTCCCCACGTGGGGTTTTTTTTAAAATGCTCAGAGGAAATCTGATTGGTTCTTATGAACACTGTGTAAAGGGTTCTTTTGTTAATAAAACGGCCTGGATGAGGGAGTGGCGATATGCACTTCCTCCCAGAGTCTTGCCACCCAAGCCTCATGTTTTGTTTTATCAGGGTCCAGTCCTTTCCTTTGGCTTCAGATTGCAACAGTCCGCTGGATCAGGCCAATGGGGGCCCATCTGGCCAGCACCCTCTTCTCCCAGTGGCCAACCAGATGCCCATTATGGGAAACCCACAAGCAGGGTCTGAGCACAAGACCAACTCTCCCCTCCTGTGGTTGCCAGCCACTGGCATTCAGAAGCATCGCTGCCTCCGACTGTGGAGGACAGAACAGAGCCATTGTGGCTAATATCTATCCAAAGCCCTCTCCTCTTCCACAAATTTGTCCCATCCTCATTTAACGCCACCTATGTTGGTGGCCATCACTGCCTCCTGTGGGATCCTTTGCTGAAGAGGCTCGCCAGACTTTCAGACAAGTCTGAACTTAATTCTCTCCTCTTAGGCAAAGATCCCAAGACGACCTGGCTGGTAGCCAGATTCTGCGCCCAGATTTTTAGGCACAGATCATCCTCTAGAATAAAATAGCTTACTAGGGAAATGCTGAAGTCGTTGTTTGGGGTGCCTCAGGGTCAATTTTTATGGTAGCCCAAATCTCAGTTGTAGGGGTGTATGTATATATCTCGATTTTAACTCATGAACAATTGCTGCAATCTGCTCCGATTGTATATTTTATCTTTATGAATTTTTTTTTACTGTGTCATGTTATGTGAGCTGGTCTTTGACCGTAATAAATTATCTATCTCTCCTTGTCATTGTAACCTACTCAGTCCACCCCCCAAGACGATCAAGACAAAATGAATGATATGCCTCCTGTGGCAGGGAGTCCCACTGTTTAACTGTGCACTGCTTGAAGAAGAAGGCATTTGGAGTATAATGGAACGGGCTACTTCGGGGATATTTCAGTGCTGCTGATTCTGCGCATTGTTGTGCTTAATGAATACCAAGAATGTAAGAAAAGCCTGCTGGATCAGGCCAATGGCCCAACTCATCCAGCCTCCTGTTCTCCCAGTGGCCAGCCAGATGGCCGTTATGGGAAACCCACAAGCAGGATTCGACCACAAGAGCAGGATTCGACCACAAGACCACAAAACCCTCCTGTGGTTTCCTGGAACTGGGTTCCTCTAACCATGGAGGCAGAGCAGAGCCATCATGTCTAGCAGCCGTCAATAGCCATCACCTCCTGATTTGTTTGTTTTAATATGGTGTGCCTCCCCCCCTTTTTCCTGCATTTTAAAGGCCTTGTCTTCCACATTGTTGGGCACTTTTTCTTTGGCAAGTACAGTCATACCTCGGGTTACAGACGCTTCAGGTTGTGTGATTTCGGGTTGCGCACTGTGCCAAACCTGGAAATACCAGAATGGGTTTCTGGGTTTCGGCACTTGTGCATGCGCAGATGCGGCGTTGCGGGTTGCGAATGCTGCGGGTTGCGAACGTGCTTCCCGCACAGATCACATTTGCAACCCGAGCATCCACTGTACAATGACAATATCAGCTGTATTGGCAGGAGTCCCGCCTTACCCGGGTTCCGGCACTGCTGTTTGCATCCCTCCAGAGTCTCGAACCTGTTGAGGTTTCCCCCGCAGCCTCCGTAAACAAAGGGAAGGCAGGACTGGTTGCGGTGGTTATAGTAGAACATGGGGAAGTAGGCATCACAGGGACCGGGGTCTGCCGGGAGCTTGCAGATCTCTGCCACCAGAGAAGAAACAAAGACTCGTCAGAACAAGGGCACCGTGGGAACTGTGAAAGAGTGTCATGCCCACCCCTCTTAAAAGAGCTGCCCCAGTGGGGTCTAAACGTAAAGGTAAAGGGACCCCTGACCATTAGGTCCAGTCGTGGCCGACTCTGGGGTTGTGGCGCTCATCTCGCTTTATTGGCTGAGGGAGCCGGCGTACAGCTTCCGGGTCATGTGGCCAGCAGGACTAAGCCGCTTCTGGCGAACCAGAGCAGCGCACGGAAACGCCGTTTACCTTCCCGCCAGAGCGGTACCTATTTATCTACTTGCACTTTGACATCTGTCGCGAGGATTCGAACCGCCGACCTTCTGATCGGCAAGCCCTAGGCTCAGTGGTTTAGACCACAGCGCCACCCACGTTGGGTCTAGTCAATGGTAAATGGATCAACAGGAATATGCAAGTTTCTTGCATAGTCCCCCCCCCCTAGAATTGCATCATAGAGTTGGAAGGGACCCAATGATTCATTGGAGGTCTTTCAGCAGAGGTTGCGGGGGGTGGAGTGCATCTGTCAGTGATCCTTTAGCAATAATTCATTGATTGGGCTACTAGAGGACTCTTGGGATCCCTTCCCACTCTGCCAATTCTATTATTCAATTCCAGGATCATAACCATCATTATATTCATTTGTACCCCACCTTCCCCCAGATGGCGACTCAAGGCAGCCTACAGATGAAATAGAAATTGCTAAAAACATGGACTTCTGGTTTGCCGTGGCCATCGGCAAGAAGCGCAGAAGAATGGAGTAAATTTATGGACTATATAAGTGAGAACTGTAGAAATTTGAAGACATTAGCAGGGCTGAAATAAATCTTATGACATGGACTAGATATTACTAAGGAACTGTGGATTAGAGACTTTTATAAGAAAACCTGCTGAAGGGAGGAGGGAAGTCTATGCTCGGTAGAGCGGAAAGAAAGATAGATGTAAAAGGATATGAATTATCAGTGTATTTTGTTTGTGTATATGAAATGAAAACCTAACAAAAAGCATATTAAAAAAGAGAGAAATTGCTAAAAACATAGACGGGAATCATTAAAAAGCAAATCAACACGAATTAGAATTATCTAGCCATGATCTATTAAAACACGCAGATCATTGCAATAAAAACATCACAGCACCAGCCCTTTCCTTAAAGACAGTCAGTTCCCAAAAGCCCGTGGGAACAAGGACAGCAAGAGGGGATCCAGCCTAGCTTCTTGAGGCAGGGAGTTCCAAAGTTGCCTGGGAGCAAACACAACGGAGAAGGCCCTCTCCCACATCCCTACCAATTATGCCTGTGCGGGTGCTGAGAATGGTCTCACCCCGAAGATCTCAGAGGCTGGGCAGGTTCGTCTGGCAAGGAGAGAGTCCTTCAGATCGCCTGGGAGTCCCTCCCCGCTCTACAGTTTGATGAGTCCCTCTCCTTAACTCCACAGCAGCAAGGCTCCCCCTCGACAGCCAAGCCTTGCTGGTGGCTGCTTCTCCCTCGAGGTCTTACCAGGGTACAGGCAGGTGCTCCGGCATTGCTCCAGTGTCCGGAACCGGTTCTCGTTGCCATCGCAGCCATGGTAGGTGAAGCGCTCGCAGGTTTTGTTAGCGTAGTTGTAGTAGTAGCTGAGCTTGTGGTTATTGCAGCTGCCGCTGTCCTCTGGGAGCTTGCAGATATCTGGGGAACAGGAGGGAAGAGGGGAGGAGATAGGAGGGACCGTACTGAGGATCCTGGGTTTTATCCCCACCATCTCCAGCCGAAATGTTACAGTTCTGACTGCAAGCCGGATACCCCTCTGGGGTTCCGTTGACACAGAGACCCAGGCGTTTCCTAAAACTGGCACTTGATGGAGCCATAGAAAGCCATGGAATATTATTCAAGTTGTGGTGATTCAGGCAATAAAAATGACAAGGGTATGTAGCAACTCCTCTAGGAAGAAAAGTTGCAGCATTTGACATGCTACAACAGCGGCAAGAGTCTTGATAGCACAAGGATGGAAGAACGAGGAAATCCCAACGAAAGAACAGCGGCAAGGGAAACTAATAGACTATGCGGAACTGGCGAAATTGACCTACAAATTGCGGGACAAGGACAGCTGTGCCTTTAAGGAAGAATGGGAGCTTTTTACAAATTAACTAAAAAGACAACAAAATGAACTGGACTCCTTGGCAGGTTTTGAATACACATACACAAATGTATTGGTTGATAACAGGGAAGATACCTGCAGATTATGTAAGGATATGTATAATTTCATAACATGCAGAGAATAATATGTGCTGAGAAATCAGAGAGAGGAGCTGAGGGAAGTCTCGGGGGGGGAGGGTTAGAGGGGGGAAGGGGGAAAATAATGAATATATGTTTTGATAATTTGTTATGTTGAAATTGTTAATAAAAATGTTTTTCTTTTAAAGAAAAGTTGCAGCATTTGGGACTTTTCAGTTTAGAGAAAAGAAGTGATGTAATAGATAGGTCCAATGTGTGGCTCGAGACCTTTGGCAACATTTGACAGCCCCCCAGCCTTTGCACCGTCATCCCAAAGCCAGGTAAGTGAGGTGCTGGGCTTTGGGAAGGAGGCAAGAGGCTCTGGCAGGATCCTGGCATCTCCCCTCCTTCTTCCCAAAGCCTAGTTAGCACTTAGGCAGCTTTGGGAGGGACGAGGGAGGGCTCTAGGACTCTGCCAGAGCCTGCGTCTCCTTCCCAAAGTCCAGAACCCTAGGAAGGCTGGAGGGGAGGCATTAATTTTTGGCTTTCCTCGCCCTCAACCTGTGTGACAAGGGAGTGTGCAGCCTGCGTTTTCCATGTCCAAGTACACTTGCAGCCCACTTCGTATGGACTTGTCGACATGCAATGAAGCCAGATGTTGGAAGAGTCAGGGCAGATAAATGAAAGTTCTTCTTCACCCAGTGCATAGTTCTACAGTTTAGCTTCCTCACACAGGAAGCGGTACCTGCATCTCTCTCTCTCGTTTCCATCTGCCTGCATCTGCCTCTCACCTGGGTTTCTGCAGGTCCGAAGACACTGCTCCTGAGTGGAGAACCGGTTGCCGTTTCCTTCGCAGCCGCCATAAATGAACATCTGACAAGTCCTGTTGCTGGGTAAGTAGTAGAACATGGGCTGGTAGCTTTTGCACCGACCTGGGTCCATGGGGAGGCTGCAGATATCTGCCACCAGAAACCAAAGAGGCATCAGAGGAGGGCAGTTCAAGAGAGTGGGGTGGGGTGGGAAAACTGCAGGCAGGTGGGGGTCTGGGAAGGAGACTTCAAGACTGAACAGCAATGTCACGACCCGGAATATCAGCGAGCAGAAGGGTATCAGCTTGTGAGAAGAGGCCTTGTGAGATCCAGGAGGGGAGAAGGTGGGGCAGGTGGCTCCTGAGATCATAGAATCATAGAGCTGGAAGGGAACCTTGTGGGTCATCTAGCCCAACCCCCTGAAATGCAAGAATCTCAATTAAAATCACTGGCTGGAGAATGGTTTTCTGAAGTCCAGCATCTACCGTTGTTTTGGCTATTTGAAGGTTGCTAATAAGGGGTCCAGATCTCTCCCACCCAAGGATGCACCATTCTCATCACAGTTAATTTAAAAATAGCTTCGAAAACCCCTTCTCTTCTTGGCCTCTAGCATTGAGGAAGAGTTCTGGAGATCCTGAAAGCTTGCAAACAATTACATATGTTGAATTTTGATTGGCCTAATATGAATTTAGGATGGCTTAGGAACTGCTAAACTTATTCCCCTTGCTTTCTCCACTGTGCTTTGAAATGAACTGCCTTGAGATCTTATGATGAAGGCCAGTATATAAAATTAATAAGTAAAATAAATAAAGTATCCATGACAGATGGCCACCCAGCCTCTGCTTAGAAACTTCCAATGTTCAAGAGTCCACCACCTTCTGAGGGATTCCTTCCTGATGTTTGGTTGGAATCTCCTTCCTTGTAACTCGAATCCACTGGTTCAGGTCAGGGGTGGAGGAAGGGGGGATGCGGTGGGTGCTGTCCGCCCCAGGTGTCCCCACTGACAAAATGCTGGCTGGCACTCACTGCGGGGCCTGCAGTGCGCCCGAGCCATGTGTCTCTCCTGGGAGTGACGCGGTGGCTTAGGCGCTCACAGGCTCCCTGCTGCCCCAAATGGTCTGCCCGCCATCTCCCCCTGACCTGTAGGGCAGCTGAGTGGGAGGAGGCAGGCAGACTCCTCGGAGGACCTGCAGAACATCCTGCCCTGGCTGGCTTCGCCCCCGTGCGCAGGTCATGCGTGCTGCCCCAGGCGCCCGATTGGCTTGCTCCACTGCTGGTTCAGGTCCTCCAATCTGGAGCAGCAGAAAACAAGCTTGCTCCATCTTCCAGGTATGTGAAGATGGCTTTCATATCACCTCTCCATGATGCAGGACTAAAGAGGAAACTGCTCATTTTTTATTTTGTTTCAATTTCATGGGAAATCTCTGACATCCCTCAGTGCAAGGTGCTAACCCACCTTCCCTTTGTTCAAACAGCAAAGTGATGTGGACTTGTGGACTTGGAAACCCAGGTACTCTCTGAAACTCACCCTGGATATAGGATTTCAACCAGTGTAAACCAGTACCTCCAATATCCACCCCATTAATTCGGCTCAGAAAGATGCCACGGTCAATGGAATTAAAAGCTGCTGAGATATGAAGGAACACCTAGATGGCCACCCCCTTCCTTCCCCCGTCCTTCTTCCAAGAAGGCTGAACAGGGCCAGTTCAGCCCCATAACCAGGCCTGAACCCAGACAGAGATGAGCCAAGATGACCAGTTTCATCTAAGAGTACTTGCAATTCTTGCTCTGCCTGCAACCTCTTGACTACTTTCCATAAAATCTGCAACTGCAACTGACTGGTTGTCACCAGCCAGTGGGTCTGATTTTTTCCAATCAGAATGAATGCTCAGTAAACCAGACCGTTGCATGACCTCCATGGGAATTTTGTGCAGATAGATCATTCGCTTCTCCTGATTCATTCATTGCCGAATAATTCATTCATTACTGATTCACACTGAGGCTGTTAATATTGTGCATATGGAAGCAAATGGGATGAATACAAGCAAACTCTTCTTTTAATAAAAAAATACTCCAGTCCAAAAATATGGTTCAAAAGCTTTACTTCAGAACTTAACTCCAAAACAAACTTAGAACAATAAAGTTACACTCAGATAGATGCATGATATCTTATGCTGATCCCAACAGCTAAAATATCTTAGATTATGAATATCTCCCATCCAGAGCTGAAATCAAAGCTCTGCCTCTCTTGCAAACAACCTCCATCATTAGCCTGAGGATGTTTTCCTAGAGTGAGAGAAGTTCTTTCTCTTCAGTGGCTTCAGAACAAAGACTAGCACACCCAAAACAGACCTACAGATTAACATACGCATAGGCTGGCGATTGCATCATTTTCATGTGATTTAAGTTAAATACCAGTCTCACTTAATCATTAGCTGTTAGGCTCTCTACTTAGCGTCAATGGAATTTTCCATGCCGTGCTACACAGTATACATACAGACACATTACAGAGTCATTTTCCATTTCAGTGTACAATTAAACAATTATACTTAACAATTCACCCATCCATCCGTTCCCGATCTGCAAACCAACCTTCTAACAGAGCTCGACATCTCACCTACCAACTTCCCCACAGACGTCCATGCAATCCTTCCTGGTGTAGAAGCGATTGGAGTTCCCTTTGCAGCCGCTGTACTTGAACCTCCTGCACCTCTTGGTGCGGGCGTGGTAGTAGAAGTAGTCCAAGGACAAATTGCAGGAGCCAGGATCTCTGGGGAGGTTGCAGAGATCTGCCGGAAAACAGAAGGGTGCGGAAAAGGAAGCAGGGCAAGTTGAAATAATGGGAGACCACCATCTTGACCTCAGAGAGGAATGAACCAAGCATAATAATCATCATAATAACAATAATTTATCATTTATACCCCGCCCATCTGGCTGGGCTTCCCTAGCCACTCTGGGTGGCTTCCAACAAAATATTAAAATACCGTAATACATCAAACATTAATAGCTTCCCTAAACAGGGCTGCCTTCAGATGTCTTCTAAAAGTCTGGTAGTTGTTCTTCTCTTTGACATTTGGTGGGAGGGCGTTCCAAAGGGCAGGTGCCACCACCGAGAAGGCCCTCTGCCTGGTTCCCTGTAACATGGCTTCTCGCAGCAAGGGAACTGCCAGAAGGCCCTCAGCACTGGACCTCAGTGTCCGGGCAGAACGATGAAGCCCTGTGGCTTCATCAAAACTGGCAGGGATCCTAATTTGGTTCGTGAGGCTGTTCCCTTCCCCCAATAAGCCAAGCCCACCTGCCCCACAGGTAGGTGATGCCAGGTGTAGGGCAGGTAAAGGTGCCTTAAAATGTGCTCCAAAACAGTCCTCAGAAGGGCTTGGATTGGGCCCCTTTTATTGATTTACTTATTCCTTAAAATTTATACACTGCTTGATTGTAAGAACAAACACACCTCATTGTGGTTTACAAAAAAAGAGAAAACGATATAACTATTGAAAAATCATCAACAACTACTTGAGACATTCTAACAACAGATTATGACTTGCACCAACTTTCTAAACATCTGGGCAGATTTGTCTAAGAAACATTGCACCGCTTGAAGTGTGTTGTGGTTCTGGACTGCCAGGAGTTAACACTCCAGGAGCGTTCTTATTGACTGGGTGCACTGCCCACAGGATCCGTGCTTTTTCCCTTTGATCTGTGCTCTGTGGGATCTGAGCTCTCTCTGAAGAGCAGTCTGTCTGAGAATGTGAGCAAGGTTGTTCCGTTTTTGTTAAGAGGCAGAAAGCTGCGAACTTGCAGCTAGATTCTGTAGGTTTTCTTTTCTGTTTTGAATGCTTCTAAATAAAGAGTTTTAGATTAGAAGCACTGGTGTCGAGCTGAGTTATCGAGGACACCACGTCGACACAGACAAGCCATTTTATGCTGCGTGTGAACTCTGCTATTATCCGGCAACTGAGAAGAGTGGCAGTGCGCAGAGTGGAAGCGTGTGGGCGCCATTGGAATTTTGTCGGAGTGGCAATAAATCAAATTTATTGCAGGGCGTTGCAGCAGACTCAGTGGGTCAAAAGATATACGACCCAACAAACTTTAACAAAGTGGTCGGGAGGGCATATTTGGGGTAAGGCAATCTTGTAGGTAAACTGGTCCCAAGCCCTTAAATTGGGCATCAGATGCAATGCTCCCCACCAGGGCGGATTCTGCTCAGTAGCTTCCAATCAGAGCTCCCAAGCCGAGTCGATCCCAGACGAAAAGCAGGCTTGAAGTCAGTTCCCGTCAGTGGATCAAGCTCTGCAAGGAATAGCTGCACTCTGGCGCTTCCTACTGGGAACTGAGGAGTGTGGCCCATTCTGGCCAAAAGTGGACCTTGAAGACAATGCCAATTATTATTGTATTATTGTTGTTGTGATTAATTAAATTTGTATACTGCCTGATATCTGCAAGTCTCAGGGCAGTTCACAAGTGTGTTCAGGACCCAGTGGAATCTGACCATAGTCCAGAGTATGGATCGCTTGGGATCCTGCTCTGCAGAGTAGCTGTGACTTGCTCTTTGGTGCAAAGGAAACATGGGGAATGTCTGGCAACTGCCAGGTAGGCAGATGGGTTTTAAGAGGCAGAGAAAAAGCCCAGAAAGGATCACCATCACCATCTCCAGCTCAAGAGCTCTGCTGGTCCATTTCCCGGTACCTTTCTCAAGGACGACACACTTGCGGCCGCATCCTGTGAAGCAGCATTTCTGTGTGCGGGGACAGTTGCGGTCGTCCTCACAATCGTTAGGGCAAGAGGGAAACCGCCTCAGGGCATCTATCTCTGGGCACACCCCAGGATTTTCTGGGAAAAGAAGGGCTGGTCATTAAAATCACATCAAACCAAAACACCCAGTAAAATAATAATAATAATAATAATAATAATAATAATAATAATAATAATAATAATAAT
>JAXCMG010000097.1:345455-355930 GCA_034642415.1 Podarcis siculus | reverse complement strand
ATAATAATAATAATAATAATAATAATAATAATAATAATAATAATAATTGTGGGAGTGCAGATATCCAGAGTGTGGGGGTCAGGTGGGATTGCTATGAGGAATTATGAAATATGAAGCAAGCCATTGTGTCACTATGAAAGCATTGCATTGGCTGGGTTTGATTCATTCACAATAGTTTCTGAGCGAATCCCACAGGCCTCTGCATCTCTGCCATTTGCTTTCTCTATACCTGACAGGCACGTATAAGCATTCTAAAACACAGGCCAGTTGCTTCATCAGGCATCCTGGGTCATAGAGATAGTAGGTAGCTTCTTTGATGTAGCTATTGTTAGTTTTGTTAATTTTAGGGCCAGGAAGAGAGTTCAGGAAGAGAGTTCACAAGGAGATGGTAAATACTGTTTTCTGCTGTTTAAGACCTCCGGAGTTTCCTAAAAGCATTCCCCTTCCCTTCCTCTTTTATTTACTCTGAACGACATATGCATGCTCAAGTAGGAAATAGTTTCTTTGTCGTTAAAAGAATTTATTCTGATCTGACTTTGTCCCCACGTGGGGTTTTTGAAATGCTCAGAGGAAATCTGATTGGTTCTAACGAACACTGTGTAAAAAGTTCTTTTGTGAATAAAACGACCTGGGCCGAGGGGTGGAGAGGAATTATTATACGCACTCCTCCTAGAGTTTTGCTGGTCAAGCCTCATGTGTATTTTATTAATCAGAGTCCAATCCTTCCTTGATTTGGGAATGCTACAAATAATAATAATAATAATAATAATAACAACAACAACAACAATAATAATAATTAATAATGCCCCGCCCATCTGGGTGGGTTGCCCAAGCTGCTCTGTTGGATTAATGGGAAACACTTAAGCAGAATCTGAGCGGAAGAGCAACTCTCTTCCGTCCTGCAATTTCAGGAACATTGCTGTTTCCAGCTGTGGTGGGCAGAGCAGAGCCATCCTATCTAGCAGCCATCAATAGCTCTCTCCTCCTCTGTGAATCCGCCTAATCCAGTTGGTGGCCATCACTGCCTGCTGTGGGAGGGAGTTCCACAGTTTAACTCTGCACTGCATCAAGAAGGACTTTTTTCCTCTGTTTTGAATCTTCGGATGACGTCCCTCTTCTCTGGATGACCGCGAGTTTTAGTGCCATGAGAGATGGAATGCGAAGGCAAACCTCGCACCAGACACGCAACAGTATGTCAAGGAGCGTTGCGGCTGCTTTCCCTGACCTTTTGCCTTCTTGGCTAGAAAACAGGGTTTCCCCCCTGACCTTTTGTCCTCTCACAATTTGTTTGCTAGACATATCGCTTGGCTGGAGTATGGCGGGGGACGCAGATGTAATCAAGTATTCGGGGGGAACATTTGAGGGAAACACCTGCTGACACGCGTATTTGCTAATGCTGGAAATGTGCTTAGATGGAAATAAGTTCAGGGTGGTTTCACTACTGTTTCCAATTGTTGACATCTGCTAATAAAAGGAGCCCTGGCAGAGCTAGCCGGCAGCTTGCTTGGAGCATCTTTCCCAGCGTGCTCCTGCACAGCTCACCTGCATTCAACCTCCTGTCGTCTCCGTTACTCCTACAATGGAGGAAAACTTTTCTCTATTTACTCACTCCATGCCATACTTAATTATATAAAACTTCAGTTCTGTGTCACCTCTTACGTTTTCTCCAAGCTAAAGGTAAAGGGACCCCTGACCATTAGGTCCAGTCGTGACCAACTCTGGGGCTCATCTCGCTTCACTGGCCGAGGGAGCCGGCATGCAGCTTCTGGGTCATGTGGCCAGCATGACTAAGCCGCTTCTGGCGAACCAGAGCAGCGCACGGAAACGCCGTTTACCTTCCCGCCAGAGCGGTACCTATTTATCTACTTGCACTTTGATGTGCTTTCAAACTGCTAGGTGGGCAGGAGCAGGGACCGAGCAACGGGAGCTCACCCCGTCGTGGGGATTCAAACCGCCGACCTTCTGATCGGCAAATCCTAGGCTCTGTGGTTTAACCCACAGCGCCACCTGCGTCCCTTTCTCCAAGCTAAAAAGCCCCAAATGCTGCAAGCTTTCTTCATCAGCGAGTCGATCGGCTCTGTCCCTATGATAATTGCAGTTACCCATTTCTGAACTCTTCCCAACTCTATCCTTTTTCAGGTAACGTGACCAGAACTGTACACACTATTCCAAATGCAGCCACACCAAAGGTTTCTTTCGAGATGGTCATGCCATTTCTCCAGAGGACTCTTCCATCCCTTCTCCCAGCCCACCTACAAGTACCAGCAGGGTCTGCCCCTTCCTTCAGCTCTCCCCCCCCCACTTACCTGGCTCTGCATCAACACAGCTGGATAAACAGCCCCAGCGGCAGCATTTCTTCCCCCTGCCACACCTTTTGTCGTCGACACACCTGATGGCGCACATTGTAGGGGGGAAGGGGTTGGAGTTGGGGCAGTAGCCGGGATTCACTGAGGGGCAAGGAGAGGGAGCAGATTAGGCCATGAAGAATACATCCTTCCACAATGGTTAACTGAGGACAGTTTTGAATTTTTCATGGTTTTCACTGTATGGCTTTATATTGCTGTAAACCGCTTTGATGTATATTTTCATGACAAATAATAAAGCTAAGGCAAGGAACCAAATATCTTCTCATTCAGTGGCCTTTAGTTCTGTGAACCGCCCTGAGACCTCTGGGTATAGGGCAGTATATAAATTCTAATTCTAATAATGTAATTTTAATAATAATTCTAATAATAATAGAGTGTCCTCTTTCTGAAGAAATTCAGCACTCCCCATTTTTCTTCCCACCATCTGCTGCCGCCTACAGAGGACTATTTTCAAATGAGAAGTGGAAGAGAAGGAGCAAATAGCACAGTCGCCATCAGGAATGTGGCCCTCCAGACCTCTCTATTTGGCCCTTTGGGCCCTCTCCAGGAAACCCCCTTCCCTGCACCTGCTTCATATACATCATTTTGTGGCAGGACAGGCATCCGTCCTTGACCTCTGACAACGTCCCTTGCAAGGGCCTGTAGAAAAGGGAACTGTTCAAAAGGTTAAACATTGCATACACTGCTCACCTTTGCCTCTGGCCCACCCACCCCTGGCACGTGGCCCCTGGAAGGCTGCCCAGAAGGGAATGCGGCCCTCTCTCTCCCCTTTCCTGAAATCTGGAGACAGAGAGAGCTGCTTGCTCTGTGCTGGATCCAAAGCTGTGGCGAATGGAGAAGGAAGACCTCCTGGAAGTGTGTTCATGCGGTGACTCCTCCATCCTATGCTCAGGTTGCATACCTGTGCAAATCATAGGTGCAGACTCCCTGGGGCCCTGGGTGCCTGAGCACCCACAAAGCTCCCCATGAAGAGGTTGGGCACCCACAAATTGTTAGGATATTCTGTTCCAGATTAAAAGGAACAGGCATGATTGTTGTGTATCACATGCCTGTTTACACTCCAGCACAGCTTGCTGGGAACTACCATTTGTGTATAGCTTTTGCTTATTCTGTCTTGCTTGGACATGAAAGGGAGAAGACATGTTTTTCCTTTGCCCTGATCTATGCTGAATAAACAGCTTGCAAATACACTTTACATATGCCTCTATCTGCCCTTCCTTTGCGAAGAGTTTGTTATCTCTGCTGGCTTGCGGGCTCAGCTTCTGAAAGGCTTCTGAAGCTCTGAGTCGCAGTTTTGACGCAGAACTGAGGACTGGAGTTTGACCGGCCGCCGGCCGGTGGGCTGGAGTCAGCTGGGGGCCTGCCAATTGCCCCCGTTTCCTTGGACACATCCTAACACAAATTTCAGTGCCAGGGCCATGCACAGTGCATGGCACCCAGGGCCCCAGGCACCCATGGTTGCGGGGGCAAGATGGCACTCCTGGTGCAAATTAAAGCATATATCCTCAAGGCACCACAGTCTCCGCCAACCTTTGTTCCAAGGAAACAGAACTTGTGTAAGTGCCTAGAGTCTTACTGGGTTGCTCGTAACAATACAAGATGGTGGGAACGCTCCCCCTGAATACTGGAAATCCCAAGGGCCACTTCCAGAAGGTGTCCAGGCACCACGCTATTAACGTGCACAGACAAAAACTCTGAAACATAGGGAAACTTTCCCCCTAATGAGTGCTCCGTAATTGTAAATACTGAAGCAATTTACAAGCTGAGAAGGGACAAGGGGAGAGGACTCACCGTTGACGGGCAACACGCACCTCTGCTGGCAGCCATATCTGCAGCACATCTGCTCTCCTGGGCAGTTGCTGTTTGATCTGCACTGAGCACCACACTCCAGCTCTTGGTCCTTCAAGTTGGTGGGGCATTTCATGGCTGGAGAGAAAGGAACAGCGTCAGCGGAAAGACGGATGGTGCTGCATGGGAGGCAGGGATGGGGGGAGGACAACTGACCAACAGCCCAAGAGCCTAACCCTCTCTCTACTCCTTCCAGGCAGTTTGTGATTTAAAGCTGCATGTCTGAGCACCCTTTTTTCTTTTGCTCAGCAGCTTTCCCCTCGAAAACCCACTTTTTAAAGCTCTGTTTTAGCAAGGTTTGGGGGCAGAAAGTTCTAGGGTGTTGTTGTTGTTGTTTAGTCATTTAGTTGTGTCCGCCTCTTTGTGACCCCCTGGACCAGAGCACGCCAGGCTCTCCTGTCTTCCACTGCCTCCCGCAGTTTGGTCAAACTCATGCTCATAGCTTCCAGAACACTGTCCCACCATCTTGTCCTCTGTCGCCCCCTTCTCCTTGCACCCTCCATCTTTCCCAACATCAGGGTCTTTTCCAGGGAGTCTTCTCTTCTCATGAGGTGGCCAAAGTATTGGAGCCTCAGCTTCACGATCTGTCCTTCCAGGGAGCACTCAGGGCTGATTTCCTTAAGAATGGAGAGGTTTGATCTTCTTGCAGTCCATGGGACTCTCAAGAGTCTACTCCAGCACCATAATTCGGCTTTAAAAACCCCAAATGCTCAGACACAGAGCTTTAAAAAGTAGACAGGTGTCTGGAAAGAGCGGGGGGCGGGGATGTGTGCATAAACCCTGAGAGGAGATATGAGAGCCACCTTCAAATATATCAAGGGCTGTCACATGGAAGGTGGAGCAAGCTTGTTTGTTCCCAGTGGAGCAGACAGTCCTTGGAAGGTATTGGCCTGTCCTTCCTTGGAGATTTTTCAAGCAGAGGTTGGATGGCCATCTGCCAGGGACACAGGATTCCTCCAGGTGTGGTCTGGCCAAGGCAGAATAGAGGGTACTATGGCATCCCTTAATCTACTGAGACCCCTAGATCCTTCTCACGTGTACTACTGGCACACCAGTAGTGTGCCATCTTGTAAAGAGGCCCCAATAGTGGCACCCTTGGGAGTTTTAGTTTCCAATGCAAAAGCAGCAATAGAGGGAGGGGGAGCAGGGTCAGCGGAAAGACATCTGGCGCTGCATGGGAGTCAGGGATGGGGGGAAGGACAACTGACCGGCAGCGAAGGAGCCTGCCCACAGACCCAATAGGGAAAGTGGGGGACATACCAGGGGGCGTTGGCAGAGGCACACCAGGAGGTGCTCGGTGTTCCTCAGATGACGATGACACTGAATCTGAATCTGTGGAGAAAGGAGAGATTCCCAAGGATTTGACCTCAACACAGTTAAAGCAACAGCAGCCCACACCAAGTTCTTCAGGCAACAGTAGTACCTGTGAAAAGAATCTAGGGGTCTTAGTGGAGAGACAAACTTAACAGGAGGTATTTCAGCTGGATTAAGGGTGGCAGGGATGGTTAACGCCCCTTCCTACACTCCTGTTCATGATCAGCTCCCCACCCAAACCTTCCCAAGAACAGCAGCAGCAGCAGCAACAGCAACAACAACAACTGCTATTTGTATTTTGGAACCCTGTAGATTAAGCGCAAAGGTCCTTGCCAGGGCAACATCACACCTAGTTTTCAAGCACAGCTTCAGGGTTTTGCTCCATGTCCACTCACCTCCCTGAGCTGAGGCAGGTGGCACCCTGGCCCAGAAGGCAAAGAGACCCGCGAGGAGGAAGGTGCACTGGGTCTTCTTCTTCATCATCTCCATGGCACTTTGGCCGGCTCCAGCGTCTGTTTATTTTATACCTCCCATCGGAAAGATGGGAGGGGAGGAGGAAAGAGAGGCACAGCAGCTGGAGCCAGCCCCACCCCTGCTGGAAGAAGGAGCAGGCTGTGTTGCTGCAGATTCACACACCTGTACACCTGAGCTGCTTCTCCTGCCAAGAGAGCCATTGGACGTGCATGGTGCCACACTCCAGGAAGGTGAAGAAACAACACCAGAGGGCAAAACCTCATAGAAAAAAAATTTCTTAGTAGCTCTATCCTTTTGCTTTTGAATAGATTTCTTGCTCTAAAAATAAAATTTAACAGGTTATGATCTAGAAACGCGACCATACCGAGTGACCGTCTTGATATAAGTACTCTATGGCAACTATGTCAGATGTTTTAACCACCCCTGGTAAAATGCCGTTTAAAATGGTCAGCAGGTGCTTCATGCAATCCATCCCAGCACATCGGCCCAATGGCTTTGGATAATTGGCCAAAATGAGCTTTTGAGGAATTAGAACCAAGTTCCATCCTTTTTTTGGACACAAAGCTGGCCAATCCTGCGGCGAATTCCCGTCGATGTTTAGGGTCACCGACTCGAAACCTCATAGAATTGTAGAGTTGGAAAGAGCCCCAAGGGATATCTAGAAATCGCAGCTAAAGAATCCCTGGAGGATGACCTAACCTCTGCTGAAAATCCCCCAACCACCTTCCATGGTTGTCTGTCCCACCGTTGAATAGCTCACAAAGTTCTTCCTGGTGTTTAGTTGGAATCCCCCTTCTTCTCTGATATATTTTCTCACCGAACCCTTCCTGTTCATTGTCAAACTGGAGGTGACAGAAACCCTAGATAGGTTCTCCAAAAGGATCTCTCTGTCCCTGTGATTACACCTGCAAAATAATGTTTTAAACCCCTCTATTTCTATTGCACTCTGTAGGGCTGAGAGCTTCACCTTCCTCTGAAAGCTGGACTCCAAAAGTTCCTGAATGCTGAAGCACAGAGGGAAGATTCCAGACTTCCAACCAGGCTCAGAGCTATGTAGAGACTAAAATAAAGAACAGTCTGTCTGAGCATGTGCAGAGATCATTTCCCACTCACTATGGAGCAACCCTAGCTTGTTTCCACAGTCCTGGAACTAGCTTCCAGGCCAGATATGTAGCTGTCAGAGTTGGGAAATGCTCCCTGCTTTCTTTTTATTTTTCTTATCAGTAAGGCAGCTCTAGTGGGACGCGGGTGGTGCTGTGGGTTAAACCACAGAGCCTAGGACTTGCCGATGAGAAGGTCGGCGGTTCAAATCCCTGTGACGGGGTGAGCTCCCATTGCTCAGTCCCTGCTCCTGCCAACCTAGCAGTTCGAAAGCACGTTAAAGTGCAAGTAGATAAATAGGTACCGCTCCGGCGGGAAGGTAAACGGCGTTTCCGTGCGCTGCTCTGGTTCGCCAGAAGCGGCTTAGTCATGCTGGCCACATGACCCGGAAGCTGTACACCAGCTCCCTCGGCCAATAAAGTGAGATGAGCACCGCAACCCCAGAGTCGTCCGCGACTGGACCTAACGGTCAGGGGTCCCTTTACCTTTAAGGCAGCTCTACCAAGGAGTAATCTCAAAGATGTCATATCCTCTTCCAAACCCGGAGTCTTGCCCGGGAGGCTCCCAGCAACATGAACCCCATGGGGCTTGTTAGAACATAGGAACATAAGAAGAACATCTGCTGGATTCATGGGCAACCAGGTGCCTCTGCTGGGAAGCCCACAAGCAGGATTCAAGCACAAGAGGAACTCTCCTCTCCTGCAGTTTCCAGTAGCTGGTGTTCAGAAGCATAGTCCTCTTGGCTAGTAGCCATCAATAGCCCTCTCATCCTCCATCAATTTGTCCAACCCTCTTTTAAAGCAATCTAGGTTGGTGGCATCTCTGCCTCCTGGGAGGGTGAGTTCCCCAGTTAACTACGCGCTGCATGAAAGAGTCCTTTCATTTCTCTGTCCTGGTCTCTGTCTGAACTATTGTCAAAGGTGATGAGAAGGCAGGGGTGGCCACTATCGTCCCATGAGATGAAAAGGGCAGGTCAGAAGGATAGACCCACCCTGTCTGGAGGATCCAGATCCCACAGAGAAGGCCAGGAGGACTCCACAATATGTTTTGGTGGGAGACACATCTGGGTGGGGAAAGTGTGAACTGAAAGTGAGATCGGTTTGATTTGGGCCATTGCTAGATCACATTTGCACCCATTACACATGAACGGCAGAGCCCCCAGTGGGAAACCAATTGGCGGGATCTGAGCCAAGAGTCTTCTGCCATCCAGTTGTCTCTTGCAACTGGTATTCAGAAGCATTGATGCTTCTGAATTTGGAAGCAGAGCAGAGCCATCAAAAGCCTTATTCTCCTCCATGAATTGGTCTAATCCTCTTTTAAAGTCATCCAGGTTCGTGGCCATCACTGTCGCCTGATTTTCGAGCTCTCTGTATATTTTGGTTTCATATAGCTCTTTTGGCTAAAGTGGATTAATGAACAATGATGAACTAAGCCATGGATAGGCAAACTAAGGCCTGGGGGCCAGATCCAGCCCAGTCGCCTTCTAAATCCGGTCCGCAGATGGTCCGGGAATGAGCATGTAGAATGTGCCCTTTTATTTAAAATGCATCTCTGGGTTATTTGTGGGGCATAGGAATTCATTCATTCCGCCCCCCCAATATAGTCCGGCCCCCCACAATGTCTGAAGGACAGTGGACCGGCCCCCTGCTGAAAACGTTTGCTGACCCCTGAACTAAGTGATAAGTATCAAAGACGTAAGACAAAAATTCTGTCTTGGAAACGCAAAGCCACCTCGGAAAAAATAGAAGGAACTCTTGTCGTCGGCTTTCTCTTTCCAGACAAAGGATCGTTCCGTTCATTTCTGAGCCTCCACCTTTCCATGGAGAAAGTCCTGACCCAGTTCTTGGAAATAATGTCCACACTTTGTTCTAAGGAAACAATAGATTAATAAGGAGCAGACGCAATTCTGGTGAACAAAAGGAGAAAAGTGTGTGACTCCTTGGAAGCATCTGGTTGGGCAAGAGGAAGTGAGATCCTGAGGGGCTGAATAGGTCCAGCAACAGGGCTGCACCCCAAGAAGGCAGGCAGGGAACTGACTTGGGGACCCCACTTCTGTTCCCTGCTCTGAGAATCATTCCCCACTGAGACCCAAAGAAGCCTCAGGCTTAGCAGAAGACCAACGATTGGCTACAAACACACCCACAGCATACGTTGAAAGCCAGGAACCTTGGAACAGGAGCTTCCCTCTTGCAGACCTACAATTCCCAGCACCTTTAACAAACTACAGTTCCCAGGATTCTTTGGGGTGGGTGGGGAAAATGTGCCTGAAATGTGCTTTCAGTATATGGGATTGTTTGTTCACACCCAGACCCTTTTCTCTAAGGAGATCAAGATGGTGCCCAGGTGGTTCTTCCCCATCTCATTTCATCCCCCCCACAACTCTGAGAGGTAGGGTAGGCTGAGAGGCAGTGGCTGGCCAAGGTCGCACCCAGTGAGCTTCCTGGATGAGTGGGAGACCTGAACGCTGGTCTCCTAGGTCTGACTCTAACCACTACACCGCACTGTCTCTGACCAATGAGAGTCCCTTTCACCACTTCTACCTCAAGGTCATCTGCTGCCACCCTTTATTTACTTATTGCAATGGTTGCATTTATATCCTGCCTTTCTGCCAAGGCACCCAAGTGCTTTGCCTCTCCTGGTATGCCCCACGGAGGACCTTAAGGTCCATAAATAGCAACACCCTAGAGGTCCCGGGCCAGCTTTGGTTTCCAAACGTTTTGGAAGTCGAACGGACTTCCGGAATGGATACTGTTCGACATCCAAGGTACGACTGTAGTACTGAATCAGAACAAGCAGCAATCTGTTAAAAACCCAGCTGAAGTTTGCTCCAGTTCTGTGTTAAAGAGCGTTTCTTCCCATGGGGAAGCCGAGAGACAAGCAGAAATGCGTATGAGCACATACCCTCCAGCATTTCCCTAATTAAAATTGGGACACACATCTTTTGGTGCTGCGCAAATCAGCTGGCTCGGACATCTTTTGGCAGCAGTGACCCCCGTGAGAGCACGGCACCACTGGCAGCACAAGCGGCGGCTCATTCCTGGGACATTCCGGGATCAAATCAGAAACCAGGATGGATTATGACAGCTGCTGTTTCCCTTACAGCGCAGAGCTAGAGAACAGGAGCTCTTTCTCACTCGCAGGTCTTCTTGGCATGCTACATTTCCCACTGCGATTCTGCCCAGGGCCTGCAAGATCTCTCCCCCCCCCCCACCGCATTGTTCTGAACCGCAAGTGACTTTGATCTTGCACAATACCTTTGATAGCATCACAGAGGCATTAAGATGTTCTGAGATGTTATGTGCAACCGATAGGGATCTTATTGTGAGCAGAGAACACTCAGTCTCTGTCACACAGACCTGGCTGCTGGGCCTG
>JAXCMG010000097.1:302236-313191 GCA_034642415.1 Podarcis siculus | reverse complement strand
AATAATAATAATAATAATAATAATAATAATAATAATAATAATAATAATTTTATTTATATCCCACCCTCCCCAGCCGAAGCCGGGCCAGAACGGCTAACAACACTAGAAGTAACACAGCATTCTAAAATCAATTCATTTAAAAATCAATTCAGAATCAAATTCATGGCAACCATTGGGTGGGCTAGAGTTCTGTGAGGATTGCCAAAGGAGGGGGTCAGACTGTGCCTTGGCCAAAGGCCTGGCAGAACAGCTCTGTCTTGCAGGCCCTGCGGAAAGATGTCAAGTCCTGCAGTGCCCTGGTCTCTTGGGACAGAGCGTTCCACCAGATCAGGGCCACAGCCGAAAAAGCCCTGGCTCTAGTTGAGGCCATCCTAACCACCTTGCGTCTTGGGACCTCGAAGATGTTTTTGTTTGAAAACTGTAATGTCCTCCGTGGGACATACCAGGAGAGGCGGTCCCGTAGGTACGAGGGTCCTAAGCCATATAGGGCTTTGAAAGTTAAAATCAGAACCTTAAACCTGATCCTGTACTCCACCGGGAGCCAGTTTAGCTGGTATAGCACCGGGTGAATGTGATCTCGCAGCGAAGACCCCGTAAGGAGCCTCGCCGTGGCATTCTGCACCCGCTGGAGTTTCTGGGTCAGTCTCAAGGGCAGCCCCACGTAGAGCGGGTTACAATAATCCAGTCTGGAGGTGACCGTCACCTGGATCACAGTGGCTAGATCAGGGCGAGAGAGGTAAGGAGCCAACTGCTTAGCTTGGCGGAGATGGAAATATGCCGCCTTTGTTATAGCTGCAATCTGCGCCTCCATGGAAAGCAAGGTGTCGAAGAAGATATTCCCAAGTTATTTCTGGCCACTGCCCGCTTGGTTCCATAAACTCATCTGCAGTGCCTCCTACACTTTGTTTTTGTTTAGTCGTTTAGTCGTGTCCACCTCTTCGTGACCCCCTGGACCAGAGCACGCCAGGCACTCCTGCCTTCCACTGCCTCCCGCAGTTTGGTCAGACTCATGTTTGTAGCTTCGAGGACACCATCCAACCATCTCGTCCTCTGTCGTCCCCTTCTCCTTGTGCCCTCCATCTTTCCCAACATCAGGGTCTTTTCCAGGGAGTCTTCTCTTCTCATGAGGTGGCCAAAGTCTTGGAGCCTCAGCTTCAGGATCTGTCTTTCCAGTGAGCACTCAGGGCTGATTTCCTTAAGAATGGAGAGCTTTGATCTTCTTGCAGTCCATGGGACTCTCAAGAGTCTCCTCCTCCTACACTACAAATAGCATTATTCAGAGTAGGGGTTTGAACCAACCTAGTAAGGAAAATAATAACACTGTGAAATTCAAAACAGTTAAAAATCCACTTCAAAGTTAATTAATTGCACAAAGCGGATGAACCCGATGCAAAGATGCCAGCTTTTCAAATTTTGAAAGTCATTTCCACCTCCAGTGCCCACCTTGCCACTCCCTCGCCGCTAGGTCATTCCCCACCAGGGGGCGCTACCACCCACTTTTGGAACAACTGGTGTAGAATTCAGTAATCGCCACTTTCTTGCACAAAATGGGGTCCCCAAAGCATTTCGCAATGAAAGAGTTGAAATTCATGAATCAAAATATATAGAAGCTGCGCTCGGAGCTGCCCTTGCTATCCTATTGGCTTATGTCAGTCTGCCAAGCCCAGGAGGATGTCTTGGGTCTCTTCTGGTGTTTTAATACATATTCACAGAGGATGAATCTGCCCCCCCACCAGTGACTCTGTTCTCCCTCCACTGTCAGAGGCACCAGCTCCCTTAATGTCACTTGGGGGGAATCCCAGTTGGGGGGAGTCGCTGCTGTTTCTGGTTTTGGCTTTTAAAACACACTTCACCCTCCAAAATCGCCCTCCAAGCCTCCCTCCCGGTGCTCCAGCACTCACTCGGGGGGAGCGGGAGATTGCAGCCCGTTCAATATTGGGGGGGTCACCTCCTGCCTCAAAATATTGAGGGGGCCAAAGCCCCTTGGGCCCCATATACCCAGTGCCACGGAGCAGAAGTCTGGATGAGCCCATGGAACTGCTTCCCACAAGAGACAGTGATGGGCACTGATCTTCGTTGTCTTCTGATTCCGACCAGAGGCAGATGTCAGCTCAGCCCAGAGGGCGAGAAGCCCCAGAAGGAGCACAAGGGCACCAGACTTCATGGTGGGTCAGGCTAAGCGGTGAGTCTCCTGTCCAGCCTGCCTGCTGCCTTGCATTGTCCAGGATCGCTGAATCACAGCTGGCTCAGGAAGATGGCGAAAGTCCTGGGCAGGACAGAGGGGAGCCTCTCCCCACACCCTGCGGCCCACAAGGTTTTGTAACAAACCATCCCAACAGCTGCAAAGATGTAGATAACATTTCCACAGAAGATGGCTTGCTTGAAATGACACCGCCCTCCCCAAGGAAGAAGGGGCTTCTTGGCTTAGGTTCTGCAAGCCAGGATGCCCTTCCATGGGGTTCCCAGCTGTACCATCAGCAGAGAGAAAGGGATGGTGGAGCCCATGGGCGGAGCCAGGATTTATGTTAGGTGTGGGCAGAACCTCAGTTAGTTATTTTGCATTGATTTTTATTTATTGGGGGGGGGGGAATTCCCAACCTGCCCTCCTTTGGCTACATCCATGGTGGAGCTCTGTTGGGAGAGACCCTCCTTCCTCTCTAAAGCCCCATTTTGGTGTCTTCCTCACTCACTGAAGTGCTCAGCCTGTGTCTCTCTGAACTGGCTGGACCAGGGCAAATGGCGGTTGCTTGAAATGACGCCCCCTCCCCAAGGAAGAAGGGGCTTCTTGGCTTAGAACCTGCAAGCCAGGATGCCTTTCCCTGAGGTTCCCAGATGTACCATCAGCAGAGAGAAAGGGATGGTGGCGCTCCGGTTGGAGAGACCCTACTTCCTCCGCAAAGCCTCTCTTTCTGGGTCTCCCTCTCTGGGGTCTGTGAGACTCAGACCTGGCTGGACCAAGGCATGTTGTACTTGCCAGTGGAAGATGCTCCTCCATCCCAAAGGAGGGGGCCAAGGGAGCCAAGGATCCTGTCTGCTCCAGTGCTTTGCACAGAGGCAGCCTTACCACCCTGGCATCTGCAGGGGTGCCAAGTGGAATGAGCTCTGCCCTGCATGATCCATCATGTGGCACGGGGCATGCACACCATCTGAATGCCAATGCCCATTGACTGCGGAGGGGGGCATTCAAATATTTGGCTCCTAGGTCCATCTGTAACATGATTTATTTGATCTCAGGGAAGTCAAACTTTGCTTTATCAGAAGAGATAGAATTGTTGTTGTTTATTAATTACATTCTCTTAACCCTAAGGTCCCAGTGTGTGTGTGTGTGTGTGTTGTGTGTGTGTGTGTGTGTGTGAGAGAGAGAGAGAGAGAGAATGAAATGAATCCGGAGAAAGTTCATGCAGCTCTTACCAGTAGAAAGTTTTTCCAGTGTTTAGCTTGAATCCGGTCCTATCTTCTGAAGCAGCAAAAAGCATTTTCCTTGCATAAATTCTAAGCCTTATATTCTGAGCTTTCACATGATTTGTCTGTCTCTCCCGGCACGTTCTTGGGGTTGCTATAGCAGGTTCCCCCCTGGTGGTGGATTGTTGAAAAACAATATGAAGCTGGATGGGGAGCGTGCTGTGTGTGCTCCAAATTTGGAACTGATTTTTGTATTTTGTATTTAGTATTTAGGAATGCAGGAGGAAGAGAGCACAAGGGCTGGGGAAATAATAATAAATAACTCTTTCATTGTGAGCTCCTTTGGGGATTAGAAAAGTGGCCAATACCTCTTTCGACAGCAGTGGTTCCCAAAGCATACCTGAAGGAGCGTATCCACCTCCATTGTTCAGCCTGGACACTGAGGTCCAGCGCTGAGAGCCTCCTGGCGGTTCTCTCATTGCGAGAAGCAAAGCTACAGGGAACCTGGCATAGGGCCTTCTCGGTAGTGGCGCCCACCCTGTGGAACGCCCTTCCAGCAGATGTCAAAGTGATAAATAACTATCTAAAGACATCTGAAGGCAGCCCTGTTTAGGGTAGTTTTTGATGTTTGATGTTTTATTGTGCTTTGAATATTCTGTTGGAGCTGCCAAGAGCAGCTGGGAAAACCCAGCCAGATGGGCAGGGTATTATTATTAATAATAATAATAATAATTAGTGCATGGCAGCGCCCCCTGGTGGGGAATTAACTGGGGGTGGCAGGGGACGCTGGAGGTGCAAATGACTATCAAACCTTGAAAAGCTGGCATCATTGGATCAGGTTCATCCGTTTGGCTGATTTAATTAACCTATATCGTTTGAACAAAGGAACAATTACTTGTGCAACCTGAAAATTGCCACTATCCCTCCCTTTCGTTATTATCTTTTGTCTTCCCATTCTTTCCCCCGTTCATAAAATAGCTGACCAATCAGGAGCCATTATTTGCTCAGCCATCTGGTTACTCGCCCAATCGGAAGCACCATAGCTAACCCTAACAGGCTATGCAGGTACTGCAGGTGTCAGTGAAAAGTGTGAACAAGCCATCGAAACTGGCTTCAGACTGGTATTTACACTTCCTTTTGTTTTACTTCGGAACAAGAATGCTGGGTATTTTGAGTGACAGGGCATCAGGTTTCTGCACAGATGTCACTCCTGTTCCATGGCATGTTTATGACATATGTGTGACGTTTGCAACAAGGTATTGTGGGTAACTTTGAGAAACCTCTTGAAGCGGGAGCACCCATTGTTCAGGGCGTCTCTCTGCTTCCTTTACATTGTAGTTTGAGGTTTCGTTGCAACAATAAAGATCAGGTCTCCTGGCTGCTGTTTTCTTTCAATATCTCGGCCGAAGCCTTTTCTCTGATGATCCAGCTCGAGCCTGGGGAACTCCCTGCTACACTGGTTACTGTTTGAATTTCAGTGCTATTATCTCCCTTAGGGGGCTGGCTCAAATGACTACTCTGAATATTGTTTTTTATATGGTGCAGTAAGGGGGAACTGGGGGTGAATTTATGGAACCAAGGGGGCAGTGACCAAAAAAAGGTTTGAGAACCACAGATTATCCTCTTCCCTTCCAGGCCCCAGGCCCAAATCTCACCAGCCCAGCAGCTGAGGGGCTTTGAGAGATGCTCCCCTCGCCTCTGGGGCAGCAGTGGATGTGGGGCTCCTCTTGACACCTGATGTCATGCGATGCAAGAACCAGACTCAGCGCATGCCAGAAAGCTCAGGTTTTATTTGGGGATAGATGATCCCACAGAAGCCTCCCCAGACATAGAAGGAGGGGGGCATGGCAACACACTGGTGTCTGCTCTGGGGTTGGGGTCTTCTCAGACAAGGTGATCAGGTTGAGAGACTCAGTCCTCCTTAGTGGAGTTTTCTGGGGGAAGAAAAGAAAAAGAATCAAGGGGGAGGCAGCCAAGTCATTGAGCACTGGCCCTTAGGGCAGGCAGCAGCACTGACAGAATCATACAATTGTAGAGTTGAAAGGGACCCCCGAGGGTCATCTAGCCCAACCCCCTTAAAGAAGGAACCACCTTCCTCACAGACAGACAGCCAAACCCTGCTTATAAACCTCTAAAGAAGGAGATTCCACCACCTCCCAAGGGAGGCCGTTCCGCTGTCAAAAAGCTCTCACTGCCAGAAGTCGGAATCTCCTTTCTTGTAACTTGAAGCCGTTGGTAAACTCACCCATGGGTAGGGCAGGATGAGACCAGCAAGGCAGCCGAGAAAGAACCCTGTGGACCTCCACAGCCTGCCCCCTGCCCTCCACATGCACACTTATAAATATTTAGAGACAGAGATAGAGAGAGAGACAGAGAAGCGCAGACACAGATGGAGACAAGAATCTTACCTGTTTGCCCACAGACCATCATGCACTCCAGTTTGGTACGAAACCGATTGCCATTCCCCCCACAGAGCCCATAGACGAACATCTCGCACTTCCTGGTGGCTGAGTTGTAGTAGTAAAATTGTGAATAACCCTCACATGGGCCAGGGTCCTTTGGCAGCTTGCAAACCTCTGAGGCCACAGAAGGGAGTGAAAGAGAAAGCAGGAAGGTATTTCTTAGGGCAGGAAAGGTGCTAAAGTTTTTAATTCCAGCTTCAAGTTCCTGCATTCCTAGGAATAATGCAGAGCCCTCCATAAAGGGGGAAGGAATCACAGACTCTTCTCCTTCCAGGCAGGGAGGAATTGTGCCTGGGCTCTTTGGGCCAGTCCAGCTCAGGGACTGAATTTGGGAACCTGCTTGTGGCTGCTGGCTCAAATCTTTGCAGCCCTCTCGCCTCTCAACCCTTTGCCAAATGCTCCAACCCCAAGCCCTCCTTCCAAGATCTGCAAAAACATATGATTTGGGGCACAGACTAAGAATCACCCTATGGCAAAGATTGCTTATCACCAAACATGGAGCTAATACATGAATCCTCCTTATTCTGGGGATTTGCAAGGAGTGTCGTCCTCTTTTAATGACTCCTGATGGCCACATGTCAAATACACCGCAGCTGCCAAACTGTCATTTCTACCTCCCAGAGAAGGACTTTAAAATTGGGGTGTCAGAATTTCTAGGGCCACCTTCATTCTTACAAGGCTCCCCACCGTTGGATTTTGAATCCAAAGTTTTAGCGTCCTATTTCAGATACCATCTCTTATCTTGAAATTTCAAATTGCTCCAATCACAAATGTTGCTACAAAGATTATGGCACAAAGTAATAATATTAAGAAGAACATAAGGTTCTGGATCAGGCCAATGGCCCATCTGGTCCAGCATCCTGTTCTCACAGGCCCAGCCAGATGCTTTTGGGAAATCAGCAAGCAGGATCCGAGCCCAAGAGCAGCCCTCTCCCTTCCTGTGGCTTCCAACACCCATATCCAGCCTCTGTCCATGAAGGCAGAGCACAGCTAAGAAATCCCAACCTTTCCATCCCCTCAATTATATGAAACATAAAGTCAAGAACAGAGCAGTGTACCCAATCCTCCCCGGAACTCTGGACCCCTTCTGGCCAGCTTCTTGGATGGGGTTTCCCGCCTTCCCAGAGGGGCTCTACTGCCTTGCCTGGTGGTCAGAGTGTTGAACTAGGACCTGAGAGAGATGCAGGTTCAAATCCCCACTAATCCATGAAGCTCACTGGGTGACCTTGGGCCAGTGGCTTCCTCTGAGCTTAGCCTACCTCACAGGTTTATTGTTGGGGTTAAATGAAGAAGGGGAAGTTCAGCTCCTTGGAGGACAAGGGGATATATAAAGACAATCAATGAAGCCATGAATATGAATTTCTGGTGGGTCCCAAACTCGGTACCTGTGCTGATTTTCCCGCAGGCTGCCTCACATGCCTCTTTTGTCTCGAAGTTGTTGCTGTTACCCTCACAGCCACCATAGGTGAACAGGACGCACTTCTTCTCCGATGGGTTGTAGTAGTAACGACGGAAGGCTGCTAAACATCGTCCAGTTTTGGGCGGCAACTGGCATCTGTCACTGCGAACTGTTGGAGGCAGAACGGATGGAGGTCCATGGGGAGACGTTCTCAGTCTCCAGGGCACTTAGGTGCCCAGAGAAGAGAGGTGGGAGCGGGGAAGGGGCCAGGGGTTTTGCCAGTACCTGAGTCCAGGCAGCCCCGGCTGCACATAGTGAAGCAGCACTTCTGGGTGAGGGGGCAGTCTCGGTCATCGCTGCAGGTGTCATTGCAGGGGGCAAAGGTATTCACCAGTTCCCTTTTGGGGCACACGCCAGGGTGCTCTGGAAAAAGGAGATGGGGAGAAGGGGACAGCAGTCAGTAGTGAGATGGAATTTTGTTTTGAATGCCAGGACTCACTCTGGAACGTGTGAGGATATCATTGAGAGGAAATAAACTCCTGAGCATGTGCAGAGTTCATTTCTCCTCCTATGCTCCTGTTTGAGTGAGCCCCAGCACCTCTTCCTTGGCAGAATCCTCTGCCAGACATGCACATGTGCACCCAACTGCCCTCCCCATCAGGTCCCCATATCTCCCGCATCCAAGAGATACCTTCTTCAGCCGCTTGGCAAGTCTTCCCGCACCCATTGCTGCAGCACTTCTGGCGTGGAAAGTAGACTGAGCCACAGTCCTGGTCATTGTTGCAAGTCGCAGAGCAGTTCGCAGCCTGGCCTGGCTGGGGGCTCAGCCTGGGGCAGTATCCAGGGTAGACTGGGGATGAAAGGAGAACCTAAGAAGAGCATCTGCTGGATCAGGCCAGTGGCCCACCTGCTCCAGCATCCTGTTCTCACAGTGGCCAGGCAGATTACCGAAATGGATCAGTCCTTCTGAACCGCACTGTGATCTTCGGATGAAGGGCTATATAGACATTTAATAAATGAATAGGTCTGTTCTCATTTTTTTTTTAAAAAAAACCCCACATTAATACTTGCAGGGAAAGGAGCCAGTTCCTCTTTGCCTGGAATGAATGGGGTCGCCCTGATCTGACCTGCTTGCACACCTGAGAGCAGGTGAGTCTCTGGACTGAGGCTGTGCACAGCATGCCTCCCACCTGTTGGTTGGACCCTGCTGGCAGTGCGCCAGGTGGAGGTCAGTTGCCATGTCTGGGCAAGCCACACCATGGCGGATGGAGTGCTGCACTGCAATGCCTCTTGCCTGACTCTGAACTGTTGTCACACACCAGCACTACAGGGATCCAGGCAGGATATGCACCCAAACCCTGTTTCCATGGGTGGCTGATCAAGAGCACATTTCAGTCAGAAGGTGAGGCAGAAGGGAGCTTCCTGACTTCATTTCTCCCCCCAAAAAGAGGGGCTGATGCCCCTCTGCTTACCCTCATGTGGGAGCATGCACTGTTGCCCACAGCCGGTCTGGCAGCAGCGCTCGCTCCCTGGGCAGCTGTTGTCCCAGGAGCAGAACTGGCCGCATTGGGTGTCATTGTTTTGGATCAGAGTAGGACAGGTGCCAGGCTTCCCTGTAATGGAGAAAGAGAGAAAGAGGGAAAGAGAGAGAAATGGATTACTAAGTCCTTCATCGGTGCTGGAAAAGAAGGCATTTCAACTCCTCTCCACTGTGAAAATCGAAAGCTTCTGCCGCTTAAAGAAAGAATGTAAGAGCAGCTTGCAGGATCAGGCTATTGTCCCCTCTATGCCAGCATCCTGTTCATATCTTCATCATTTCCTGGGAGATGGGCGGGGCTTGCTTCTAGGTACAAGGTGTGTCCTTAAGTCTCTCCTGCAGCTTACCTGAAAGTGGGTCTGGGCTGCAGAGGCAAGTTTTTCTCCTGCCCTGTCACAGAAGCCCAGCAGGTGGCACCAAATCTGCACCCCTCAAGTCTGCTGCTCCCAAGGGGTGCTGCTCTTGGCCACAGCTGGGAGGGGGTGTCAGAAAAGGGCTGGCATTTCTGAGGCAATGTATTAGTGGACATCTGCGCCTCATCTTAATGCGGATTGGGAAGCCCTTGTTCCCTTATCATTAGTCACCTGCTCTTCACCCTAAGGTCCCAGGGAACATTACAACCTTAAAACAAAAGATTGAAAGCAGTTTGAAGCAACTTTAAAAGGTTAAAGGACCCCTGACCATTAGGTCCAGTCGTGGCTGACTCTGGGGTTGCAGCGCTCATCTCGCTTTACTGGCTGAGGGAGCTGGCGTACAGCTTCTGGGTCATGTGGCCAGCATGACTAAGCCGCTTCTGGCAAACCAGAGCAGCACACGGAAACACCGTTTACCTTCCCGCCGGAGCGGTACCTATTTATCTACTTGCCCTTTGACGTGCTTTCCAACTGCTAGGTTGGCAGGAGCAGGGACCGAGCAACGGGAGCTCACCCTGTTGCGGGGATTCAAACCGCCGACCTTCTGATCGGCAACTTACAACCACAAAAATAAGGAGAACAGATTCCCTGTTCTTTGAAAATCTGAACAGGAGAGCTGTGTCATTTGCTTAGGGTTTTCAAGCAGTGTGTTGTGGCACCCTGGGGTGCCTTGAATGATGGGCAACACTGGCCTCCGTCTCTCTTTCCTTCCCTCCCTCTTGTGTCTCTGCCTCCCAAAGGCTTGCACAGCTGTTTACTGCAGCAGCCCTGGCTATAAGCTCCACAGGCAAATGGGCACCTCTGGGGCTGGCTGGGGGATGCTGGTTGCCAGGAACTGAGGCAGCCTCAGAGTAAGCAGGTAGGTGAGGGAGCCCAGCCAGGCAGTCCACCAGCCCTTGCTGTTGGGAATGGACAGACGAGTGGCAGGCTGGCCGGCCGACTGGCCGTCACTGCTTTGGTCTTTCTTGTGCTTGCTGTGGTCAAGACCTGCCTGGGAGCTGAGTGCCCACTGCTGCTGCTCTTGCTGCTGCCTGCCAAGGTAAGGTGCTGGACTCATGTACACCTTCTACCAGTCTCCGTTGGGCCACTAAGGTTGGGTGTATCCTCTTCCCAGGCTGTTGTGGGGCAGTGTGGGGAGGCACCTCTCTCTGGGGCAGGAGGGGCAGCTCAGAGACCGGGGCAGTGGCAGCGGCTGTCCGGAGGACTCCCAATGAGGGGGGAGGAGGCTGAAGGAACACGCCACAAGAAAGGGCCAAAGCTAGGCTTTCTGTCACCTGGGTCAAAGACCCAGTCTGGCGCGCGCGCGCACACACACACACACACACACACTCAACCCATTTATTCATAGAAGCCCTGGCAAAGTCTCATTGCTGGGAAGGGGAGCAAATTATCTAAGGAACACCTTGGCAAGAGGGGGAATCCGGTGGCACCTTGGCTGGTGGGGGGTGTCCAGTGGCACAGCAGAGTGGCAGAATGCCCCCCTCTCACTGAATTTCAGCATTCCCAGTGGGGGATGAAAGCACACACCTTCTGCATGCAACTCATGTGCTGTTCCCCTGAGCTTCCCCAGCTGCCTGAAGCCTTTGCTTGGCTGCACTTCTCTCAACAATTCCCAGATAAATGTTTTTGACGCATGTGCCTGTAAGGAGAGAGGAGACAGGATCCCTTACCTGGAAGCCTCTGAGCAGAGGCAGCTGTCAGCTCAGCCCAGAGGGCGAGGAGCCCCACAAGGATCACAAGAG
>JAXCMG010000097.1:282163-297236 GCA_034642415.1 Podarcis siculus | reverse complement strand
GATTCAGATACAAAGAAACAGATCAAAATGCAACAGCATCAATAAAAAGGGACAACCCAAGCCAGGTAACCTGCCAATCTACGTAGGTGTCCCCCTGTCCCAGGAAGCAGACAGTGATCTCTGCTTGCCACAGGGGCATGGACACACCATGTGGGGTCTTTCCTCCTTCTCTCAGCTTTGCACCATGTGTCTCACAGGAGGGAGGCTGGGTGCTGAGTCAGCCTGTGGTTGGTGGGGACGCCTCTCTCTAGCAAGCAGATCCAAACTTCAACCATGACGCCCCAGGGCCAGATCTGATGCCTGCCTGCCAGGACTCCTTCACCCAAGAGCAGGGAGTGAGCGATGTTTCCTCCCAGGAGAGGGAGAAACAGAAGCTGTTATCTGACCTGCTAGAAAGGAGTGGGAGAAACCTGGCTGAAGGGGTGCAGTTGGTGGATGCTGGAAATCAGGACTCTTTCAGCTACCCATGAGGGGTTTCTCAACTTGGTGTCCACCAGACTCCACCTCCCATCAGCCCCAAGCCAGAACAGCCAAAAGATGGGAATTGCTCATGGGAATTGCAGCCAATTCAGAGGGATGCTGCCTTAGAAAGAGTTTCCCATGGGGGCTTAGAAAGATGGAGTTTGGGACAAGGGAGTCCAAAGAGACACTCACCTGGAGGCATCTGACCAATGACAGGTCCCAGCTCACCCCAGAAGGCAAGGAGCGCAACCAGGCAGAGGCCGATGGACTTCATGGCGAAGCAGGTCTGAGTCCCCTGCCTGCGCCCAGGAGGCTTTATATCCCATGCAGAAGGAACTGACAGCACATTTGGGAATCTTTCAGCTCCACCCAGAATGGACAGAAAGCAGAAAGGAATGGATTGGTTGGGAAAGGCTGGAGAATCTGGAGAGGAACCTTTCCAAGCCAGCACCCCATTCGTAGATGATGACTCTGCTGAGCCCTAGGCGTGTCTCTTCTGTCATCAAAATGCAAAGAATCGCACAGCTGAGGAGCTGCAACCAGGCGCTTCCAAGCACCTGCTTTCATGAGAAGAAGAGGTTCCAGGTGAAGTGGGAACAGAGGTGAACTGCGGCTGGGGCTGACAAGCCTCACACCCCTAAGAACATAAGAAGAGTCCGCTGGATCAGGCCAATGGCGCATCTAATGCAGCATAAGGTAAAGGTAAAGGGACCCCTGACCATTAGGTCCAGTCGTGGCCGAATCTGGGGTTGTGGTGCTCATCTCGCTTTACTGATCATGTGGCCAGCAGGACTAAGCCGCTTCTAGCCTCCACAGGATTACCAGCTCTCACCACTAGAACCTTCCCCAGAGAATCCAGGAATCCATCAGATTTCATAAGTCTCTGGAACACTGAATGGGTCTCCCACCCCTTCAGGGGGGGGATCATGACCGTGAGACCAAACTTCATCAGGAAATGATCAGACCACAACAATGGGGCTACTATGACACATGAGCCCCAGTTTTCAGGCCGCCTTTTTCACACTCTCAGGCAAAAAACAAATCAAGATACCCCACTTTGTGTTTTGGGTCTGTGACATCTGGAAACAGCCCCGTGCGGAGCTGGACTTCACAGGGTGTCCTCCACTAAAGGAACATTGAAGTCCTGCACAATCAGCACCGTGTGCCAGGCTGGCCTTTACCAGGTGGGTCAACTCCAGCCCTCATCAGTCTCTTTGGCCAAACACTGGGTCAGGCCCTCAAAGATCATCCCAACTTGGAAAGGCTTCCTGGAGAGCAAAACGGTAAATCTGCGGACCTGCAATGGCCTGGGAATCTGATTCAGAAGCTGAACCTGAGGAGTCCCAGCCTCCAGGGCCGGCTGAGCCAGGGCAGGGGCTTGAATCTGAAGGGCCTGCACCTGTGCCGGTTCCTCAGGAGCAGACACCAGATGTATCCACTCTGGCTCCGGAGGTGACTGAGGACCCATTGCCTGCAGGTGCGCCTCTCCCAGCACTGTCAGGGGAAGGGGAAGCTGCCCCTGGGTCCAGTAACCCTCCAGCCTCTCCTGAGCTGCAGAGGCTCAGGGCAGAGAGGCGGAGGGAACTAAGTTCCCACAGGAGGAGTGCTTGCCTCCAGGCCAGGAGAGGTGAGTCACCTGAGGATCGGGGCCGCCCTATGCCTCGGGGCAGTTAAAAACCGGCCAGCCCCAGTCCCAAGTTGCGGCAGCAACATTGTTGGTTGCTAGTTCCTGCCTGAACCCTGTCCTGCTTATTGTATTTTAGTGTTTTGTTGGAAGCCGTCCAGAGTGGCTGGGGAACCCAGCCAGATGGGTGGGGTATAAATAAATTATTGTTATCATTATTATGATTATTATTTATTTCCTGCCTGAGGTCCTGACCCACCCTGGCTCCCTGCTTGTAAGCCTGTTCCTGACTTCACCTGACTCCCTGCCCTGCACCCAGCTTCAGCTACTACGGACTGCCTCCACATTGCACCTTTGACCACAGACTGGAATGGGACCTCGCCTCTCGGGTAACCCATGGGTCCAGCACAGTAGAGTTGGAAGGGACCCCCAAGGGGCATCTAGTCCAACTGCCTCCAATGCAGAAATCAGAACTAACAAATCCCTGAAAGATGTCTTCTGCTAAAAAGCCTCCAATTTCGATGCTAAATTTTGGAAGAGTTCACTGCACAATTTAGTGCTGGCCTACAAAAGCAAGCCCAGCTGTGGGATTGTAAAGCCACTGATGGAGGAGAAGGCAGAGGCTGGAGAAAGGACTTTGAGGGGAAAGTGTCCTTTCCCCATCCTGGGCACCCCTTGAGGAGCTTGCCAAAGCTGCCACATCAGAAATTGGGTGTGGAGGGGGTAAAAGGTACAGGTAAAGGGGAAGGGGAAGCTGCCCCTGGGTCCAGTAACCCTCCAGCCTCTCCTGAGCTGCAGAGGCTCAGGGCAGAGAGGCGGAGGGAACTAAGTTCTCTCAGGAGGAGTGCTCACCTCCAGGCCAGGAGAGGCGGTTCACCTGTGGGCCGGGACCACCCCTGGCCTCAGAGGAGATAAAGGCCAGTCAGCCCAGTCCCAGGTTGCGGGAGCAACGTTGTTGGAAACCTGTTTCTACCAGCACCCAGACCTGTTCTTCCGGATTTCCCGACCATGCCCGGCTTCTTGCTTTGGACCCCGCTTCGCCCTTGGTGGACAGTCTCCAGACCCTCGCCCCAGGACAGGACTCTGACCACGCCTCTCGGTAACCCCCCCCCCGGGTCCAGCACAGAACCAATACACCCAACTCTTTCCTTCTTCAGTGCTCCAGCCTAACTTGGTGCTTTATTGGACACCCAGGTGGACAGAGCTGAGTGAGAGCAATCCCCTTCCCAGCTCATCTACCCAGGTCTTCGTAACACATGCCAAGTCAGGGCCCTCACCTACAACAATAGAATCACACAACTGTAGACCGTTGGGATCCCTTCCAACTCTATGATCCTATGGTTCTACTTCACCAAAGATTCCTGAGTAAGTCGAGCAGTCAAGGAGTAAGAGGAGAGGTCCTCTTGTGGATCTTGAACTGGTTAAGTTGTAGGAAGCTAAATAAATGGGCAGTTTTCCGAATGGGGAGGCATGCATAGATGGGTCGATAATCTTTCTGTGAAAGGGAAAGGGTTCTGCGGCACTGGGAGGAGGAGAAAGTACTTACCTAGAGGGTGGCTGGAGGCAGCTGTCAGTTGACCCCAGAGAGCAAGAAGCCCCACGAGGAGAAGTCCACCCCACCACATGGTGAACAAGCTAAGTCTACTGCCCAGCCCATGACTCACTTCTATCTCAGAAAACAGGTTCTCTGGGGAATTCCCAAAGAAGGAGGTGAAGGAAGAAGGGACAGAGGTCAGGACAGGAAGTGGGACAGAGAGGACATTCTTTTCTTTCTAAGAAGGTTTTGCAACAAACGATCACAAAGCAGCTAAAGCAACCTGAACTATTTAGTATCCTCAGCAATCTTGGCCACCTCACTGCTCATCTCATCTTTGGATTGTTTGTGAAAAACTTGAAAAGCACAAGTCTCAATACCGGTTCCCGGTGAACTCTGCTTTCTAGTACTCTCCACCTAGAGAGCTGTCTGGAGAGCTGTTCCTCCTCTGCTCCCCCTGCTCCCCCAGGTTTCCTTATGATACACCTGTGAGCCTGCAAGAGCCCCTCCCATCCAGATCCCCAGGTGGGATACACCTTCACGCCTTCCTCAGGCTCCAGCCTTCCCCGAGGGAAGAATGGTCCCTAAGGGTGATTCATGGCACCTCAAGGATGGAGGCAGCAAGTCTGGCTCAAACAGAGGACGTGGCAGCTCTTATCACCTGGCTCTACCTGTGCTCAGGTGTGCCAGGAAGCTCTGTAGTTAGAGCCCTCCTGGCACTTTTCCATTCTTATCTTGTGCAACAAAGAAGCATTTCCCAAAACTCTTTGGATAGTGCACTTCTGTTGATGCAACTTAGAATAGCATGAGCCTTTTCCCCTTCCTGCATCACAGTGTTGACTCATGTTAAGTTTGTGAGCTATTAAGACCCCTAGAACTGTTCCACGTGGTCAATGGAAACAAAAGCCAAAGAGAGATCTAGAAGCAGGAGCAAAGCAGCATTTCTGCACTACAGGGGGTTGGAATAGATGACCCTCAGGGTCCTTCCCAACCCTACTTTTTATGATTCCCCCTGTCCTGCTCTCTGCAGAGGTCATCCATCAGGCCTGAACCCAGGTTGGAATGGGTCCAAATATTTGGCATCATTCAAGAATGCTTGCAGCTGCCACTAGCACAGCCTTCTCCGGGAACTTCTCCATGAAGACTTGCACCCTGGACTTTAAGAAGGCCAATTTCAAAAAACTGAAGGAGCTACTGGGTGAGACCCCATGGTCAGAAATATTCAGTGAGAAGGGAGTCCAAGAAGGAGGGGAGTTTCTGAAAGGAGAAATATTGAAGGCCCAAATGGAGACAATACTAACAAGAAAGGAAAGTGGGGGGCATCTAAGGAAACTGGTGTGGCTGCATAAGGAGCTTGCAGATGAGCTAAGAAGGGCATGTATGAGAAATGGAAGAAAGGGGAAATCACAAAGAAGAAGAAGACACGAGTAGCCAACAGTTGTAGGTTGACGGTTAGGTGGGCTAAAATTCAGAATAAGCTCAGGCTCAGTGGTTAAAAATAATAAAAAAGGTTTCTTCGGGTACGTCTGAAGTAATAAATATTTTTTATTTTCCAATATCGTTCCAATAGCAGCCTCATTATAACAATGTCAATTTTATCCAATTAATACAATTATTAAAACCAATTGTGTGTATATGTGTGTATAGTATATATATATATAGCATGTTCATGTTGTGAGAAACACCCTCACAACATGAACAAGCGTGACGACACATCCCGCTTGCCAGACATCTGGAAATTAGCCCTCCTCACAAAAACTGACACCAGATCCAGAGGCACACAGAACGCCATCACCAATCAACCACACCAGACCCAAACCCAGACCCTCTCCACAGATAAATTACAGACACCATCCAGTAGCCAAACCACGATGGCACCTCCGGATGCTGCACCCCCCTGCAATCCCTACACAGATCTGGCTGGCACAGGCCACAAAACCACAGCTCGCCCCTATACACGAAGCCAAGCCAGAGCACAACAAAGCAGTACAGCCATCTTCTCAGAAAAACTCTTCACAAAGTTCAAGAGGTCAAGACACAAAAGCTTTAGCAACTAATCCACACCTAATGACCCACCTAAGTGGTACTCAGGATATCACTCAAGAAATCACTCAAGATATCCCTCAAGCAATTAAGGAACAAAAGAAGAAAAGGCACACTAGCCTGGGAACTTCCTCTCTGCCCAGAACATTGGAGGCTATACACCACACCTCCTCAACAGTATTTATAGGAACTCAAACACTGAGATCCTGCTCTGTTCCAGTAACAAGAAGCCGAAAGCACCAGCCTGAAGATGACGAGTGAGACCTCGTCGAAACGTCGCCTAGACACCCCAACTTTTACACGGGAAGACACCCGAGGACACCAAAACCTGCATATATAGCATATATATATACACACACACACACACACACACAGACAGACACACACACACAATTGAGTTAAACTGGCCTCCTCACATGCTAGTTTTGATGGGTTCCTCTTTGTTTTTTATTTTATTTTCTGGGTTCCAAAATCTTAATAATTTCAATTACATTCCCTTCAAGATAGCAATCCCTTGTAGAACAGCTACAATCTTATGGTTTCAATTCATGTTCATATGTTAAGCAACATAAAGTTTCAAGTGAGGTACTCAGTCTGTAATCATTGTTCTTTCCTGCATGTGGTAATCACCTCCCCACCGAAATTGTCCCAACCATATACAGTATAGTGTTGTGTCCTTCATTCCTCTGACTTCATGGTCCCAATCCATGGGGGTGGATGACTAAAGGGACAGAAGCAGCTGGCTCTGGGGCATTCCTGCCACAATTAATAATAATTTCAAGGGGTTGGAGAAGATAACGCTTTGGATCCCTTCCAACTCAGCAAGTCTGTGATTCTGTGAAACGAATGTGCTTTGTTTTCCCAAGGAGGAGGAAGACCATTGATGGGAAGAGCGTTCTTCTGAGAAAAGCCACCTGCCAGGCACCTCCACTTCCCAGCTGGCAAGGCTCATTTTGGGGAACGGCTCCCCAGGCAGAACAAGACAGGCAGGCCTGGGATCTCCTGACTGGTGGCATGAAGTCTGCTCCCACCAAATCCTTCCTCCACCCCATCTGGCCTGCTCAGCATTCCAGGATTCCCAAGTGCAGAACGGAGGACCACAAGGGCAGGCAGTGTAGGGCTGGAATGACTGGCCACTGGATCTTCTCCCCAACCCAAGTGCAGCTCCTGGGCAGTGCTGGGGGCTGCCTCAGGTTGGGTCTGGCAGCTCCAAGGCAGCCACTTGCTCCAGCAGCCAAACTGAGCCTTCTTGAGTCTCTGCCCCCCAGCAGATTCTTCCGAGTTCTGCCCCCTTGAACAGGCAAACTCTCTCGCCTGAAGGTGGGCCCTCCATGCCTTCCCACCTGCTGCCCCCTCTGGGCATTTGGCCAGTGAGGGGCTGTGGGAAGCACTTGGTTCCCAGGTTCAGTGGAACCTGGCTCTGGCTTTGTAATGTGAATCTCACAGTGTTATTATTTTCTTTATGGGGTTGGTTCAAACCACTACTCTGAATGCTCCTTTTCACAGGGTAAACTCACTGGGGATGAGTTTATGGAACCAAGGGGGCAGTGACCCAAAAAGGTTTGAGAACCACTGATTATCCTCTTCAATTCCCAGCCCCAGGCCCAAATTTCCCCAGCCTGGCAGCTGAGGGGCTTTGAGAGATGCTTTCCCCCCAGTGGGGCAGCAGCGGATGTGGGGCTGCCCTTGAGGCCTCATGTCATGCGATGCAAGAACCAGACTCAGCGCATGCCAGAAAGCTCAGGTTTTATTGGGGGTTAGATGATGCCACAGCAGCCTCCCCAGAGATAGAGGGAGGGGGGCGTGGCAACACACTGGTGTCTGTTCTGGGGTTGGGGTCTTCTCAGACAAGGTGATCACATTGAGGGACTCAGTCCTCCTTAGTGGAGTTTTCTGGGGGAAGAAAAGAAAAAGAGTCAGCCAAGTAATTGGGCACGTACCCCTTAGGGCAGGCAGCAGCAATGATAGAATAATAGAATTGTAGAGTTGAAATGGACCCCCAAGGGTCATCTAGTCCAACCCCCTGCAAGAAGGAATCTCATTTAAAGCATCCATGACAGATGGTCATCCAACCTCTGCTTATAAACCTCCAAGGAAGGAAAGTATGCCATCTTCCACTGTTGAATGACTCTTATATAATATTAATATTAATAATAATAATAATAATAATAATAATAATAATAATAATAATAATTTATTATTTGTACCCCGCCCATCTGGCTGGGCTTCCCCAGCCACTCTGGGCGGCTTCCAAAAAAATATTAAAATCCTCTAATACGTTAAACATTAAAAGCTTCCCTAAATAGGGCTGCCTTCAGATGTCTTCTAAAGGTCTGGTAGTTGTTGTTCTCTTTGACATCTGGTGGGAGGGCGTTCCACAGGGAGGGCGCCAGTACCGAGAAGGCCCTCTGCCTGGTTCCCTGTAACTTGGCTTCTCGCAGTGAGGGAACCGCCAGAAGGCCCTCGGCGCTGGATCTCAGTGTCCGGGCAGAACGATGGGGGTGGAGACGCTCCTTTAGGTATACAGGACCGAGGCCATTTAGGGCTTTAAAGGTCAGCACCAACACTTTGAATTGTGCTCGGAAACGTACTTTCAGAAGGTTCTTCCTGATGTTTAGTTGTAATTTCCTTTCCTGTAAGTTGCAGACATTGGTTGGAGTCCTACCATAGCTGTCAACTTTTCCCTTTTCTTGCAAGGAAACCTATTTGGAATAAGGGAATTTCCCTTAACAAAGAAAAACATTGACAGCTATGAGTCCCACCCTCAAGAGCAGGAGAAAACAGGCTTGCTCCATCCCCCATTTGACAACCCTTTAGGTTTTTGAAGATGTCTATCATATTTCCTCTCAGTCTCCTCTTTCCCAGGCTAAACATTCCCAACTCCCCCAACTGTTTCTCATGAGGCTTGGTTTGCAGACCCTCGATCATCTTGGCCGCCTTCCTCTGCACACCTTCCAGCTTGTCACTATCCTTCTGAAACTGAGGTGCCCAGAACTCAACACACAACTCCAGGTGAGCCTAGAGCAATACTATGACTTCCCTTGATCTGGACAATAGACTTCTGGTGAGGCTGCCTAGGATTGCATGAGCTCTCTTTGCTGTTGCATCACTCATTTGACTCATGCTGAGCTTGTGGTCTACTAGGGCCCCTGTTTCCTTTTCACATGTACTGCGGTCAAGCCAGATGTCCCCCATCCTATGTGCTTCAAGCCTGGCTCCTCTTGAAGCTCCTCAGGCCCCCTCCTCCATTGGTGATAAGTGGAGATCCACCATCCTTAAGTTCGCCCATGCATAGGACAGGATGGTGCCAGCAGCCCAGCTGAGATAGACGCCTGTGGAGCTCCACAGTCTGCTCCCTGCCCACCACACACACACAGAGAATGAATCTTACCTAGGTTCCCGCAGACCATCATGCACTCCAGTTTGGTACGAAACCGATTGCCATTCCCCCCGCAGAGCCCATAGATGAATATTTCACACTTCCTGGTGGCTGAGTTGTAGTAGTAAAATTGTGAATAACCCAGACATGGGCCAGGGTCCTTTGGCAGCTTGCAAACCTCTGAGGCCACAGAAGGGGGAGAAAGAGGAAGCAGAGAGGTTTTTCTTAGGGCAGGAAGGTGTCAAGAGTTCTTAATTCCAACTTCATGTTCCCTGCATGCATTCCTGCATAGGAATAATGCAAAGCCCCTCCATAAAGGGGCAAGGAGTCATGGAGCTTTCTCTTTCCAGGCAGAGAGGAATTGTGCCTTGAGCTATTTGGCAAGTCCAGCTCAGGGACTGAATTTGAGGGACCTGCTTGTGGCCGCTGGTTCAGATCTCTGCAGCCCTCTTGCCTCTCAACCCTTTGCCAAAGCTCCCGCCCAAAGCTCTCCTTCCAAGGTCTGCAAAAACACACCAATCCCGAAAAACCTCAATTTCAAAACATGACGAAGCTCATTGGGTGACTTGAGCCAGTGGCTTCCTCTCTTCCTCACAGTGTTGTTGTTGTGGGGATTAAAGGAGGAAGGGAGAGAACGACGCATGCAGCCGTGAGCTCCATGGAAATGAAGGTGGGCGATAAACACCATCAACAAAGCCAATAAAATGAATTTCTGGTGGGTCCCACTCTCAGTACCTGGGCTGATTTTCCCGCAGGCTTCCTCGCAGGCCTCCTTTGTCTCAAACATGTTGCGGTTGCCCGAGCAGCCACCGTAGATGAACTGGTTGCACTTCTTCTGTGACAGGTTGTAGTAGTAACGTATCAAGTGTGCGTTGCATATTCCATTTTCAGGCAGCAACTGGCATCTGTCACTGCGAACTGTTGGAGGCAGGATGAATGGAGGTCCATGAGGGGAGCTTCTCAGGCTCCAGGGCACTTAAGTTGGCACTGTGGCTGCTGCCTCCACCAGTTGCCCAGAGAAGGGTGGGGGGAGAAGGGGTCAGGGGCTTTGCCAGTACCTGAGTCCATGCAGCTCCGGCTGCACCCGGTGAAGCAGCACTTCTGGGTGAGGGGGCAGTCTCGGTCGGCTCTGCAGGTGTCATTGCAGGGGGCAAAGGTGCGCACCAGTTCCACTTTGGGGCACATGCCAGGGTGCTCTGGGAAAAAAGAGATGGGGAGATTGGGGGTGGGACTAATAATAGTAATAATAATAATTTATTTATACCCCACCGATCTGGCTGAGTTTCCCCAGAAACTCTGGGCAGCTCCCGATCGAGTGTTGAAAACAATACAGCATTAAATATTAAAAACTTCCCTAAACAGGGCTGTCTTCAGATGTCTTTTAAAGATAAGATAGCTGCTTATTTCCTTCACATCTGAAGGGAGGGTGTTCCACAGGGCAGGCACCACTACCAAGAAGGCCCTTGTCTGGTTCCCTGTAACTTGGCTTCTCGCAGCAAGGGAACTGCCAGAAGGCCCTCGGAGCTGGACCTCAGTGTCCGGGCAGAACGATGGAGGTGGAGACGCTCCTTCAGGTATACTGGACCGAGGCCGTTTAGGGCTTTGAAGGTCAGCACCAACACTTTGACTTGTGCTCGGAAACGTACTGGAAGCCAATGCAGATCTCTCAGGACAGGTGTTGTGGTCTCAGCGGCCGCTTCCAGTCACCAGTCTAGCTGCCGCATTCTGGATTAGTTGCAGTTTCCAGGTCACCTTCAAAGGTAGCCCCACGTAGAGCACGTTGCAGTTGTCCAAGCGGGAGCTAACTAGATGACCCTTTGTAGCCCTTCCTACTTGACAGAGGCATGTGTCCAGCTTTACCTCTGGACAGGAAAGCCCATGGATGGCCCTACTAAGTCCCTCCATGCTGGGCTGTGCAACATCACCCCCCCCCCTTAATTCCAGGTTCTCTGACTTTCCCTGCTCACCCACCCACTCCATAAAAACACAAGAAGAGCCTTCTGGATCAGGCCAATGGCCCATTTTCTCCAGGGGCCAACTGGACGCTTCAATGGGAAGCCCACAAGAAGGACCCAAGCACAAGAGCCCTCTGCCCTCCTGGGGTTTCCAGCAGCTGGCCTTCAGAAGCATCGCTGCCTCCAACCGTGGAGGCAAACAGAGCCATCCTACTAGAAGTCACTGAGAACCCTCTCCTCCTCTGTGAATCTGCCTTTTAAAGCCATCTAGTGTGGAATCTAGACATGTATAAGAAAGGTTGTGAAAGTGCTTTTTGAAAAACAGTTTTGAAAAATATATGGAATTTGCCATAGCTCACCATCACCACCTAGTGTTACATTTGTATACTGCACTTTACAACACACTGAAAATGTTTTATTTGCGGCTGTAGAGCTGAGTCCCAGGTTGGTGGCCGCCATCGCCTCCTGTGGGAGTGAGTTCCATAGTTCAACTATGCGCTGCTGCGTGAAGACGTCCTTTCTCCTAATGAACTCCTGTGTTTACAGCTTCATATGCATATCTCTGGATATTTCTGAAATGCGCTAGGTGGCCCATGCCACCAAGAAAAGCCCTGGAATTGTGTTTGGTATGCCAGGACTCACTCCTTTTTTTTTTCTTTTTGCAAGTAAATTTTTATTCAAAATTTGTAAAAAAAAAAAGAAAAGAAAAGAAAAAAGAGAAAAGTACAAACACATACAAAAATAAACATTTTAACATGACTTGTTCATCCTATTTTCATGCTATACAAAAAGAAAAACGTACAATCATACCAACAAATAATATAAACCTTGGGCTCTACTTAGCCTTTGACTTCCCTTCACCCTTTTGGTAAGTATCAAATAAATCCCAGGTAGCGTAATTAGTTTATTAAAGTTTATAGTTATTAGCTGATAAAGTTTTTCTAATACCGCCAGTTCATCCTATATATCCGTTCTAATATATTTCCAAAATTTACTCCAATTTTTTTGAAATTTCTGGTCATCTTGGTCTCGTATTCTGCTTGTTAATCTATCTAGCTCCGCATAGTTAATCATTTTGACCTGCCAGTCACTTACATTAGGTATAGTTTCTATTTTCCAGTTTTGTGCCAGCATAATTGTTGCGGCTGTGGTGGCATAGAGAAATATTTTTTTGTCTTCATTTTTTATTTCCTTACCCATAATTCCCAGCAAAAAGGCCTCAGGTCTTTTGGGGAAAGTATATTTAAAAACTTTTTTAAGTTCATTATAAATTGCTTCCCAAAAAACCTTCACCTTGTTGCATTGCCACCACATATGGTAGAGGTCTCCCTGCACTTCACCACATTTCCAGCATGTCTTATTTTCTGATCTATACATTTTAGCCAGTTTTGCCGGCGTGAGGTACCATCTATAGAGCATTTTCCAAACATTTTCTCTCAGGCTCGTACAGGCCGTAAATTTAATATCTCTATTCCACAATTTCAACCACTTTTCAAACTCGATGTTATATCCGAAGTCAGATGCCCATTTAATCATTGCCTCTTTGACTTCCTCGTCCTTTGTATGCCATTCCAGTAATATGTCATATAATTTAGACAATATTTTGTTTTTACCTTCTATTATTTCTATATTAAATTTTGATTTCTTGTCCTCAAAGCCCATTTTTCTTTTATCTTGCTTTAACATGTCATTCACCTGATGGTATTGTAGCCAACCGGTGAATTGATCCTTTATTTCCTCATACGGTTTAAGTTTAAGCCCTTGTTCTGATTTTCTTACCAAATCTTCGTAAGTGGCTGTCTTCCCTTCCATGTTGGTCTTTTTTATTGTTAAGGCCTCTACCGGTGAGATCCACCATGGTGTTTTTCTTTCAAGAAGATTCTTATTTCTTTCCCAGACCTGATATATTGGGCCCCTGAAAATATGATTTAGGAAAGCCCGATGGACTTTCACCTTCTCATACCAGAGATATGCGTGCCACCCATAGCAGTTATTGAAACCTTCTAAATCCAATAATTCTCTGTTCTCCAATTTTATCCAGTCTTTTAGCCAAAGTAGACACGCTGCTTCATAATATAGACTCAAATCTGGGAGAGCAAAACCTCCTCTTCCCTTTTTATCAGTTAATATTTTCATTTTAATCCTTGGTCTTTTCCCCTGCCAGATGAATTTCATCAGGGTTCTCTGCCATTCTTTACATTGTTTTAAACCTTTAATAACTGGAAGAGTTTGAAATAAAAACAACATCCTCGGCAAAACATTCATTTTAACCACTGCTATCCTCCCTAAAAAGGAAAATTTCATCCTCCCCCATATTTCCAAATCTTTCTTTATTTTTTGCCATGTAACTTCATAATTATCTTTATATAGATTTATGTTTTTTGCCGTGATCCACACTCCCAAATATTTGACTTTTTTCACCACCATAATTTCCACTTTTTGTTCTAGATCTTTCGTTTCTTCTTTAGTTAGATTTTTAACCAGCATTTTAGTTTTATTCTTATTTACCTTAAAACCTGCCACCTCTCCAAATTCCTCAATTTTTTGTAATGCTTCTTTTACGCTATCTTGTGGGTCTTCCAAAGTCAAAACAATATCATCGGCAAAGGCTTTAATTTTAAATTCCCTCTTTCCTACTCTAATTCCTTTCACTTCTGTTGCCCCTCTCAGTCTCTTATTAAGTACTTCCAAAATTATAATGAATAATAGGGGGGATAGGGGGCAACCTTGTCTGGTCCCTTTGTAAATGTTAAAGTATTCTGTTGTATTATTATTTATCACCAGCTTTGCTTTCTGTTCTTTGTATATTGCTTCTAAGCCTCTTCTAAATGTTTCGCCAATTCCCATCCTCTCCAAAACCTTCTTTAGGAAGTTCCATGATATATTGTCAAATGCCTTTTCAGCGTCTATGAAAACCAATGCAGCTTTTCTGTCTATTTTCATATCGAGGTATTCAATAATGTCAATCAGGTTCCTTACATTATCCCGTAGTTGTCTCCCTGGGAGAAATCCTGTCTGATCACCATGAATTTTATTAGCCAAGACCTTCCTTAATCTTTCCGCCATTATATCCGCAAATAGCTTATAATCATTATTTAATAATGAAATTGGCCTATAGTTCTTTACTTCCATAGTGTCCACCTCTTTCTTAGGAATCAATGTAACATAGGCTTCCTTCCAGGTGTTAGGTATCTTTCCATTTCTCAGTATATTGTTCATAACCTCTCCCAGCACTGGTGATATTTGGTTAATTAATATTTTATAATATTTGGCCGGGAGGCCGTCCGGTCCCGGCGCCTTTCCAGCTTTCATCTTTTTGATAGCCTTTTTTATCTCTTCCTGTGTTATTATCTCATCCAGTGCTGCTCTTTCATCTTCTACAATTTGTTCCAGATGGTGTTTTTGCAAAAATTGATCTATTTCTTGTTCTGTTTCCTCTCCTCTTTTATACAAATCCTTATAATATCTTTGGAATATTCTTATTTATTTCTTTTGGTTCTTCCATAATCACATCTCCTTCTTTTATTTTACTGATCATACTCAACTTCTTCCTTTCTCTCAGCTGCCACGCTAGATATTTCCCTATCTTATTTGCGGATTCAAAGTTCTTTTGGTTCATCCTCTTAATTTTCCACTCTATTTCTTGGTTGATTATTGTAGCAAATTTAGCTTGTAATATTTTTAAGTTCTGTTTTAAACTCTCTTCACTAGGGTTAACAGTTAATTTTTTCTCGTTTTCCATAATCTGTGTTAAAATCTGCTCTTTCTTTTTTTCTTTTTCTTTTCTTAGTTGGCTATTTTTCTGAATCAAAAAACCCCTCATGACCGCTTTTCCTGCATCCCACACCATGTCTATGGAAGTTTCTCCATTTAAATTCCACCTAAAGTATTCTCCAATTGTTTCTATAGCCTTATTTACTATCCTTTGATCATTAAACAAATATTCATTCATTCTCCATCTGGCTGTTTTAACCTCTCTACCTTTTAACTCCATGGAAACCGCGCTATGATCAGATAAAGTTCGGGGCCAAATTTCAGACTTGATTAAGTTCTGTACCAGTTCCCTCGAGACCCAA
>JAXCMG010000097.1:263819-280173 GCA_034642415.1 Podarcis siculus | reverse complement strand
GAGAGAGAGAGAGAGAGAGAGAGAGAGAGAGAGAGAGAGAGAGAGAGAGAGAAATGGATTACTAAGCCATTACTAAAATGGATTGTTGTTGTTGTTTAGTCGTTTCCGACTCTTCGTGACCCCCTGGACCAGAGCACGCCAGGCCCTCCTGTCTTCCACTGCCTCCCGCAGTTTGGCCAAACTCATGCTGGTAGCTTTGAGAACACTGTCCCACCATCTCGTCCTCTGTCGTCCCCTTCTCCTTGTGCCCTCCATCTTTCCCAGTATCAGTGTCTTCTCCAGGGAGTCTTCTCTTCTCATGAGGTGGCCAAAGTACTGGAGCCTCAGCTTCACGATCTGTCCTTCCAGGGAGCACTCAGGGCTGATTTCCTTCAGAATGGAGAGGTTTGATCTTCTTGCAGTCCATGGGACTCTCAAGAGTCTCCTCCAGCACCATAATTCAAAATCATTAATGGGTGGACTAAAATGAATTACTAACCATTTATAATCTTAAAATTCAGATGGGTCTGCAAAGCATACACCTGAAGCATCGAAAGCCAGGGGAAAGAGATGCTTCTTCAACCTCCTTCAGAAGCTGCACCATGGAGGTGTCATCTGCTACTGAGTCGGGTTTCAGCTCCTGGCATTGATTTACAAAGCCCTGAACAACTTGGGTCCAGGATCCCTCAGGGATCACCTGAACCCTGATATTCCAGCTCGATCACTGAGATCATCTGCAGGAGCATCTTTGGTCATTCCTTGGGTTGCTGAGGCTTCTTTGACAACAACCAAGTTGTCATTGGCCCACTCCTGTGGAACTCCCTGCCACTGGAGACTCAGCAGGAGCCTTCTGTGCCAACATCTAAACACCTGCTGAAAACCTTTCTATTCTTCCAGGCCTGTACAGGAAATTGTGAATATTTTCCCCCACAATGGTCTGCTGGTGTTTGTTTCTAATTTGTTTTTTCTTTTTAACGTTTAATTTTTATGATACGATACGATAATTTTTATTGTCATTGTCTCATACAGAACAACGAAATTGAAAAAAATCTCCATCAGACATTCAATATCCCAGCCTGGTTAGCCCCCTAAAAACTGTGATACCCCATAATAAAATACAATATACTCCCACAGAGACTACCTTACACTTTGTTTAAAACCAAAATCGCATTTGGATAGAAACTGTTTCTCAGGCGGCTAGTCCTGGCCTTTATAACCCTGTACCTTCTTCCAGAAGGCAGAAGCTGAAAGAGATCATTTCCGGGGTGCGCACTATCCTGCGCTATCTCTGCAGCTTTCTTATGGCACCTGGAAGCATAGATTTGATCCAAGGTGGGAAGAGTGCACCCAATTATTCTCTCCGCAGTCTTTACGACCCTGGACAGCATTGTTTCCCCCCTGACTGTGCAGCTCCCAAATCACACACAGAGACCATAAGTTAATACACTCTCCACAGTAGCATGGTGAAATGCCATCAACAGGTCCTTTGAGAGATTGTTTTTCTGTAGGATAATTATTTTATTGCCTGGATTTATGTCTTTATATTGCTGTAAACCACTGTGAAATGTTTTATTCAACAAACAAGCAGTACAAATTCAGATACAAAGAAATAGGTTAAAATGCAGCAGCATCAGTGAAAAGGGACAATTAAAGCCAGGTATCCGAATCAATAAATCCTGCCAATCTACGTAGGTGTCCCCCTGTCCCAGGAAGCAGACAGTGATCTCTGCTTGCCACAGGGGCATGGACACACCATGTGGGGTCTTTCCTCCTTCTCTCAGCTTCCCACCACAGGAGCAGAGGGAGGCTGGGTGCTGAGTCAGCCTGTGGTTGGGGGGTGGGGGACGCCACTCTCTAGCAAGCAGATCCAAACTGACGTGACATGCATGGAGGAAAGTCCCAGGGCCAGATCCTACGCCTGCCTGCCAGGACTCCTTCAGCCAAGAACAGGGAGTGAGCGATGGCTCCTCCCAGGAGAGGGAGGAACAGAAGATGTTATCTGACCTGGCAGAGGCAAGGTAGCTCAGGTGAAAGAGCGTGAGACTCTTAACTTCAGGGTCATGGGTTTGAGCCCCACGTTGGGCAAAATATTCCTGCATTGCAAGGTGCCCTGGTGGTCTCTCCCAACTCTCCCATTCTGTTTTCCTATGATCCTACGAAGGCTCATGCTAGCTTCACCGTTAGGAGAGAGGCAGCAGGAAAACAGCAATAAAATGAAAGCAGAGCAGGAGGAGGAGTGAGTCAAGCAACAAGAAGGTTTCTGTGAACACATCAGAGACAGCGGGGCTCTTAAATAGAGGAAGTATCAGATCATTGCTACACCTTGCCCAATGTTGTCGGCACTGGCATGCAGTAGACTTCAGGGGAGGTATTTTGCCCACTGAGCTTCAGTACCACCCCAAAGGGGGAGAGAGGGAAAGACCAGGGGGAAACTATTAGCTTCTGATCACAGAATTATCAGAGGGTAGAGTTGGAAGGGATGCAGACAGTCATCTGGTCCAACACAGGAGTGATAGCTAAACAGGACCACAACTTTAATACAGTTTGAAAAACCCAACCAAAGTACAAAGGGGGGGGGGAATGAATAAACACATCGTAACAATATGTAAAAACAGCACAGCTACAAAGTGACTCATAATATGTATGTCTGACCAATAGCACTATTCTGAAATGGTTTGGGTGAATTATTATCAGGGCTTCTTTTCAGTCGGAACCCAGTGAGTTCCTCTCAGGTAGGTGCCATTGCCATTCTGAGAGAATGAGGGAGGTGTTCATGGTGAGTTCTGACACCTCTTTTTCTAGAAAAATAGCACCTTTATTGTTGTTGTTGTTGTTGTTTGCAAACCACCCTATACCTGAAATCTCAGGGCAGTTCACAGGATAAAGTCACAACATAAAAATACAAAAGACACAATAATCAAACAACCCCCCCCCCAATAAACGCCAACCCAATAAACCACCCCCAAGGCATTTTAAAAGGGCATTGGGAGGACAATCAGCTAAAGGCCTGGTTAGCGAGGAGTGTTTTTGCCTGGTGCCTAATGGTTTATAATGAAGGTGCCAGGCAAATCTCCCTGGGGAAAGCATTCCACAAACAGGGAGCCACTGCAGAAAAGGCCTGCTCTTGCGAACATAAAGTTCTTTTTTAAATTCTGAAAACATAAGATCATCGGCCCATAAGATCATTTCACCCACCTCAATTCTGATCCCTCTTGCCCCTGACAGCAAGATGTATAGTGAAGGGGAAGCTATGGAACAGGAGACCGTGGTTTCCTGGCGCTAAGGACTCTTTCAGTTACCCATTCAGGGTTTCATACAGTAGCCCCAAGCCAGCACAGCCAGAAGATGCAGAGGCTCATGGGAATTGCAGCCAATTCAGAGGGAGGCTGCCTTAGAGAGTGTTTCCCATGGGGGCTTAGAAAGATGGAGATTGGGACAAGGGAGTCCAAGGAGACACTCACCTAGAGGCATCTGACCAGACACAGGTCCCAGCTCACCCCAGAAGGCAAGGAGCGCAACCAGGCAGAGACCAATGGACTTCATGGCGAAGCAGGTCTGAGTCCCCTGCCTGCGCCCAGGAGGCTTTATATCCCATGCAGCACATTTGGAAATCTCTCAGCTCCACCCAGAACGAACAGAAAGCAGAAAGGAATGGATTGGTTGGGAAAGGCTGGAGTATCTGAGTGACTGGAGATGAACCTTTCCAAGCCAGCACCCCATTCGTAGGCAGGCAATGATGACTCTGTCCTAGGCGTGGCCCTTCTGTTATCAAAATGCAAAGGATCGCAGAAATGAGGAGCTGCCTCCAGGCGCTTCCAAGTGCCAGGGGAAGTGCAGCCAAAACCCAGGAGACCCGATGCCAGCCTTGCGTCTGGGTGGGCTTGTGCCTGGGGCATTCAGAAAGAGGGCATCAGCCGTGCCAAAGGGAAAGGGCCTCTTGGCTGCAGGAGGCAGGTATATCCTCTTCTACCCAGGAAGCAGAAAGGGGGCCCAGCTTGCCACAGGGGCATGGACACACCATGTGGGGTCTTCCCTTCTTCTCTCAGCTTCCCACCACATGTCTCACAGGAGCAGAGGGAGACTGAGTGTTGAGTCAGCCTGTGTTTTGTGGGGATGCCTCTCTCTAGCAAGCAGATCCAAACTGACGTGTTACGCATGGAGGAAAGCCCCAGGGCCAGATCCTGCCTGCCAGGACTCCTTCAGCCAAGAACAGGGAGTGAGCGATGGCTCCTCCCAGGAGAGGGAGGAACAGAAGATGTTATCTGACCTGGCAGAGGCAATAAAATGAAAGCAGAGCAGCAGGAGGAGTGAGTCAAGCAACAAGAAGGTTTCTGTGAACACATCATAGACAGCAAGGCTCTTAAATATAGGAAGTGTCAGATCATTGCTACACCTTGCCCAATGTTGTCGGCACTGGCTGGCAGTAGACTTCAGGGGAGGTATTCTGCCCACTGAGCTTCAGCCCCAGCCCAAAGGGGGAGAGAGGGAAAGACCAGGCGGAAACTATTAGCTTCTGATCACAGAATTATCGGAGGGTAGACTGCAAGAAGATCAAACCTATCCATTCTGAAGGAAATCAGCCCTGAATGCTCACTGGAAGGACAGATCCTGAAGCTGAGGCGCCAATACTTTGGCCACCTCATGAGAAGAGAAGACTCCCTGGAAAAGACCCTGATGTTGAGAAAGATGGAGGGGCACAAGGAGAAGGGGACAACAGAGGACGAGATGGTGGGACAGTGTTCTCTAAGCTACCAGCATGAGTTTGACCAAACTGCAGGAGGCAGTGGAAGACAGGAGGGCCTGGCGTGCTCTGGTCCAGGGGGTCACGAAGAGGCAGACACGACTAAACGACTAAACAACAACAAGAGTTGGAAGGGACGCAAAGGGTCATCTGGTCCAATGCAGGAGTCATGGCTTAACAGGACCACAACTTTAATATAGTTTGAAAAACCGAAGCAGTGTACAAAGTGGGGAAAATGAATAAACACATCGTAACAATATGTAAAAGCAGCATAAAAATACAACCACACAGCTACAAAGTGACCCGTAATATCTATGTCTGACCAATAGCACTATTCTGAAATGGTTTGGGTGAATTATTATCCGGGGTTCTTTTCAGCCAGAACTCAGTGAGTTCCTCTCAGGTAGGTGCCATTGCCCTTCTTAGAGAATGAGGGAGGTGTTCATGGTGAGTTCCGACACCTCTTTTTCTAGAAAAATAGCAATTCTTCTTCTTCTTCTTCTTCTTCTTCTTCTTCTTCTTCTTCTTCTTCTTCTTCTTCTTCTTCTTCTTCTTCTTCTTCTTCTTCTTCTCCTCCTCCTCCTCCTTCTTCTTCTTCTTCTTTGCAAACCACCCTGTACCTCAAGCCTCAGGACAGTTCACAGGATAAAGTCACAATATAAAAACACAAAATGAGCTTCCAGGTGAGGTGGGAACAGAGCTGAACTGTGTCTGGGGCTGACAAGCCTCACACCCCTAAGAACATAAGAAGAGTCGAGGGGCCACTAGGGGCGTATCAGAAGATGGCTGACAATAACATCTCTCCGACCCACGCGAGGTAATTTGGAGGCTGTGATGGGACCAAATAGCCTCCCTAGCCCCCCAGGATTGTGGGGGGGGGGAGGCTGCCCTTGCCTGCTGTGCCCTATACCACCCCCGAATTTGTGGGGATGGGGGCACTAGGCAGAATGCCCTCCTGTGGGATCTTGGCACTCCTGGATGCCGTCCCTGATCTGCGCCACTAGCTGCAAGAACTTCAAAAGAAACAATTAGGAGGAAGCGAATGCACATATTTCAAGGAAGGAGGGGGAGTAAAGACTGCTAACAGAAGAGATCTCTGATAAACAAGACGAGTCGGAGGAACAAGAATTAACCAGATGAAGATACACCAAGACTCGGTATGGCAAAAGGACTGGATGGGGGAGGGGAAAAAACTTTCCTTTCTTTCCTCTATGTGATTAAACAAGAACCCCCCCCCTCACAAGTCAGAAATGTCATTTGAAGGACTTAAGCTGTGGATTTAAGGCTGTGTGGAGATAAACTTTCTAACCAAAGCATGCTTTAAGAAGAGCGTGGAATGTATAAGGGCTTTGGAATGACGCAGTTAAAAATACCGTCGCCATATTGGGAAGTTCTGTCGGAGGAATTAAGTCTGGGAGGAGAAATAGAGAAATAGAGCTGTTTTTATATTGTGGGTGAAACTCCTCAGAGGGACTTAAGAACGACAGTTCTGTGATTAATGATGGAAAGAGCGATGTTATCTATGAATGTGATGATATATGGAAACCATCTCGATTTGAGGATTGGAAGAACGGAAACATTCACACAGGATTATTATTGGTGTTTATCGGCTTAAGGAGATTATCAGAAGAGATCATAAAGAAAAAAGAGAAAATATATGAACAAGATGAGATGTGGAAACAGCAAGATAAGACTGGATAGAATTATGAACTTTGTTTGGACTGATTTGGACATTAACGCAGTAGCAAGAAGATGATCAGAATCCCCCTTCGGATCTTGAAATATGGGTCCCCTCAACAAAATTTAAAATTCGGCTTTGTAATTCGGAATTTATGTGATGTGATGTGATTTGATTTGATTGGTTGGTTAATAAAAATTATTTTTTTTATAAAAAAAAAAGAACATAAGAAGAGTCTGCTGGATCAGGCCAATGCACCATCTCATACCCTCCAACATTCCTCAGATGAAAATAGGGACGTTTCTCACTCCACCACAACTGACCCTCCTTGACCCCTCATCCCCTCACAAAATACTTCCTATCAGAAGAAGGGCGAGTGCCGCCATCGCCAGTCTAGCTTGGTGATTTACTGGATACTCACTTATAGCAGCTTCAAGGCAGCCACTTGCTCCAGCAGCCAAACTGAGCCTTCTTGAGTCTCTGCCCTCAGGCAACTTTGCCCAAGGTCTGAAGGTGGACCCTCCATGGCCTCCCACCTGCTGCCTCCTCTGGGCTCTTGGACCAGGGACTGTGGGAAGCACTCGGTTCCTCAGGTACAGCAGAAGGCACCTTTCCAGGCTAATAATAATAATAATAATAATAATAATAATAATAATAATAAATATGTCTTCTAAATAATAATAGTCATGATGATGATGGAATCTAGTTAGACTGCCTCTTGCACTGGAGGTCTCACCAAGGTCAAGGCTGCCTTGATTTCTAATCGGCAGTGTATGTGTGTGCAGAAAAAGATAAAAAATCAAAGTCCGCTTTGGAAAGCAACTCCCCTGGAGGAAGGGCATTTCCCAAGGTGACCGCAGAGCAAACCAAACTGAGTAAACGGCAGGAGGAGAAAGGGTGACGCCAAGGAGGTGGGTTTGATTCCTATAGGTGCCAGCTGCGAAAGGTGGAAGGGACTCCCCAGAGGTCATCTAGCTCATCCCTCTGCAAGGCAGGAATCATAGCTATTAAATCCTAGAATAACTGACAGGGAAAGGTCCCTGAGGGTCATCTGGTTCATAGGGTGTTGCTTAGGGAATGCTATTCAGCCCCGTGGAACCTTCAATGTGGGGTTCTGCAGGGCTCAATCCTGCCCCCCACATTAACAACAACAACAACAACAACAACAACAACAACAACATAGATGCTTAACATCTATGTGAAACCTCTAAGTGGGATTATCTGGAGGTTTGGAGTCTGCTGTGAGCAATATGCTGAAGAAGAGGAAGAAGAGTTTGGATTTGATATCCCGCCTTTCACTCCCTTTAAGGAGTCTCAAAGCGGCTCACAATCTCCTTTCCCTTCCTTCCTCAAAACAAACACTCTGTGAGGTGAGTGGGGCTGAGAGACTTCAGAGAAGTGTGACTGGCCCAAGGTCACCCAGCAGCTGCATGTGGAGGAGCGGAGACGCGAACCCGGTTCCCCAGATTACGAGTCCACCGCTCTTAACCACTAGACCACACTGGCTCTCAGCTGATGACACTCAGCTCTGTTTCTCCTTTACATCTGCAGGTGAAGCAGTGGAAGTTCTGGATCAGTGTCTTGCCTCAATAATGGAGCCAACAAACTGAAGCTCAACCCAGATAAGACAGAGGCCCTGTTAGTGGGTGGTTCCCTAGAACAGATGACTGGGAGGTTGCGTGCTCTTGATGGGGTTACGCTTCCCCTGAAGGAGCAGGTTCATAGCCTGGGGGTCCTCCTGGATCCTTTGCTGTCGCTTGTGGCTCAGATGGCCTGAGTGGCCAGGAGTGCCTTCTATCAGCTTTGGCTGGTGGCCCAGCTACGCCCCTATCTGGACAGAGACAGTCTAACTCCTGTTGTCTATGCTCTGGTAACCTCAAGGTTAGATAACTGCAATGCGTTCTACGTACGGCTGCCTCTGAAGACAGTTTGGAAACTTCAGCTAGTGCAGAATTCAGCAGCCAGGTTGCTCACCAGGTTAAGACAGTTTGAGCATATTACACTGATCCTGGTCCCACTGCTCTGGCTGCCAATTAGTTTTCAGGCCCAATTAAAAGTCCAATTTTGACCTATAAAGCTTTAAACAGCTTAGGACCTCAGTACCTCAAGGACTGCCTATTTCCATATAAACCCACCCGGACCCTGAGATCATCTTCTGAGGCCCTTCTTTGTGTGCCTCCTCTTTCAGCGGTCCAGAGGGTGGCGACACAAGAACGGGCCTTTTCTTTTCTTTTTGTGTATAATTTTTATTACAGTTTCTGTTTTACAATTTAGAATATTCGTTTAAACAACCTGAAGATGTCAATGACTTCCCTTGTTCTCTTTCCACGGTTCATTTCGCATATCATAAATTCCTTCATATTTTACATAAACTAAACCATTCAGTAATCCATTATTACATTCATCAAAACTTGTTTGCACTGTTGAATATATATTAATGCTGCCAACGTTTTCAAGTGTACACAAGGCAAAAATCACAGTTATAAGAACATGGGATGGTACAATAGGATGGGATGCCATGGCTCATGTAGCCCAAACCTCTGCAAGGCAAGAATCTCCAATAAAAGGATGGCCTCCCCGACCCCCTAGCAGGGGGGGGTGAGGGAGGGAGGAACCCCAAAGGGCTACAGCAGCTGACTCCATTCCGCAAAAGGGCAAAATAAAATCCTCGTTTATTGGCCCATAGCTAAACCCTGGAACTCACAGCTGCAGGAGGTAGTTTTGGCCACCAACTTGGACGGCTTTAAAGGAGAGGGATGAGGACGACTCTCAGCCATTATAGCTCTGTTTCTTGAATATCCCATTAGAGGTTTCCGAGCACAGGTTGGGTGGCAATCTGTCCTGGAGGCTCAGGTGGAGATGCCCTCGGGTCCTGGAGGCTCAGGTGGAGATGCCTGTCTCGAAGGAGGTTGGGCTGGATGGCCCTCGGGTCCCTTTCCCCCTTCCCCACCACTCTGGGCTCCCAGAACCCGGCCACTCTCGTCTCCACGGCCCAAGCCCTCAGCACTTTTGCAGCTGCTTGGCCGGCGACAGCAGGAGGGGAGAGAGGGGCGCCACTCTGGAATTCGAATCCTTTTCGGGCTCTGCAATTCCTGCTCAACCGAAGGCTGCTCTTGAGTTCGAATCCTGCTTGCAATGCCCAAAGAGCCTCCCGCTCTCACGTTCCAATCCTGCTTGCTTTGTGTAAAGCGCTTCCTCGCCTCCAAATCCTGCAGCCCTTTGAAAGGCCCGCGCGCGCTCCGCCCGCGAAGATCCGACTTGGAGAGCCACTCCTCTCCTATCCGACGGAACTCACCGCCACCTCTCCAGGATGGCGAAGAGCAGGAAGACCACCAGCAGCGGCAGGAAGAAGACCAGCAGGCTGAGCGTCTCGGCGGCCAGCAGCCCCAGCAGGACCAACCGGTAGAGCCAGCGGCTGCGCCGCTCCAGCCGCTCCAGCGCCTGCACCATCCCGAGCGGGTAGCGCAGGCAGGGCAGGGCGCCGTGCCCGGGGCGGCTGGCGCGGAAGCGCATCTGGAAGCGGTGCTCCAGGCGGCCCCAGGCGCCGGGCCGGCGTTCGGGCAAGGGTTCGAATTCCGCGCGCCCGGCCGCCGGTTCTTGCGGCGACTCGAGCAAGAGCATCTCTTCCTGCAGCTTCCGGATCTCCCACTCCATCACCGGCGTCTTCTGGCGGCACAGCGGGCAGCGCGCGCGGCCGATTTCTGCGGCCCCCGACGCCTCCAGGACGGCCCCCAGGCAGCGTGCGCACAGCTGGTGGCCGCAGTTCAGGCGCGACGGGCGGTGGACGTCGCCGTCGTAAAACTCTGCGCAAATCGGGCACTCCGCATCCTCCTCTCCGTCGGGGGACGCGCTGGGCAGCGCCCAAGGAGGCTCGTTCCCGCCCGTTCCCGCCGCGCCGTTCGCATCCTCCGGTCCACCGGGCGCCGGGAGAATGCAGTCGAACTCGCTTTCAGACACAGACGCCGCCCGCTCGGGCTCAAGCGCGTCCCCGGGGAGCCCTGGGGACTTTCTGGACGCGCCGTCCTCCCCGTCGCCACTCGTCGCCGCGTCTTCGGGCACCACCGGGTCTCCTTGCCCTGTTGTCGAGGCGACAGAGGTGTCATCTTCCCCCGGCGCTCCCTCCTGGGCCTGGCAAAGGGTGCCGGTGCCCCGCGGGCCGCCCTCGCCTTCCTCCGCTGCGGCGAACCCCTCCGAACCGCTGGGGCTCCCGCTCGAAATCTCCGCGGGCGAACCAGGCCTGGGGCCCGCGACTCCGCCGCTCCAGGCCAGGCTTCGCTCCGTTTGGCGGCGTCGAGGCTCCGGGTTCGAGGGCAGAGAGCTGCGCCAGGGGCCCCTGGCGATCCTCGGGGGCTGGTTCGGGGGTCCTCGCACCCCACCGGTGGGTGAGGCTGAGCGTCTCGGTGTTCGCCGGCGTCTTTTTGCCCGTGGAGCGGTAAGAGTTTTCGGCTGCCAAATAATACCAGGACAGATTCTAGACGGACCGGTTTGGCGACTCGCAAGGCGGTTGTTTCCGTATCTGGAGACAGGCGCGACCTGCTCCACAGAAGAGGCCTTCCAGGTGGGCGGCTGCTCAACCGAAGCCACCCACGAATCTTTCGACGGAACGACCTGGCGCCCTTGGGCTGTTGGCTTGTTTTTGACGGAAGGAAGAAGAGGTCGATCCGAGGACGGAGCCCCGAGGATGAAAACGTGGTTCTCTCTGCTCCCCAAGCCACTTCATGGTTCGAGGAGAAATGTCCTAAATAGTAGAAGGGGAGGAGAGGAGAGTGGGAAAGGATCCTTCAGATATAAAAGCATAGAGTGGTACAATAGAATGGGATCCCGAAAGTCATCTAGCCAAAACCCCCAGTGGGGCAAGAATCAGAGATATAAAAACACAGAAGGGGAGAGTTGGAAGGGGCTCCCAAGGGTCATGTAGTCCAACCTCCTGTAAAGCAGGAATCAGAGCTATAACCTCGTAGAAGGGAACCCTAATGGTCATCTAGTCCAACCCCCCTGCCCATAGCAGTTCCTCAGTGGGCTCAAACCACCAACCTTTTGCTTAACAGCCAGACACCCTTAGTCATTGTGGCACTTTCAGGCAAGGTGAAATAATAATAATGTTGTTGTTGTTTTGTTGTTTAGTCATTTAGTCGTATCCGACTCTTCGTGACCCCCTGGACCAGAGCACGCCAGGCACTCCTGTCTTCCACTGTCTCTCGCAGTTTGGTCAAACTCATGCTCGTAGCTTCGAGAACACTGTCCAACCATCTCGTCCTCTACTGTCCCCTTCTCCTTGTGCCCTCCACCTTTCACAACATCAGGGTCTTTTCCAGGGAGTCTTCTCTTTTCCTGAGGTGGCCAAAGTCTTGGAGCCTCAGCTTCAGGATCTGTCCTTCCAGTGAGCACTCAGGGCCGATTTCATAAAAAATGGAGAGGTTTGATCTTCTTGCAGTCCATGGGACTCTCAAGAGTCTCCTCCAGCACCATAATTCAAAAGCATCCATTCTTCGGCGATCAGCCTTCTTTATGGTCCAGCTCTCACTTCAATACATCACTACTGGGAAAACCATAGCTTGAACTATACGGACCTTTGTCGGCAAGGTGATGTCTCTGCTTTTTAAGATGCTGTCTAGGTTTGTCATTGCTTTTCTTCCAAGAAGCAGGTGTCTTTTAATTTTGTGACTGCTGTCACCATCTTAGAATTACAATTCTATTATTTTGGGGTCACTAGTATGTGAGTTTGAATTGTTTATTGCACAGATGGATCCCTTTACAGACTTAACACTTGATGATCTTATTGGACATTTAATAGAATGTGTAGAGAGAGAATAGCAATCTCCAATAAGGAGTTCAAGACATTGTAACTCAAGCTATGTGTCCCAATTGAAAGAGGGTGGGGCAAAGCTCGACCCAGAAAAGTCAATTGCTTTAATTGCAACAAGAAAGGACATGTGTCAAAGTTTTGTAGAGCCCCCAAAGCAAGGAAATCTTCTGAGAGTAAACAACCAAACCAGAACATATGAATCTCACTGCAACCAGTAGTGATGAGAAATCAGACAGATGGTTGATAAATTTGGGGTGGCCACTTCACCGTTCATAAGCAATCTAGAGTTAGGGTTGAACTCTAGATTGCTTATGAACCAGGTAGAAAAAAAACAACACGTCCCAAAAGTGATCCTTGGGGGAATCCACCTTCTTCACCCCTCCATTGGGGGAACTGTCCATTTATTCCTACTCTCTGTGGAGATACATTTCCACAGCTACTAACTCTATATGTGACCTTCCACACAGGGTTGTTGTGAAGATCCTAGGGGAGAATGATGAACATGAACAAAGAGCTGAACTGAAGCCACTTCCTCTTCACTTAGTTCAGCCTCCAAGTGGCTTCACTCACCTACAAAGTATTCTTAACCCTGCTTAAGTACTTGCAGTCACTCTAAGCACTGAAACTTGCCATCACATTTCGTAGCTAAGGAATAGGCATTGCACAGAGCCATCTAGTGGATGCCTCTGAAAACTCACAGCATTCCTTCTGCAGAATCAAACTGAACTTACTCTGCATAATTGTGGCAGCAGTTGGCTTTCATGAGCTTTAACGGGGCAGGAAATTTTCAACTGCTTCTCAAAACTTTGCCTAATCAGACTCAGCACTAACATATCCCCCAATTGTACTTGTGGAAGACTCTGGAAGGTGGTTTTGAGGGGGTGGGGGAGATATTCAATGAATTGATTAAACAATTACAGGTATGACTTTCCCTACAAGGGCAGAATGCCTTCGTCAGCTTTAACTATCTCTCTCTCTCTCATCTACAGCAGAACCCAGGTTGAGACCCAGGATCATTGTCCCATCCTGCATGGTGTCTAATGCTCTAGAAGTCAAGGCACATCTTCAAATCACTATGCCATAAACACAAAATCAAAGAGGCTCTTCTCTTCTCTCATTCCAATAAAGAATAGTCATCCCATCCCACTTGGTCTCCTCCTTGAGGGTTTTCCCCTTCTCCTCTGAAACCAGCTCCTGCCTTTTGCCATACTGCTGCTCCCAGGTGGAGAGGGAAGGGTCTGAGAGTGGGGGCCACTTTCAAGAGGAAATTACTCAACGAAGTCAGGGTGTTCTTTTGGCATCGTGCAGTTAAGGCTGCAATTCTGCACACATATGATTGATCAAACATCATCATCATCATAATCACCGTTTATTATTTATACCCCACCCATCTGGCTGGGTTTCCCCAGCTACTCTGAGCAGCTCCCAACCAAATATTAAAAGCACGATAAAACATCAAACATTAACAACTTCCCTAAACATCGGTTTGATCAAACCTTCCACATCCCTCAAAGTGGCTTCTGAAAATCATGATGGCACCCATTGCCACTGAAAATGGCAATTAATCAGGTTGCATGCCACCCCAACCCCCAAGCAGTGAAAGAATCCAGGGCTACCAGTCGCTTACCCAGGCATTGGTTTCCTTGGATTCCGGGACAGTGGAAACTTTGGTGTCTTTATGATATATTCATTTACACTTCCCAGCTGGCAAGACCCATTTCGGGAAATGGCTCTGAGGCAGACCAAGGCAAGCAGGCCTGGGATCTTCTGACTGGTGGAATGAAGTCTGCTCCCACCAAATCCTTCCACCACCCCGTCTGGCCTGCTCAGCTTTCCAGGACTCCCAGGGGGAGGCAGCATAAGGCTGGGATGACAGGCCACTGGATCTCTCCCCACTCCCAAATTATTCTCCAAGGCAGTGCTGGGGGCTGCCTCAGGTCAGTGTTGAGATTTCCATTCCACCCTAAGGAGCAGACATGTGGAACTGTTGCGTGTCACATGTCTGTTTACATTCCAGCACAGCCTGCTGGGAACTTCCGTTGTGTGTATAGTTTTTGCTTTTCCCTGTCTCTGAAAAGACGAAAAGAAAGAGACATGTTTCTTTGTCCGTAGTTGTAGTATGCTTTCACAAGCCTCACGCCTATTTTGTGTGTGCAGTTCACTTTGCTGATAGTGTGCCCTGGCTCTGAAGCCCAGGTTGCTGATTTACGTCAGAGCAGAGGCCGATGGGTCTTCGCAGCGGGATGGCTGGAAGGAGACAGCCAAGCTGGGGCTAGCCAGCTGGCCTTGTGGCCCTCTGAATGTCTACAGTCAGGTCTTGTAGAAACACTTACAGCTCCAAGGCAGCAGCTTGTTCCAGTGAGCCAAACAGCCTTCTGAAGTCTCTGCCCCCAGGCAACTTCTTCTAAACTCTGCTGCCTTGAATGGGCCAACCCTCTCACCTGAAGGTGGACTCTCCATGGCCTCCCACCCATTGCAACCCCCTGTGCTGGTTGCTGGGTGATTTGGCAGCCATCCAAAGTGGGCTTTGCACAAGCCCTGCCCTATTTCTCAAGCTCGCCAATACATGTATCACATCAGGTGCTGGACAGGTGGGTATGGCTTGCCCCAAATGGCATTGAGGACCAAACGTGGAAGGCTGGTGGGGCTAGATCGGCAGGTGGGCTGAAGGTTCCTCAAACCTGCCCCATTGGGACAACAAAGTTGGGGACAATGCTGTTCTCCAAGCAGGGAACACACACACACACACACACACAGTCTAGCATGCAAATGAGTCAATGCCTTTATTGTGCAAAAGAAAAAGAGGATGCCAGATGGAGCAAACTTTGCTCAACCACCAGAAACCTGACAAGCTGGTGGAAAGCCAAGGTCTCCGATCCTGGTGCCTTGATTGCCATATTTGGAGAGGTCAGCAGGTCTTCAAATGATACAGGCTAAGCTCCACTCATTGTTTCTGGTCTTCCGGTCCAGCCAAGGTCTTCTGTGGCAGAGAAGCTGAAGGGAAGAAGACTAAGAGGGTCACAATGGACAGCTGCAGCTTCCATACACAAGCTCTATTACTAAAGTCCTTTGAGCCATTGCAAGTGCTCTCCACTTCACATGATGAGTGGGCAGGGAGAATCATCCCCGCGTCTTCTCTAAGGTGGCCAGTAGCAGAGTCAACCACTTGGGGTGTGTGGATTCTGGTGGCAGATGCATCAGGCCTGGCAGGCAAAAAACCAGAGGAGCAGGGCAGCTCCTGCAGTCTGTTGCGTACCCTTGTGGGCTGCTCATTCACCAACTCTCATCATGCCTGCATCAAGACTGCAATTCCACCTTCCTGTGGCCAAACTGCAGTGTGGCAACATTTCACTATTTCATATATTAGATTGATATGGAGGGCCATCTACAACCCCTCCAAATATATACATTAAACAGAATAAATTCAGGAAAGAAGGAAAGGCCACCAAATATTCTGAGCTCTGAGTCAGGCTAGGGATCCTCTCCAGGTGTATGTGTCTGAAAGGGTATGCGAAAGGTCATGCATTTAAGTTCTGGGTAGCAAAGCATAGACAGATTTACAAAGGAAAGGCTACTGGATATTTTGAGCTCTGAGACTCCAAAAGCTTCCACAAACCCCAGCCATTTTGGCTCCTGCATTAAAGAAAAAGTCTGTCCCACTGCACTCCACCCTCCACCAAATTCAAAATCATCTCACCTTAGACAGGATTAGTGCAATCTCGTGGGCAACTGCCGCAGCACTTCTGAACACCGGGGCAGGACCAGTCATCTTTACACCGTACAATGCAGATTCCTACACCTGAAGTTGGGGGGCATCTCCCAGGCTTCTCTGCAAAAGAACAAAACTCTTGGTGAGTTTTCTCTTCCAACCTGACAGTTCTACGGTTCTGTGGCTGAGAGATGCCTTTTGGCCAGAGAGACCCTCCCTGTGGCATTGCAATGGAGTTCTCATCCCAGCAATCCTGTTGTCTTCAGAGGTCTGCCTGGAACTCCCCCCAAACAAGACAGCCCAATGACACAACCACCCGCTTCTCCTTTGCTGTTATCTTGAGAAGGAGAAAGGAAGGCATTTGTCGATGGGTAGACAATGCTGGAGATCTTGCTAGAAGCCGATGTTCCTGCCAGCACCTTGGAGGAAGAACTGCCTTGG
>JAXCMG010000097.1:224739-253819 GCA_034642415.1 Podarcis siculus | reverse complement strand
CCTCTCTGCCCTAAGCCTCTGCAGATCAGGAGAGGCCGAAGGGTTACTGGGCCCCGGGGGAGGCTCACCTGTAGCCACTGAGTCTTCCAGCACCTCTGGGGCCAGAATGATTTCACCTGGTGCCTGCTCTTGAGTTTCCTCAGCATCTAGGCCTTGCCCCAGTTCAGCCGGCCCTGGAGGCGGGGACTCCTGTGCCGGCTGGGATTCCTCCGGATCGCTCTCAGACTCGGAATCCCAGGCCATCACAAGAAGGCCACCACAACACATGATGGATGGGCTTTGTCTGCTGCCCGGACCATCAGTTGACTAGAACTTTCAGGTTGGAAAGGGAGCCCAAGAGTCACTGAGGGTTTTGCTCTTTTGCAGGGAAGCCGGGACGATGCCCCCCGAATCAAGGTGTGGGAATCTGCATTGCAAAGTGTAGAGATGACTGGTCCTGCCCTGGTGCTCAGAAGTGCTGCGGCGGATGCCCACAAGATTGCCGTAATCCTGTCTAAGGTGAGATGGTTTTGAATTTGGTGGAGGGTGGGGTGCAATGGGACAGAGTTTTTCTTTAATGCAGGAGCCAGAATGACTGGAGTTTGTGGAAGATCTTGGAACCTCAGAGCTCAAAGTATCTGCTAGGCTTTCCTTCTTTCCCCAATTGCTGGATTGAACAAACTAATGCTTCTGTTTAATGTATGTATTTAGTTGCATTGTGGATGACTGCCAATATCTATCTAATACAGTGGTACCTCGGGTTAAGAACTTAATTCGTTCCGGAGGTCCGTTCTTAACCTGAAACTGTTCTTAACCTGAGGTACCACTTTAGCTAATGGGGCCTCCCACTGCTGCTGTGCCGCCACCGTGCAATTTCTGTTCTCATCCTGAAGCAAAGTTCTTAACCCGAGGTAATATTTCTGGGTTAGCAGAGTCTGTAACCTGAAGCATCTGTAACCTGAGGTACCATTGCATATAAAATGATGAAATGTTGCCACACTGCAGTTTGTCCACAGGCAGGTGGTGTTGCAAACTACAGAAGGTTGCTGAGATATGGCAGTTGGGCAACCCAGACAGGCCTGGCAACAGACTGAAGCAGCTGCCTTGCTCCTCTGGCTCCTCTGCCTGCCATCTTATGTATTTTTAATATTTTGTTGGAAGCAGCCCACAGTGGCTCAGGAAACCCAGCCAGACGGGTGGGGTATAAATAATAATAATAATAATAATAATAATAATAATAATAATAATTTCAAAGCAATCCATTGCAATCTATTGCAGCCTAACATGACGGCCCTTCTGAATTGCTCACACAAACAGGCACACACACTTGAATTTGTAAATCTGTCTATACTTTGCTACCCACAACTTAAAGGCATTCACATACCATTTCAAACAGATGCATTTGGAGAGGATCCCTAACTTGGCAGACAAAGAGAGAGAGAGAGAGAGAGAAGCAATAATACAGGACAAACTGTGCCCTATTGAATCAATACATGATGTAACATTTAACATCAACATATGGAAGGATCCTTTATTATACAGGATGAGTGGCAACCCTAGCAGTGTGTGGGAATGTTGTGGATAGTAGGAGAGGATAGCTTGACTAAATATTATCACGCTACTGAGTCAGGAGCAGAATACATTCCCCGGTATACAGCAGAAAGCTAGTTGGTAGATTCGTTTGAATCTCTTTACTTAAGCAATCCAATCTGGCTTGTCCAGATTGGGTTTGATCCGGGTAAATTCCCCTTTAATCCCTCTTAAAAAGAATAAAGACCCAACAGTCTTCTTTCAAAAGGAACGATAAGAAGTTAACTTACATTCAGTTCACAGTGAGTTCCCTGAAGGAAGGCTTTAGCGTCTGGTTACAGAAAAAAGTGTGGCTTACATCCTTTGTGAGGATGACCCCCTGTGCTGCTGGCTGAGAGCCTGTAGACAGCAAAATATATCAAGAGAGCAGCATCAAGAGAAAGATGGCTGCATGACCAGCCTTTTTATGGGGTCTCTCAGGGTCATGCCCCTCTACCTGGTCACATGCAGGGGGAGGATGCTCCAGACCAGGTGTGACAGGAAGTCCTCCTGGCTGCATGTCCCTTCTAGGCAAACAGGAAATGTTGTACTTGACTGCTTATGTTACATCTCACACAGTGAAGGGCTCTTGCAATGGCCAAAAGGACTTCAGTATTGAGCTTGTGTGTGGAAGCTGCACCTGTCCATCATGACCCTCTTGGTCTTCTTCCCTTCAGTTTCTCTGCCGCAGAAGACCTTGGATGGACCGGATGACCAGAAACAAGGAATGGAGCTTAGCCTCTATCATCTGAAGACCTGCTGACCTCTCCGAATGTGACCATCAAGGCACCACGATCTGAGACCTTGGCTTTCCACCAGCTTGTCAGGTTTCTGGTGGTTGAGCAAAGTTTGCTCCATCCGGCATCCTCTTTTTATTTTGCACAATAAAGGCATTGACTCATCTGCATTCTAGACTCTGTGTGTGTGTGTTTTCCCTGCTTCCTTCTGCAGCGTTGTCCCCAACTTTGTTGACCCAATGGGGCAGGTTTGAGGAACCTTCAGCCCACCTGCCAATCTTGCCCCACCAGCCTTCCACGTTTGGTCCACAATTCCATTTGGGGAAGCCATACCCAGCTGTCCAACACCTGATGTGATACATGTATTGGCTACCTTGAGAAATAGGGTGGGGCCATACAGAGCCCACTTTGGAGAGCGCCCAAATCACCCGGCAACCATTGTCCAGAACCATTGACACACTGCCAAGTGGAGAACAGCACCAAGCAGAATTGCACTCCCTTCCCATCAGCTGATGCACTGATGCAAAGGGAGAGTGATCCTGCTTAGCACTGGATTCACAAGAGAGCTCTGCACACCCAAGCCCAGTACTAAGCAGAATTATCCTCCTTCCCCAATCAGCTGATGGCAAGGGAAAGTGACCCTGTTGAGTGTCGGCCCATCAGAGAAATCCTTGCAGAGGAGTCCCAGAGCCCAGTGAGGACCCAGAATCTGAGTCAGGGTCTCCAGAGGCTCCTGCTATGGAGTTCAACGAGGCACAGGGCTCTGAGCTGGTCTCTGAAGGCTGGGAGATCACTGAGCCAGATCCTGACAGACAGGATCCCAGGGAGCAACTTCTCATGGCAAAGCCACAGCCAGGATGGGTGTCTTCCCCTTCCCTGTAGAAACCAAGTGCTTCCCACAGTCCCTCACTGGTCCTACAGCACAGGAGGTGCAGCAGGTGGGATGTCATGGAAGGTCTAGGTGAAAGTCTTGGCCCTTTATTAGGGGGCAGAGCTTGGGAGAAGTTGCCAGGGGGCAGAGACTTCAGAAGGCTCAGTTTGGCTCACTGGAGGAAGCTGCTGCCTTGGAGCTGTCAGTGTTTCTTCAAGACTTGGCCTGACACAGCCCCCAGCACTGCCTTGGAGAATCATTTGGGAATGGGGAGAGATCCAGTGGCCTGTCACCCCAGCTTTATGTTGCCTCTCCCTGGGAGTCCTGGAAAGCTGAGCAGGCCAGACGGGGTGGCAGAAGGATTTGGTGGGAGCAGACTTCATTCCACCAGTCAGCAGATCCCAGGCCTGCCTGTCTTGTTCTGCCTGGGAGCCATTTCCCGAAATGGGTCTTGCCAGCTGGGAAGTGGAGGTGCCTGGCAGGTGGCTTTTCTCAGAAGAACGCTCTTCCCATCAATGGTCTTCCTCCTCCTTGGGAAGACAAAGCACATTCAAAGCACAGAATCACAGACTTGTAGAGTTGGAAGGGATTCAGAGCGTCATCTAGTCCAACTTCCTGAAATTATCACTGGGAAATAATATTGTGATGGATATACCCAATGGCAGCTGCTTCTGTTCCTTTAGTCATCCAGCCCAATGGGTGGGGGGCAAAGTTAGAGCATTACTTGTTATTTTCATTGATTTCATTCATTGTTCCCTTTACCCAAAAATAAATTGTCTGAAAGACACTTGACATCTGACTATGTGCCCTCTTAACTCTTGTCCCTCCTGCCCTATTAAGTGACCCTGATGATTTTGGAGGTGCAAAAGCCTCTCTTCCAGGCCCCCCTCCCTTGAAATAGAACCTCATAGAGGAGGTTGCTGATCTGGTCATACAAGTTTCTTCCCAAGTTTATGACTTTAGCTGGCCACCTAAGTGTCCTCATCAGCATCCCAAAGGAATCCTCCGAGCCACAAGAACTACCTCCAGGTCAACGGGTGGGCTTTTCCTTCACCGGCTTCAGCTACCTGCTAGATAGAAGAACAAGAGCCAGAAATACCGTATTTTTCGCTCTATAAGATGCACCAGACCACAAGACGCACCTAGTTTTTGGAGGAGGAAACAAGAAAAAAAATTCTGAATCTCAGAAGCCAGAACAGCAAGAGGGATCGCTGCGCAGTGAAAGCAGCAATCCCTCTTGCTGTTCTGGCTTCTGGGATAGCTGCGCAGCCTGCATTCGCTCCATAAGATGCACACACATTTCCCCTTACTTTTTAGGAGGGAAAAGTGAGTCTTATAGAGCAAAAAATACGGTAGTTATGTGAGCCATACTGGAAGCAGGCTGGAGGCTGGAAACACAGGGACATGCTTGACACCACATTTCTCCACTGACCATTTCAAGGAAACCAAAGCTGGTTGGAACCCCTGGAGCCTCTCAGCACTTGGAGGAGTTGGTGGCATTTAACAGGGGCAATTTAAGCTGCGATCCTGCTTGGCAGCAAGTCTCAATAAAGTCCATGGGCCTACTTAAAGGTAGACATGCGTCAGAGTGTGCTTTTAAACCCAATGGTATCAGAGCCCTTGGCTTCTTCCTCGCTTCTTGGAAGCGGCTGGAGGATGCTTGTTCCTGCCATGAAACTTGTTCTCCTCCAGCACATGGAAAGAGGTCCCCTGGACCCTTCTGCTTCTTCTGCAATCTGGAACTGTTGTGCATATTGGCCACACCTTCCTCCACCACCTCTGTCCTCCTGAGGCAGGTTCTGTTAAAAGTCCGAAGCCTGCGAGCACTTTCTGATGTCCTTTCGCATGCTACTAGGACCAGTCTCTTCACTTCTGAACTTCTTTGATGATGCAGAACTCAGCAGAGTAGTGCAGCTTTTCCTAGGCAATGATCAAGACTGCTGAGTCAGGGCAATGATCAGGAACAAAGCTGACGACTAGCTGTCACGGCTAAAATGGCCGCTGTTTCTTTAATGCGAATAAAGCTGGGTCAGCATGACTCAGCGGTCCGCACCAAGTTGTATATATAAGTGAGAAATGTTAGTTTGTGCTGAGGCTGGTGTTTGGGTTGGTTGTTTGGTTAGTTCTGGTGTGTATAGTTATTCAGTCGTGTTTTGCACAAAGACTTTTAGGAATAAAACTCTGCAAGGATATCCTTGTGGACTCTTTTATTCAGACAAGGGTCTGAGGACCAGACTGAAGAGTCAAAGGGAGGTCAGAACCCTTTCCTTCTTTTTTTGCTTTTTACAAACACTGACAGGTTATGGGCCCAGTGTTTCTGAGCATGTGCAGAGTGCAAAACGACTGACAACATCTCAGCAGGGAGCTGGTGAGTCCTGGTGGTGTATGGAGCCAGTGGCTGTGCGTTGGAGCAGTTGGTGGCAAGCTGTAACTGTCTGCAGCGACGCTGGAGCGGCTAGGATCTGAGGATCAGGAAAGCACTCAGCGTCGGCTACTGGAACAGTTTGAACTGCTAGAGGACCACAGTAGGCGACTCACAGAGCAGCTACACCAGTTGCAGAGCCAGGCGGGACCTGAGGGTCAACAGAGGGAGCTGCTAGAAGCCGGTGAGTGCCAGCCAGGACTGTCCAGTCGGACTCTAAAGAGAGAGTCAGGAGAGATTGCTGGAGGCCCCACAGAAGGGGCTCAGCAAGCACCAGCAGAGATGGCAGATTTCCAGTCTTCCCAAGTTGTAAATATTGGGGGAGGCATCCCTTTTGAACTTCTCTCAGAAAACAACTGGCTGAGTTGGTCAATTAAAATGCAGCAGTTGTTAAGGAGAGATGGACTATGGGACTGTGTTGAAACTGAGGTTTTGAGGACTGATTCTGCTGAGAAAAAACGGCTGGATGAAAGGGCCCGTGCCCAAATTATGCTGTGTTTGAGCAACTCTCAGTTATTGCATGTAGCAAATGCCAGCACAGCGTTTGAGTGCTGGAATTTATTAAGGGCAATGCATGTCAGAGAAACTGCTGGAACTATAATTTCTCTGACCAGAAGGCTGTTCAGGACTGTTATGAAAGAAGGTGAAAGTTTGGCAACTCATCTTCAAACGCTGAAATCTCTGTTTCTTCAACTACAGCAGAGAGGTAAGCGTTATGATGAGACTGACCAAACCTACATTATCCTTTCAAGTTTGCCTGAAAGCTGGTTGCCCGTAATTAACAGCATGGAGAGTATGCGTCCCCGAGATCTGACCCTTGAGTATGTGGTTGGAAGATTGACCGAAGAAGCAGAAAGAAGGTCAGATAGACAGGCTGAACTCCAAGAGCGGAGGAGTTACAGTCGAGGGGGCCAGCAGCAGAATCTGCCAATGGAGCAACGCCAAGGTTTGGACTTGGCCATGACGGTGAGGTGGTGCTATAGATGCAACCAACCCGGGCATCTCCAACGTCAATGCAGGGCAAGACTTCCAGGAGACGCTGTGGAGCAGAGACAGCAATCGACACAGAAACGTAAGCAGAAGGGGTTCTCTTCAGGGAAGAAGAACACGCGTTCTGCTCAGTTTGTTTCTGCATTTTCTCGAGAGGAGAGGAAGATACCTCGAGGAACATGGTTGCTGGACTCTGGGAGCAGCAGGATTATCTGCAACAGTCGGGAGGACTTTAAGACCCTGGGGAAGCCAGCTGATGGAAAAGACTCAATCTATCTTGCTGATGGTCGTAAAAGCAAGATTGATGGCCAGGGAACATGTTTCCTGCAGTGCTTGAACACTACTCTACCAGAGACTCTGTTTGTCAGCAGTTTGGACTATTGTTTGCTGTCTGTAAGCTGTTTGATTAATGCAGGGTATAGTGTTAAGTTCACGCAGGATGGCTGTCTGATAAAGAATGGAACTCAGGTATGTGGCCATGCAAAGATGGAAAATGGGTTATATGTAATGCAGGACAAGCCTGTTAAAGCAGCTCAGGTGGTTCAGGAAAATTTGCCAGTTCATAAGGGGTGTGTACATGAACTGCACAGAAAACTGGGTCACGCCAATTTCCGTGTGCTTTCAGAGATGCAAAAGGTGTGCAAGAACCTAAAAGTAAACAGCTGTAATTGTTTCCTAGATTGCAATGTATGTAAAATGGTCAAATCTAAGAGGAAGCCTGTGGCTTCTAAAAGCGACAGAGTATCTAAAGAGGTTTTAGAACTTGTCCATTGTGATGTGATAGGCCCTTTTCCACAGAAGACTGAAGGGGGCGCCAGATATGCTTTTCTGGTAATAGATGATAAATCACGTTTCAGTTGGTTGTTTTTGTTAAAGCAGAAATCTGAGTGTTTCCCCACATTCAGAGAATGGGTTGCCCAAGCTGAAAAGCTCTTCGCTCGCCCTGTTGTGCAGTTGCAAACAGATAGGGATGGAGAATTTCTGAACAAACAATTTGGGGCATGGTTGCGACGTAAGGGGATCACTCACCGTTTGATTAACCCTTATAGCCCTGCTGAAAATGGTCTGTGTGAAAGACGTGGGGCTGTAATACAGTCAGTAAAGGACTGCCTGCTAGTGGATGCAGGATTGGGTCACAACCATAGGCTGTGGGGTGAGGCTTTCCTTACCGCGAACTTTTTGATTAATAGAACCTGGTCTAGCTCTATAAAAGATATTCCTTATCGTGTGTTGTTTGGGAAAGAACCAGAGTGGACAATGCTCCATAATTGGGGTTCTTGGGCACATGTAAATATCCCCAAAGCTCAGCGCCAGAAAGGGGGCGCTAGAGCGCAGAGACTGCGGTTTGTGGGATATCAGTCCTATGGCAAAGGATGGCGTTTCAATTTACGCCCAGGACGCGTGGTTCTGTCACAAAGTGCAGACTTCGCTGACCAGGACAGATGGACTGTGATCCATGCCAACCCAGATTGCCTACTGCCCCTGCAAGTAAGAGAAGAGGCTTCTTCTCAGCCATTGGCAACACAGGAGCAGGATGAGGAGGGGGCACAGATTTCCCCAAAAGATGTGGCAATAGATAATACTTCTCTAGAGGAAGAGGAAGAAGAGCCAGAGATAAGGGGGGAAGAAGAAGTAGTTGTGCCTAGACGCTCCCAGCGTTCAAACAAGGGTGTACCTCCTCAGCGTTTGACCTTAGGAGGAGTAAGAGTATGCAATGTGAGTTGTGTGGAACCACAAAGTTATAATGAAGTCTTAGACTTACCCCCTGGGGAACGTGCTTTGTGGGAACAAGCTATGAAAGAAGAAATGGACTCTTTTAAACGTAACAAAGTGTTTGAGGTCATAATGCCGCCACCTGGTGGCAGAGTGGTGTCATGCAAGTGGGTTTACAAAAGGAAAACCCTTGCATATGGGGAACCACGTTTTCGAGCCAGATTAGTAGCCAGAGGGTTCACTCAGATTAAAGGGGAGAGTTATGATGAAGTGTTTTCTCCCACTATAAAGAGTGAAACTTTTCGTTTAATGCTTTCCATTGCTGCTGTAAGACAACTAGCAGTGCACCATTTTGATGTTGATGCTGCATATTTGCATGCAAATTTAGACCATGAAGTGTTAATGAGACAACCCCCTGGGTTTGAAGAGGGGAATGGTGCAGTCTGGCGTTTGAAAAAGGCTGTTTACGGTCTCAAACAAAGTGGAAGGTGTTGGAACCAATGTTTAAATGAAGCTCTTGTAAAAATTGGTTTTAAAAGGAGTGTGGCTGATCCATGTCTGTACACCAAGGGGACAGGCAACAAATATCTAATGCTCTTAGTCTTTGTTGATGATTTGCTTCTGGCAGGGAGTTCCACAGATGAGATCCAGAAGCTCACAAGTCAACTGGAAAAGAGGTTTAAGCTTAAAGCCTTAGGGCCTGTAAGCAATTACTTGGGAGTAGAAGTAAGGCAGGAAGCTGATGGAAGCTTCCTATTGAGCCAGAAAGAGAAAATTCTTCATTTAATAGAACAGTTTGGCATGGAAAACTGCAAGCCACTTCAAACTCCCATGACACCAGATTTCCCAAAGACAGTGTGTGATGATGAATTTGATCAGCCTGAGTTGTATCACTCAAAAATAGGATCACTGTTGTATTTAAGCCAGTGGTCAAGGCCAGACATTGCATGTGCTACAAATGTTCTGAGCCAACGTGTATCTAAACCCAGTACTGCCGACTGGTGTGCTTTGAAAAGGCTTATCAGATATCTAAAAGGGACATTAAATGTATGTTTGAAGATATCTAGTACACAAGACGAAAAACTAGAAGTATTTGTTGATGCGGACTGGGGAAGCTGTGTAGCTACCAGAAAATCTACAAGTGGAATGGTTATGATGTTTGCCAATTCCATAATTGGGTGGAGGTCAAAGAAACAAGGATTTGTTGCAACCTCATCCTGTGAGGCAGAATATGGGAGCCTGTCGCTAGCATGCAATGAAATCATGTGGTTTATACAGATACTAAAAGATCTAAATTGTAAAGTAGATTTGCCTATCCAAGTGTATGAAGATAGCCAATCGTGCATTGCATTAGCGGGCTCGGAAATAATGAAATCCGCATCAAAACATATTGCTATCCGTCATGCGAATGTGAGAGATTGTGTACAGAATGGGGTGATCAAACTGGAGTATTGTCAATCACAAGATAATATTGCTGATTTGTTTACCAAGCCTTTGCCAGCAACATGCCATAATGAATTGATGACAAAACTGGGTTTATGTATATAATGTATATATGTATTGTATGTATGTATGTATTGTTTCTGTTGGGGTTTTTCGCATTTAAGAAACAGAAGGGGTGTCACGGCTAAAATGGCCGCTGTTCCTTTAATGCGAATAAAGCTGGGTCAGCATGACTCAGCGGTCCGCACCAAGTTGTATATATAAGTGAGAAATGTTAGTTTGTGCTGAGGCTGGTGTTTGGGTTGGTTGTTTGGTTAGTTCTGGTGTGTATAGTTATTCAGTCGTGTTTTGCACAAAGACTTTTAGGAATAAAACTCTGCAAGGATATCCTCGTGGACTCTTTTATGCAGACAAGGGTCCGAGGACCAGACTGAAGAGTCAAAGGGAGGTCAGAACCCTTTCCTTCTTTTTTTGCTTTTTACAAACACTGACAGTAACTTGATTTTGTAGTTTATTATACACGGCAGTAAACTCACAAGTTATATACAAGTTACTATATACATACATGAACTTCATCACTCTCCAAGCACACCAGAATACTCCTAACTAGCCAAACAAAGTCATAGGTCATGCTGCCTTTATGAGCGACCTCAGCCAATCACCCTGTTAACTAGGTCCTCTTATCTCCAGGAGAATTTCTTCCGTGCTCTGTCTCCCTAGCCTGTAGCCAAAACACTAATTGCTCACTTGTTAAGCTGCACATAGACTATGAACTCCAACAGGTTCTTGAGTTACTAAACTTGGTTTCTGGCAGGCTCACCAGCATTTCCCAACCTCTCCTTTCTATACTGTTTCGTGCTCCATAAGTGGGGCAAAAATGAGTGAGTATGCAAGGGGGTGTGAGTCATATGAGCAATGGAACATGCAGCACATAGTCAAGCGATGGAACTCCCAAAGAGGGCAGTGATGGCCACCATCCTAGATGGAGAAGAGAGCTCACAATGATTCGGCTCTGCCTCCACAGTAAGAGGCAACAATGCTTCTGAATAAGAGCTGGTGGAAACTGAAGGAGGGGAGAGTTGCTCTTGTGCTCGAGATCTCCTTGTGGGTTTCCCACAGGCAACTGTTTGACCCCTGTGAGAACAAGATGATGGACTAGATGGGCCTGTTGACTTGGAGCAAAGGTCCTTGAGAGCCAGTGTGGTGTTGTGGTTAAGAGCGGTAGTCACGTAATCTGGGGAACCGGGTTCGCGTCTCTGCTCCTCCACATGCAGCTGCTGGGTGACCTTGGGCCAGTCACACTTCTTTGAAGTCTCTCAGCCCCACTCACCTCACAGAGTGTTTGTTGTGGGGGAGGAAGGGAAAGGAGAATGTTAGCCGCTTTGAGACTCCTGAAGGGGAGTGAAAGGCGGGATATCAAATCCAAACTCTTCTTCTTCTTCTTCTTCTTCAAAACTATTGTCCTTCCCGGTTAATAGAAACAAAGGGGCAGTGGTTGGAAAGGTAAGAAGAGCTTATTCTGGCTGCAGTCCATAGTTCCAGTCTGGATCAACCCAAAGGTACCAGGCCCGAAATTTTTATACAACTGTAGCACAAACCCCACAACACATGACCTCCAGCATCACCATTGGCTAGAAAATCGCGTGATCCAGGCATGCTTGAGTCAGGTTCTTCCACCTGGCTTCAGGACAGTTATCCCACTGACCTTTATCATGCTCTCTCTGTCTCTCTATCTCTCTTTTGTAAATAATTTTAATTAATTTTCAATTAAAAACACCACAATTAATGAACTCACAATGCATTACATTCCAAATTACATTCCAAATTAAAAAGATGGGGGGGGGCGCTTCCCATGTTCTGGATGTCCGGAGTAATCTTCTCACACATTGTTTTTTCTGCCTTCTTCACCTGTTGTTATCCTATTTCCAAATTCAGATATCAACCTCTCAAAGTCTCCAGTCACTGGTGCAAATCTCCAACCATATTAAAATGAATCCATATGTCCAATTCGCCTGCCGGAACACAGTTTTCTTCTTGCTTTTATCCATCTCAACTCTGCTCCCTCGAAGATCTGGGCTGTTGTCCAAGCCTGCTCCAATTAATGATAATGACGCTGTGAGCTGTCAGTCATTTACTTATGCTGTCAAGGTATTATTTAGAAAGTCAAGAGAATAGGATATTTTCACTTTTACATTCAGCAATCATTTGGCAATTGATCGGCTTTTCCCGGAATCGATACCTGCCCCCTCCACGGGGGTCTTTATCTCAATTTTGGGCCTGCTAAGCATAACTGGCCTTGGAGCTGCAACTCTGGATATGTCCTGTGGCCTAAGCAATCATGGATGCGCCTTGCAGTTGGGCTGTGGGAAGGTGTTTCTGCAGACACAGCACTTAGCAGGTTGAAGGCAGCTGTGTATGTGATGTGATCGATGCAGAGCCTTGGCACCTCTGAATTATAAAACTCAGGTATCGTATAACACTCAGGCATAACGCTCAGGTATGGTACTCCTGAGTTATATCTCTCAAGTATCTGAAACATGTTCTGTGTAAGCAGCATCACAGCCTAGGGATACTGTACTCTGCCTTTCTACCAGCGCATAGTTCCTCTTCCAACTAGCCTGAAGGAACTTGGCAACTTCTCTGCATTCCTAATGGGCCCAAGCTCTCTTCAGTTTCCTTCTAGCTGCTGCTAGCAGACTGTAAGCTATTGTCCTTAGAAACTGACTCAAAGCAGAAATATTAGTATTGTGTAAGCAATGTATAAGAGTGATGTATGATCGAAAATGCCTGCCTGCTGTGTTGACCCCAGTGGATCTCAGGTCATGACACTTGGGACCCAGGTAATGATACCCAGGTTATCAAGCCAATAGCCTGAACCAGCAGGTCTTGTCTCATGTTTTTAACACAAAATGCACCTGCTGAAGAACCTAAGAAGATCCTGCTGGAACAGGCCAATGTCCTTAGAATCTTAGCAGAATCCAAGCATTGCTTTCTCCCAGCTTCTGCCAGCCTCCTCTCAGATCTCGCTCACCACTGGCTTTTGTCTTTCTCACTATCAGGCAGGGGAGGGAGGGAGCTCCATCCATTTGCCTTCTGGCACAGTGAAGAAAGTGGAGACCCCCAAGGATCATTATGGGGACATGTCTGTGCTTTCTAGTTGGTTCAAACACAATCCAGAGTTACGGTTGAGCAGTGAGGTGGCCAAGTTTGCTGAAGACACTAAACTGTTCAAGATCATTCAAACAAGCTTTGATTTTGAGGAGTTCCAAAAGGACATATGCAAACTGAGTGGACAGGGAGTAAAATGTCAAATGCAATTCAATCTAAAAAAAGTATAAAGTAATGCATATTGGCACACATCTTAATGTGGATATACATGCTCAGTGGGGCTGGACTGGCATGGACTGGCCTTGGGATCATAGTGGGTAGCTCAATGACTCAACAGTTTCATCAAGCTCCATACTATGAGCCCAAGGTCGCACTCTGGGTCCATCACCACTAGTGCAGAACCCATTAGCATATATGTGAAATTAAGATTTCTTTCCCCCAACACACAACACTTTACATTCCTTTACTATGAATTGTGTTTGCCATTTTACTGCTCACCTGCTCAGTTTGGAAAGGTCCTTTTGGAGCTCTTCACAATCTCGTCTTGTTTTATTGACCCTGAACAATTTAGTATCCTCCACTTAACCAATTCCTGATCCAGAAGTGGACCTCTCCTCCTTGACTGCTCGGTTTTCTCAAGAGTCTTTGGTAAGGGGCTTTGTGGAAAGCTTTTTGGAACTCCAAGTATGCTAGCTCAACTGGATCACCTCTATGCTTCTTGACCCTCTCAAAGAACTCAAATGGGTTTGTGAGACAGAACTTGCCAACCTGCAGGGCTGTGTACCAGATCTGGTCAAGTCCCAAATGGAATTTGGCTGACGTGCAGCTTCACACAGTCACCTGCATATTTACAATCATCTGCAAATTTGAGGAGCACCCCTCAATTCCTTTATCCAAGCTGTTTATAAAGATGTTAGAATCATAGAATCATAGAGTTGGAATAGACTACAAGGGCCATCGAGTCCAACCCCCTGCCAAGCAGGAAACACCATGCTGTCCACCATGTTGGACAGCAATAGGCCCAGGAAAAAAACCATGAGGCACCCTACTTGTCATTTTTACTAGGACGATGAGGAATCATTTGTGAGCAATCTTTGGGTTCAAGCCTCACTGGGGTTCCTTGAGAATGTCAACAAGCACAAAGATAAAGGTGACCCACATTGACAAATGGACTTGGACTTTCAGAAAACTTTCCACAAAGTCCTTCACCAAAGACTCCCGAGTCAGCTGAGCAGTCAAGGAGTAAGAGGAGAAGTCCTCTTGTGGATCATCAATTGGTTAAGTTGCAGGAAGCCAAGAGTGGGAATAAATAGTTCTCTGAATGGAGAGGCATGCATAGATGGGTAGACTATCTTTCCATGAAATGAAAAGGGCTCTGTGGCACTGGGAGAAGAAGGAGAATGTGCTTGCCTGCAGGGGGGCTGGAGGCAGGTGGCAGCTGAGCCCAGAGAGCAAGGAGCCCCACCAGGAGGAGAAGGCCACTAGATCACATAATGGAGAAGCTTAGGAGCCCACTGCCCAGCATGGCTGGCATCTGTCTGTCTCGAGAGACAGGGGAGTGTGCCTCAGAGGAAAAAGCCAAACTACCAGAGAATCACAGCTCCTGCTAACTTGCCACTGCTGTCTCCTATGTCATTTTTGCTGGGTGACCTCCCTGGGACACATGCCTGGGCAGTGTGTATGGAGGTCCTGGGCTTCCCAGACAACAAAAGCTTCCTCTCAGCCTCACTGATTTAACCCAAAGGAAAGCAAAAGAAGGCATTTGGCACCAGCTTGGCTGCAGGAGTTGCTGGAGGGAGGAATACAAGGTGCCATCCAAACATCTTAGGGACTCCACTCTGGATTTGTGTAGGGTTCCCTCCCTAGTCTTTTCTTCTCCCAAAGGGGTCCCACAAGGCAGCGGGTATGGGTTTTTCCTTGGGGCTTTCTTCCAAAGCCTTTCTCATGAATGAGTATAGCCACAAGGCAGCAGAAGTTTAAATTTAGCTTTAGCCAGGGCAGTGCCTCTTTTATATCTCAGAAAACAGGTTTAACAGGGAATTTCTGAAGCAGGAGGTTTAAGGAAGCTGGCAGACCCGAGGAGGGCACAGAGGACATCCTTCTCTCTCTAATGTGATTTTGCAACCAATTATTATGAAACAGCTACGGCACTTTTTGTGACCTTTCTGAAGGTATTTCTGCCTCAGAAATGCATTGCTTACCGCCATGGGCAAGACCACATGTAGTGGGTGACTTGGGTACTATGGCGCCCTGTGAGAGGCAAAATACCCTGGGCCCCTCCAGCCTTCTCACTTTGGGAAGGAGACAAGAGTGTTCTGGGAGGGTTCTAGAGCCTTCCCACCCGCTTTCCCAAGGGGAGAAAGAGATAACTAGTTTTTCGGAAGGAAGCAAGAAGACCCTTAGAGCCTCATGGCTCCTTCCAAAAGTCCAGCACCTCTCTTACCAGGCTTTGAGACACCTCTCTTACCAGGCTCCCTCAGCTCAGCACCCAGTGCATGCGTACCACTCACGCAGCCCTAAATCTGCCCCTGCTATCTGGATGGGTCCATTTTCCATATGAGTGGGGGTCCTAGTGGGGCCCCCTTCTGAGCTCTACCACCTTCCAGATTTTCAGGCTGTTGTTGCTGTTTAGTCATTTAGTCGTGTCTGCCTCTTCGTGACCCCCTGGACCAGAGCACGCCAGGCACTCCTGTCTTCCACTGCCTCCCGCAGTTTGGTCAAACTCATGCTGGTGGCTTCGAGAACACTGTCCCACCATCTCGTCCTCTGTCGTCCCCTTCTCCTTGTGCCCTCCATCTTTCCCAACATCAGGGTCTTTTCCAGGGAGTCTTCTCTTCTCATGAGGTAGCCAAAATATTGGAGCCTCAGCTTCAGGATCTGTCCTTCCAGTGAGCACTCAGGGCTAATTTCCTTCAGAATGGATAGGTTTGATCTTCTTGCAGTCCATGGGAGTCTCAAGAGTCTCCTCCAGCACCATAATTCAAAAGCATCAACTCTTCGACGATCAGCCTTCTTTATGGTCCAGCTCTCACTTCCATACATCACTACTGGGAAAACCATAGCTTTAACCGTATGGACCTTTGTTGGCAAGGTGATGTCTCTGCTTTTTACGCTGTTCAGGCTAGGGGACTGCAAGTGTGCCATGGAAGGCTGAAAAGTGACTTGTCCAGGTGCATTTTCATGGGGTTGCACACTGGACCCCACATTCTCAGCCTGCGTTTTGTGCTGTTTCACCCCCTGAGTGTGCATTATTACTGCATCACAGAGGGTTATACTGCCATGTGCAGCACAGGAACAAGTGAGGAAGGAGAATTCAGATTAAATAAAACTGCAACTGCCAACCAAGCACTTAATATGGCATTTTCTTTGAATGTTGTATCTCCAATAAATTGATATATGAAGAGAATTTAAGAGAATACGCAAGAGAATTTTTGAGGCCGCTCAGGCTCAGTGCTGGCATTGAGCCTCTGGGTTTCAGCTGCACTTCTGCTGGTGCTTGGAAGTGCCTGAAGGCAGCTCCTCACCTCTGCAATTGTTTGCATTTTGATCATGAGAAAGGCACACCCCTGCCTAGACTCAGCCGGTTCCTCTTCTGCCTACTAAGTGTTGTTGGCTTGGAAATGCTTCACTTCCAGGCACCCAGGACCTCCAGCCTTTCCCTGCCAATTTTTGCTTTTTGTTTCATCTGGGTGGAGCTCAAGAACTGTGCAGTCAGTTCTTTCTGGATGTGCTATAAAGCCTCCTGGGTGCAGGCTAGGGACTCAAACCTGCTTCGCCATGAACTCCATCAACCTCTACCTTGTCGTGCTCCTAGCCTTCTGGGGTGAGCTGGCACCTGTCTTTGGTCAGAAACGTCCAGGTGAGTGACCCATTGAATTCCCTTTTCTCCACCCCCTCCATATTGCTAAGCCCCCAGAAGAAACACTCTCTAGGTCAGCCATAGATTAGCAAACTGCCTATGGGTAGCTGAAAGAGTCCTCATCTCCAACATCTCTCCATCTCCCCTTCTATAGCTCTGCCTCCACTACAGACCCTCCTGCTTGGGTCAAGAGGGAACACCCTCACCCCTTGAGGAAAAAATGGCATGGGTCAATTATTTTATGTTTTCATCATTTACAAAAAGAACTTTATGTTCTGCAAAACCATTTCAAATTAGTTGTTGGTCAAATATAGATATTACTGGTCACTTTTTAGCAGCGAAGCTGTATTGTTCTCTTTCCACATGTTTTTATGATGCATTTTTGTGCTATTTATGCTCATTTACACTGCTTGGGGCTTTTAAAATATTATAGCAGTGATGAGCAGCTAGCTGATCCTTGGCTGGCACCCCTAAGCTCCTGCTGCCCACTCCTTTGGGGTGGAGGAACATCTTCAGTTTGCCCCTGAATTTTGCCATGGTCCCAGCAGCCTTCAGGGACCCAGGCTGAGCCTTTCAGGGGACTTGGGGAGGGCAGAAGAATCTCCCTCACTGGAGCTCCACCTTAGAATCACAGAATTGTAGAGACAGAAGGGATCTCGAGGGTCATCTAGTCCAAGCCACTGCAATGCAGGAATCCCCTTGCCTCCCTCTCTGCTGCCAGTGCAACGGGGAATAGCATGGAAGGGCATCCTGGCTTGCAGAATAGCAGCCCAAAATCCCCTTCTCCCTTGGGAGGCAGGAGGTGTGGTTCCAAACCACCCTCCTCACTCTGGCACCACTGTGGAAAGGCTGCCCACAGCTTTTCAGCTGATGGGACTGTTTGTTGCAAAACCTGGTGAGGGGGAAAAGAAGTTCCACTCTGTCCTGCTCACCACCTTCCTGGGCGTGTTGTGGTTCTGAATAATAATAATTTATTATTTGTACCCCACCCATCTGGCTGGGTTTCCCCAGCCACTCTGGGCAGCTTCCAACAAAGATTAAAAATACATTAAAATGTCACACATTAAAAACTTCCCTGAACAGGGCTGCCTTCAGATGTCTTCTAAATGTCAGGTGACATCTGATGGGAGGGTGTTCCACAGGGTGGGTGCCACTACCGAGAAGCCCTCTGCCTGGTTCCCTTTGTAGCTTTGCTTCTCACAGTGAGGGAGCCGCCAGAAGCCCCTTGGAGCTGGACCTCAGTGTCCGGGCAGAACAATAGGGGTAGAGACGTTCCTTCAGGTGTACTCCTTCAGGTTCTGTAATCCCCCTGATGCTTTTGGGAGATATAAAGAGAGAGAAGCCAGGCTGGGAGGTGGACTCCCCACTTAGCCTGCCCCACCATGACTTCTGGTGGTTTGGTGCTTCTTGTGGGGCTCCTTGCCCTCTGGACTGAGCTGACACCCACCTCCAAAACAGATAGATCTAGGTAAAGCAACTGCCTAACACAAAGTTGTCCATTCCATTACTGTTGCAGCAGCACACAGAGCAGATGTGTTCTGCAGGGATTCAAAGTGTGTTCTGCCCAAAGCTGCAAAGTCCCTTGGAAGCAAGAGCCAGTGACCACAGCAAAGGATGGTTTTGCAGATCTCTGCTTGAGGTCAAGTAGGCAGACTCCCCAAGGTGACCACCCCCTGCAAAACAATAAAGCAGCTGTGCTTCTTCAACTCAGCCACCAGGACATGTGCATGTTGTGCACCTGGCACCTGTGGAGGTAATCCAACACCCCTACCAGGGTGTGGCAAGTGAAAGACCTGCTGGGGCAAGTGCAAAAAGTGCCCAGTGAGCAAAGGTGGGTTTCTTCAAGGCAGCTGTTCTTCTGCTCCCCCTTCATCCACACACCTGCATTCCTCCTACCTGAGAACATCCAGTGCAGGAGTCCTAATGAGACTTGACCTGGCCCCGGTGCCTCATACCTCGTGAGACAGGAGCCCCTGGGAGATCAGGAAGAGCCCTTCTCCCAGTTACATCACAGATCTGGTGTCCATGGAGACACTACACTAGGCCTTCCATAGGAGATAGCCTTGGCGTGAGTCCCTGACTCACTCATGGCAGAGGAGGTCCTGCCTTAGGTAGGGGTGGAGAGTCTGAGGGAATCCTCAGCCCTCAAGGGGGTTGGAGGAAAATGTTACAGGCTGAGGCAGCTGGTCAGCCAAGGAGGGCACCCCTGAGAGCCCAGTGTCATTACACTAGAGTAAAGGGCTCTTGCAGGGGAGGGAGGACCAAGAGGTAAAGGGTCTGGAAACAAAACATTATGAGGAATGGTGGAGGGAGTTGGGTCTGCTTAGCCTGGAGAAGAGATGGCCGAGAGGAGGTAGGAGAGCTATCTTCAAATACTTGAAGGGCCACCACATGGAAGATGGAGCAATCTTGTTTCCTGTTGCTCCAAAAGGCAGGACTTGTTCTGCTCCTGAGCTGCTGAGAGTGCAGGGACCACCCTACAGCAGGGGTGGGGAGCGATTGGGAAGTCTAGTTTTGTGTGTGGTTGGACAGTGTCCTCGAAGCTACCAGCATGAGTTTGACCAAACTGCGGGAGGCAGTGGAAGACAGGAGTGCCTGGCGTGCTCTGGTCCAGGGGGTCACGAAGAGTCGGACACGACTAAATGACTAAACAACAACAACAACAAAGTTTGACCCCTGAGCAGAACAGAGCCCACCTTAGGAATCCTGGGCTCCTCTGAATACTGGGTGCAAAGGAGCTCCATCCCACATGAAGAGAAAGAGCCATAGCTGTCAACATTTCCCTTTTTAAAAAGGGAAATTCCCTTATTCCGAATAGGATTCCTCGCAAGAAAAGGGAAAAGTTGACAGCTATGGAGACAGCCTCTCTGGCCAAAGACATTTCTCAACCTTGGAATTCTGCTCTGTTGCAGAGAAGCCTGGGCAATGTCCTGGGGCTCAGCCAGGTATGGTCGGACCCTGTGTGGTGAACTGTGAGGATGACTGGTCATGCCCTGGAGCTCAGAAGTGCTGCGGGAGTTGCCCACGAGATTGTGCTTATCCTGTCAGAGGTGAGTCTGTTTATTCTGCGGAGGGAGGGGTGGGATAGGAAGCTCTTCTTCTTCATGAATCAAGGCCATTGTGACTTATGAAGAATTGCAGAATCTCTAAACTCTGAAGATTCATGGAGGAGGAGAGCTATCCAGGGTGGTGGCCCTCACTGCCTCCTGTTAAACTACCATACTTTTCTGTGTATAAGACGTGTTTTTTTCCACCAGCTGGCATTCAGAAGCATCGCTGTCTCCAACCATGGAGGCAAACAGTGCCATCCTGCGAGAAGTCATTGAGAACCCGATTGGTTGATTGGCTGCTGCTGTGGCAATTGGCAGCGTCAGTCAGGCGGGTGAGCGATTTATGGCACACACACCCCCCCCCCCCGAAAAAAGCTCAACAACTCTGGGCAATCTCCCTCCTGTGTATAAGATGCGTCGGCGTCGCTGAATCCACCAACCATCTGCCCACTTGCCACCAGCAGCCACCAATCACCTGCCCAATTGCCACAGCAGGAGCCAATCAACAGCAGGCCTTGCCACAGCCACCAATCACCCACCCAATCACCTCTGGCAATCTCCTGCTTGTGGCTGCAAGCAATTGCCCATCCTCCCCTCTGCACTATCCGTGTATAAGATGACCCCCAATTTTTAACATTCACAGTCAGAGGCAGCAGTGCTTATGAATACCAGTTGCTGGAAACTGCAGGAGAGGAGAGTTGCTCTCGTGCTTGAATTATCCTTGCTTGTTCCCAATGGGCAACTGTTAGGCCACTGTAAGAACAGAATGCTGGACTAGAATAAAAGGTCTCCACACCAAGCATTCTCACCCCACCTCCAAAGGACATTTTGGTTCTCTGGCTGCAGGAATATGCTTGAGCTGCAGCCCACCATTTGGGGAGGGTCTGAGAGCCTTGGGATTCTTTTGTGTTGCAGAGAGGTCTGGAAGATGCCCTATACCACCTCAAGGTACTGTGACAACCTGTGAATTAAGGTGTATGAATGACTATGAATGCCCCTGGCCCAAGAAGTGCTGCAAATATGGGTGCAAGACAGACTGCTTCTACCCCGTCTAAGGTGAGCTAATCCAAATCATCCTTGGGTTACCCTGGAGGGAGTTGTCAGAGAAATTTCCCTTGGGAGTTCCAGTACTGAGGGTCACACCAAACTCCCCGCTGGTCAGCAAGAGCTTTCCATTATGACTCCTTCTGTATAGGAAAAATATACACCATCTTAGCTGTTCATCCCCTGGCCAACAATTTATGACACCCCCACTGCCCCACCATTGCTTCATCCAACCACAGCCCTCAAAATGCAACTTTACTCAACCCATTTTCAGCAGCAGAACCCCCATTGTACCTTATATGGAGTCGGTCTTCACTTTAATTGTCATTGTTAAGTTCCTCCTAAACTGGTTCTTACCACTTTGTGCTCAGGCTGCACTCTTGCACATGCGACACTGGCCTTACTGATAATGTGTCAGCATGGGTGCCTGTCGTCCCCCCCCAAAAAATCAGTGGAGGCTCCCTCTGGGGTGCTTGTCTTCCTTGCCCCATTAAAGAAAGTTGCAGGGGGGAGGAGGGGGGAGGGAGTAGTGGCAAGAGTTTGCACAAGTCATTGGGGACAGGAATCAAGGAATACTATACAGATAAAGAATTATAAAGAAGAAGGAAGAAGTCAAGGAGCTGCCTTTTACTGTGTTGCACCATAGGGCCATCAAGCTCAGCTGACGCCTATACTGGCCGGCAGAAGCACCCCAGGATTTCCAGCAAGTATCCTTTCCCAGTCCTACCCAGAGAGGCCAGGGAACTTGGGCCCTTCTGCATGCAAGGCAGATGTTCTGCCGCTGAGCTACAGCTCTGAAGAGGGTCCTTGAGAGTGGAACTTCAGCCTATCTTTGGGTTCTTCTGCCTCCTCCACCTCCTATTGTCTGACTCTGTTTTCTACCCCCAGCAGAGTCCTGAAAGAAGTCCAGCACCAAGGACAGCACCCAGTCCTGACTTTTCCAGAAGGGTCTCTGAGCTGGCCCCTGGGAACTGAAGACCTCCTCCTGTAGCCAGCCGTCTCCCTGCTCCTTCTTCCTCCTGCTGGAACCCATTTCACTCAAGTTCCCCTTTGCCATTTGCAATAAATAAACCTGGATATTTGCACCTGAATCCTAGAGATGTGTCTGAGTTTGTGGGTGGGTGTTTGGCAGGGAGAGGGCTCTCTTTTTTCTGACTGCGCTCTGCTTGCTGAACTCCCATGACATTATTCCTCAGTGGGAAGCAGAAAGAGGCCTTCCTGGGCTTCCAGTGGCTTCCATACCTTTTTCAGAAAAATAATAATTACAAAAAAGGCCAGAGGCTTCAGAATTTTCTCTGTGTGTGGATGCCTCACATCTGACAGTAGCAGAATGTGGTTTTTTCCGGATTAAACAATATTGCAGAATCATAGAATTGTAGAGTCAGAAGGGACCCTGAGTGTCATCTAGTCCAACCCCCTGCAATGCAGGAATCTCAGCTGAAGTATCCCTGGCAGACGGCCCCCCAACCCACCAGCTTCCAAGGGAGCCTCTTCCTTTTTCAAACAGCTCTTACCGCTAGAAAGTTCTTCCTGATGCTTAGTTGGAATCTCCTTTCTTGCTATTCGTCTAGTCCAATGCAGGAATCACAGTTAAATAATCACTGGCAGAACCAAGTAAAGCAGAACAAAGTCAACACTGACACGCCATTATTGTGGCAGCAACATGCTCTTTCTCCCTTCTTCCCCAAACAATTTTCGGATGATAAAAGCAAACGCGACTCAAGAACAAGGCACTCTGGAGTGCAGTGATGTGGGTCATTTTATTGCAGGGAGGGGAGGGGGCTGGGTTGAGCCCACGAGGGTCAGGGGGGAGCTGGAACAATCGTTCCCTTTGCATGCTGGGTCCTGAGTTCAAATCTCCAAAACCAAGACTGCAGAAGCTGCTGGGATTTCAGGCTTGGGGTCACTGTCATGGCCCTGATGAGAGAAGAGAGAAGTGTTGAGGCTTGTGCCTGATTATTTTGTCTTTGACAATACTTGCCATCACTTTCTCTCGGACAAACATTTTATGCATTTCCCATCCTATTATCTGCTTCTCACACAAAATGGAGCAAAATTCAGGCGACGAGTTTCAGGAATTTCCATAGAACTAAACGCTTTGGCATCTTGGATCTTTTGAGATAATAATTGTAGTTGCAAACATTTGCATACCTCTCTTCAGATACAAGCAGGCCCCTCAAAATGTAATTAAAAATAGTCATACAGTAAAAGCCAGGAACATTTGCTTGCTTGCAATTGATTCTATCATTTATTTATTAGATTTATATACCACCCTTCATCATAAAAACTCAGTGTGGTTTGCAGAACAAAATACAGAATAAAAACAAGTAAATAATGAAAAACAAAACAGCAAAACAATACCCCACCCCTTTCCATGAAGACATTTAAAAGGCTGTGGAATATTAATCAGCCAAAGGCCTGGTTGAAGAGGAAGATTTTCGCCTGGTGCCTAAAAACAGATAATAAAATTAAATAATTTGTAATTATATAAAACTGATTTGTTTTAACTGGCTTTAATATTGCTGTTTCAAATTATAGCCCAATAAACAAGAACAAATCATCCACATCCACAGAATAGTGCTGCGTCCTTCCACAAAGGGATCGGCATCTTACTTGGATATACGCAGACCATGGAGCACATGTTTGGACAGCATTTCTTGGGGCTAGGGCAGTGAAGATCAAGCGTACATTTCTGCTGGCAAGGTCGCTTCACTCTTCTCAAGTTGAAAGGGCAGATTCCAGCCCTCGACCTCCAAGGCCCTGTGACACAGACCAACGTCCTCGCTTAGAGACATCGTTTGAAAATAAGGCAACTTTGGGGCAGAACAGGGTTGTGACTCTTCTTGCATGGCTTGGATGAAGAGGGTCCTAGTTTTTGCCTGTCTCCATCCCAGTAGAGGGATGGACATCTGGGTTGAAGCTGGATCAGTGTTCGCTGGGGCTGGCCAACTTCCCCCAGAGCCGCCACTCTTTTCCCTTCATGTCCCTCCATTTCCTTTCATTTATGGGATGTGCAGCCGATATTTCCTTTCTCAGCCTGCTTTGCTCTTGGGCTGAAGCTATTAGGGCCAGCTTCAGTTGTGTGTGTGTGTTGGGGAGGTGTCTCCATCATCTCCCCCTCCCTCCCCAGCTATCAGCCCACTTCTCTTCCTTCCTCCTATCCAAACTGAGCTCCCAGGTTTGCTGCAGAAGATGGCAACCCAAACAAGAGAAGGGAAGGATTCCCTTTGGAGCAGTGGCGTAGCGTGGGTTGTCAGCACCCGGGGCAAGGCAAGTAATTTGCGCCCCCTAACCCATGGATTTGCACCCCCTAACCCATGGATTTGCGCCCCCTACCCTGTGGGTGTGCGCTACCCCCAGACCTTGCCCCCGCCGCCCCCGCAGTAAATTTTGTTTGTTTGTTTTTTATACCCTGTCCACCTGGCCGGGGCCCCCCAGCCACTCTGGGCGGCTTCCAACAAAATATTGAAATACAGTAATGCATCAAACATTAAAAGCTTCCCTAAACAGGGCTGCCTTCAGATGTCTTCTAAACGTCAGATAGTTGTTTATTTCCTTGATATCTGTCAGGAGGGCGTTCCACAGGGCAGGTGCCACCACCGAGAAGGCCCTCTGCCTAGTTGTCATTTTTCCATGGCAATACCACAAATTTTATGGTCTGTTTTAGAAGTCTGTGATTTTTCAATATATTGGCCCAAATCAGTTTTGAAATCACACCACGATTTTGACCCGGCAATACACAGCAACATATCTCTTCTTGCATGAGGGAGAGCAAGGCAGCCAATTTCAAGGCATCGCTGATACCTCACAATGATCTCAGCCGAAAACACTGCTGACCTGAGCAGTCTTCTTTCATGCTGAGAGAGAACAAGGGAGCTGATCGCCTTCCTTTCAAGGGACCCTGGCACTACCTTCCCCTGGCACTGAGACGGAGCAGCTTTTCTCAGTCAGAAGAAAAGCAGTAGCAGCCACAGTGGATGTGCCTCTTCACTGGCTGCCACTGCTGGCTGCCCAGCTGACGGCGCTTGACGCACCCCCCCCATCCCCATCTCCCCTCACTCAAACCATGCAGTGGGGGGTGACTCCGCTTCCTCTCCTCCCCCCACCCCATCTCCATGGCTGCTCCTTCCCTAATCCCCACACCTAATCTCCAATTTCAGACATTTTGATATATCGCGATGGTTAGCTGCTGATATAAAGATAAAGGGACCCCTGACCATTAAGTCCAGTCGTGGCTGACTCTGGGGTTGCGGCGCTCATCTCGCTTTATTGGCTGAGGGAGCCGGCGTACAGCTTCCAGGTCATGTGGCCAGCATGACCAAGCCGCTTCTGGTGAACCAGAGCAGCACACAGAAACACCGCTTACCTTCCAGCCAGAGTGATACCTATTTATCTACTTGCACTTTGACATGCTTTCGAACTGCTAGGTTGGCAGGCGCAGGGACCGAGCAATGGGAGCTCACCCCGTCGCGGGGATTCAAACCACTGACCTTCTGATCGGCAAGCCCTAGGCTCTGTGGTTTAACCCACAGCACCACCCACGTCCCTTAGCTGATATATCATGCTGCTAAAAACCAGATATTTCTTAGCCCTAGTCTGTTTTTTTTTTAGTATACCTTGGCTTATTAGAAGCTACCCCCCATTTTTAAAAATTGCTTTGCAGAGGTAACTACCATAGAGTTATCAAAATTCTCAAAATTGGGGGTCCATGGCCTGGCTTTTGAAAAATAGAGGGTCCTCAGTAATTAGCTAATTGGGACCCACCACCCTAAAACATTCCCAGGCAGACCACTTGACAACCTTCTGTGGCACAGAAATATCTGTGTTCCTCTGAAGGGTCTTGGGGGTGAGGGGCAAAGGGGGTCCCACTCAGAGCTGCCCACAAAGTAGCACCAGCGCTAGAAGAATAGACCTGTCCAGAGAGCTTTGCCCAGGCAGAAAAGGGTCCGGAGTCAGGATCCAAAAGGCGCCACGTACAATTGCCGGAGGCAGGAGGCATCATGGCACAGAAAGCAAGGAGCCCCACAAGGAGGAAGACGAGGCCGCCAGACTTCATGACCGGGTCGGATGGGGTGCCCTCCAGCCACCAGCCAGGTGGCTTTATAATGCCCCATCCCACCAAGAGCCCCACCCAGACTAAACATGGAAACAATGGGAAGAGGAGGGGTTGGCAAATACCTTTGCAATGTGCAAAGAACCGCAAGGAGAATGTAAAGGGGAAGGTCCCTCTGCAGGGCATGATCCAGGAGAGCACTTCAGGTTCTGTTGCACCTCCCTAGGGAATCCCACCCTGCCAGGGACTGGTTCCACCCACTTTGAGAACCACTGGTTTGCACAAAAACAACCGTGGTCAGGTGGGGGGCATCATTGTACCTTGGGGGAGAGACCCCCACCCCACCTCAGGACTGATGTCTCTGTTGGCAGTGACACCCCCAACACCCGGCTCTGAGTTACTAAGTTCTCTGCTGACTTTCTTTGACAGCAGACACTCAAAAGATCAGCCTCAAAATTAATTTTGTACCTGGTTGGTGTGCGAGTTGAAGGCGCCGCACGTGCTTTATTCTTCTTTCCCATGGGAAAATTGCTTTGGTTTTCTTTTTCGTCAGTTTTAAAGTCCATCTGTGTCCACAAAGCTTATGAAAGCAAACAGTGGCAATGCCAAATTGTCTAAAAGAATGAGCACGAAGGCTTTTTTTTCAGGAGGGGTAAATTTGTCCAGGGAAATACGGTGTACAAATTGGTCATGCTTCAGATTACATTGTTGTAAGTACTATCCAGAAAATAATCTGTTCTAATCTCTCCACTCTCAATAATGTCACGAGGAGAGAATGTTTCCTGGTGGTTCTCATTGTTGTGACACGTACAGCAGGCTAGCCCAGCCTGGAGGCAGGAGAGGAACCCCCTCCTCTCTTAATCGTAAGGAACCGAGGGATTCTTTAGCTGCGATTCCTGCACTGCAGTGGGTTGGACTAGATGGCCTCTGGGGTGCCTGCCAACTCTGCATTTCTATGAATCTGTGAACCCTTCTTTCCTTCCATCCTTCCCTCCTTTTTCACATGCTTGCAAGCACTGAACCTGGAGGGAAATATATTCAATTCTGCTTTTGAAAATGAGTGTCCACTACCTCCATTTAACTTATCTCACAGGATCATTGTGGGGTTTAAATGAGGAAAGGGAGAACCATTGTATGCCCCCTTGATCTCCTTGGAGCAGAAGGTGGGATATAAATGCAATGAATACACAATAGATAAATGAAAAGAAATAGGAACAGGGAGGGTAATTATCACAGCGTCTACAATGGCCTTGGGAGGTAGGGCAGCTGTGTTTGCTTTGTATATGTCCAAGCCACCAACTCCCCTTTTCCTCTAGCACTTGGTCAAGGAGGAGACCAGAGCTTTGAGCTGGGAGAGGAACTGGCTGGCTGGCCAGCTCCCTCCTGCCTCCACGGGGCTTCCCTCAGACCCCCTTTTAGGCAGAAATAGAGTCCCCCCTTTAGAGTCACCTTTATGGACCATAAAGAAGGCTTGAAGAATTGATACTTTTGAATTATGGTGCTGGAGGAGACTCTTGAGAGTCCCATGGACTGCAAGAAGATCCAACCTCTCCATTCTGAAGGAAGGACTGATCCTGAAGCTGAGGCTCCAAGACTTTTGGCCACCTCATGAGAAGAGAAGACTCCCTGGAAAACACCCTGATGTTGGGAAAGATGGAGGGTGCAAGGAGAAGGGGACGCCAGAGGACGAGATGGTAGGACAGTGTTCTCGAAGCTACCAGCATGAGTCTGACCAAATTGCGGGAGGCAGTGGAAGACAGGAGGGCCTGGCATGCTCTGGTCCAGGGGGTCACGAAGAGTCGGACACGACTAAACGACTAAACAACAACAAAGAGTCACCCTCAAGCACTTAGCAGGTGGGGTCTGGAGGCGTGCAAATGATAAATGCTCCCTCAAAATTCTAATGCTAAATTAAAGAAAGATCATTGCTATAACTGCGAGCAGGATGTAAGAGACAAGAAGAAAGCAGGCAGGAACTATGAGAAGGTAAACAATGGCTTAAAGGCTAGCTTTTGGAAGGAGTCCCAGGATTTGGGCCCATCAGACCCACACAGTGTGCACTGAACATGCAGCAGAAGGAGCAAGTAACTTGAATCCATTAGATCTACCCCCAAGAACAGGAGGAAACAAACTTCATCCAAGCTTGTGACAGCCCTTTAGAGATTTGAAGATGGCTCTCATATCTCCTCTCAATCTCCTCTTTCCCAAGGTAAACATCTCCAGCTCCCTCAATCATTCTTCTTAAGGCTTGGTTTCCAGACCCTGGAATGTCTTGGTTAGCCTCCTCTGCACACACCCCAACTTGTCAATATCTTCCATAAATTGTGGTGCCCAGAATTAGACACAGTACAGAGCAGATCCATCCTCTAAGGAATGCATTGCCTACCACCGCCACTGACTGTGAGATGCGCTAATTCCTCAAAGTAAACAAGGTTAAATTGACAGCAGTCAATCAGCAGACTCCGGGAGTTCTATCAAGACTGCTTGGAGTGCAATTCCTTCTGTGGTGTGCAGTGACCTCCAGATTGAACGTCCTTATTCTAAAAAGTGCACTTCTGTTAGAAGCCAGGCATCATGAGAGTCTGAATGGATGCCCATATTCTCGCCTCCCCATCCTGGCAAGGGGGAGTCCAGTCAGGGGGCTTGCTGGTGCCATCCTGCTTTCACAGCAGTGCTCAGTTTTGTTCATTCACACACCTATGTGCTGGTGGATGGGTCCTTCACAAAGATGGAGCATCCCTTGAGGACTTCCTTCCTAGGCAGCCTCGCCTTTGGGTTCAATCTGCGTCCTGTTTGACTCCACTTTCAAAATGTCCTGCTCACCTTCCTCTCTGCCAGGCACTTCTGACTCAGTAAGGGGCTGGGATGTTTCTCCGTCAATGTTATGGCTAACATCATAATGATACATAAAGCTGCCACTTTTTGGACTCTTGTAGCCTTTCAGACCTTTCCCTTGGTCGGGTCTGTGTTGCTCTCAGGAGGGAGGGAGGGAGTCAAGAGACACCGAGGTTGGTTCAGAGAGAGTTTATTCCTGCTCTCCGGAGCAGCAGAAATGCACTGCGTGGTCAGCCACAGCGAGAGCACCCAAAGAGCGGTTACGCACAGCTTATATCCCTTTTCTGGTCTCCTTGCCCCCTCCCCAGGAATCCAACCTCATGAGTTTGTACACGTAAGTTAACATCCTTGACCATATATAGATGTTCCTGTTCCTCCTTGACCATATACAGATGTTCCTGTTCCTC
>JAXCMG010000097.1:152822-184654 GCA_034642415.1 Podarcis siculus | reverse complement strand
ATCCTTCCCGGTAGCATCATTATCTTCCTCCTCTTCATGCTCTTGTGCAAACAGTCCCCATCTGGGTCATCCCAAATGCTGTTGGATGGAGAAGCATTTTCAGCTGTGCTTCCCAGTGGCACAGCCATCAAAGTTGTATTTAATGCATGGAATTTATACACTGCTTGATTGTAAAAAGAAGAAGCTCCAAGCCGTTTCCAAAGGAGAAAGAATGATACAATCATCCATAAGAAATATAAGGACTTTCAAAAAGTTAAAATAATAATAGGCTGGAAACAGATTAAAACTCACATCAGCTTTGCAAACATGTGGACAAGAGTGTCTAAACAATAATGTTTTTAGCAGTCACCGAAAAGCGTACAGTGAAGGCGCCAGCTTTGAATCAATAGGTGGGAGTTACAATGTGTAGGCACTGCTAAAAGATCCTTCTGAGATTTAATTATTTTGTCTACATTGTTTGTTTCAAAGGCTGTGGTCTCAGCTGTTTCTTCAGTTGGCCAGCAAGACTTGGCAGAAGGCACCTTTTCAGGGCTGCACTGCATATTTTAGGGTCAAAAAAGGAGATTTATCTATTTTGCCCCAGCACAAAATGTGAGAACACATGAAGAGTCCTGTGGCTGGATCAGACCCAAGGCTTGGCCCATCTCGTCCAGCAGCCTGTTCTCACAGTGGCCAAGCAGAAGTCCCAATGGGAAGCCCAAAGCGTCACCTGATGGGGTGGCCAAGAGCCTAGTTCTACTTGGGCTCCTGTGCCTTTGCAGTTCCATGACAGCTAGGCCAGCAGCTGTGCTGTTCCTCATAGTTGCATCTTAACGCCAGGTCTGTCTTCACCGTTGACATAACACTCAATCATATAGGGCTTGCAAAGTGATGGGAGGGAGCCTGTCTGGACCAGGAAACATGGTGGCTTCACAGAGGAGGAACTGCAATTGTACCAGTCAGAGTTGATGGTTGTGGTCACCCTGAGCCCCCACCTTTGAGATAGCTGATGATGATGATGGTGGTGATGACTATAGCATACTTTATCAGAGATCCCAGGGCGGTGTACATTAAAAACGCATTGCAGAACATCAATGATAAAAACACAATAAAAACTTGCTAAAAATGCAAAAACAATGTGGCTGTGGTAAAAACAATGGCATGCATTCCAAGCACGGTGGGAAGCCCTCAAGCAGAATAGAAGCACAGGAGTCCTCTGCCTGCTCCTGGTTTCCAGGAACTGGGATTCAGAAGCATTTCTGTGCCCAACTATGCAGGCAAAGCATAGCCATCCTGCCTAGGAGCCATCCGTGGCCCTCCATGAATTGGTCTAGCCCTCTTTTAAAACCATCCAAGTTAGTGGCACCAACTGCCTCCTGAAGCAGCAAATTCCACAGTTTATAAAGCTGCATCAAGAAGGACTTCCTTCCATCTTGAATCCAACCATTTCCAGTTAGACATTGGATGTCCATGGAGGTCCATATTGTTATGAGAGCTGCCAGAAAAACTTTACCGTATTTCTCCATGCCACACATCATTTTATGAACCTCCATCCTGTTACCTTACTTGTATTTTCTCTAAGCTAAAGAAATCACAAATGTTGCAACTCTTCTTTGTAGGGCTTGGGCTCCATCCCTTTCCTAGTTTTGGTTGCCAGCTGCACTGGCTCCCGGTGGAGTACAGGGTCAGGTTTAAGGTGGTGGTTTTGACCTTTAAAGCCCTATACGGCCTAGGACCCATGTACCTTTGGGACCGCCTCTCCTGGTATGCCCCACAGAGGACCTTATGGTCAGTGGCTGAGCTTATGCGCGTCCTGGGGTGTGTCGCATGCGTCCTGGGGGTGTGATGCGCTGCCTGCAGGGGCCTGGCGCCCAGTTCAGGCGGGGGAACAGCCCTGATGGCACCCCCCAGGATGACGCTGCCAGAAGCGGTGCACTCCCCTTGCCCCCCCTTAATCTGCCAGTGCTTACGGTCTGCTGACAACAGCACCTTGAAGATCCCAGGCCCTAGGGAAATTAGACTGGCCTCATCTAGAGCCAGGGCCTTTTCTGCCATGGCCCCGGCCTGGAGGAACACTCCCCCCCAAGAGACCAGGGCACTGCGGGATTTGACATCTTTCCACAGGGCCTGCAAGACGGAGCTGTTCCGCTAGGCCTTTGGGCAGGATGCAGTTTGACTTACTTTCCTTTGTATAAAAGAAGCCCAAAGGAGGCCCCCAACCCTCTCACAGGTCCTTGTATGATCAGTGGAAACAGTTGATCCTGGTGAGTATTAACCACTCCCAGTTCCACCCTGATAATTGCCACCTGCAGAGATTTTAACTTGTCTGAATTAATTTTAAGATGTATTTTAATTAATTGGTGTCTGTTTTTATGCTCCTTGCGTTGTTTTTATGATGTTAGCTGCTCTGAGCCCAGCCTCGGCCGAGGAGGGTGGGATACAAATAACAATTCATTATTGTTGTTGTTGTTGTTTAGTCGTTTAGTCGTTTAGTCATGTCCGACTCTTTGTGACCCCCTGGACCAGAGCACGCCAGGCCCTCCTGTCTTCCACTGCCTCCCGCAGTTTGGTCAGACTCATGCTGGTAGCTTCGAGAACACTGTCCAACCATCTCGTCCTCTGTCTTCCCCTTCTCCTTGTGCCCTCAATCTTTCCCAACATCAGGGTCTTTTCCAGGGAGTCTTCTCTTCTCATGAGGTGGCCAAAGTATTGGAGCCTCAGCTTCAGGATCTGTCCTTCCAGTGAGCACTCAGGGCTGATTTCCTTCAGAATGGAGAGGTTGGATCTTCTTGCAGTCCATGGGACTCTCAAGCGTCTCCTCCAGCACCAGAATTCAAAAGCATCCATTCTTCGGCCATCAGCCTTCTTTATGTTCCAGATCTCACTTCCATACATCACTACTGGGAAAACCATAGTTTTAACTATACAGACGTTAATTTATTATTATTATATTATTATTAACCTTTCTTTGTAGGGCTTGGGCTCCATCCCTTTCCTAGTTTTGGTTGCCCTTTTCTGAACCTTTTCAGAAAAAATATACTATCGAGGGAAGGTGGTCAGAACTTCACATGGTATTCCAAATGCTTTCTCCATCTTCCAGTTCAAATGGTTAAGGGGTTGGTGGTTGGTTTGTTTTTTACAAGCCTGTGGGTCTTAGAACATGGCAGAAGGTGCTTGGTGGGCCCAGAAAGACTGCACAGTGGAGTGGTCTGCTAGTTGTGCTTGGAAGAGAGCATGAGGAGGCAAGAGGAGCCCCCTGCGCTGGATCAGGCCAAAGACCCTGCTGCTCCTCCATCATTCCATCCTCACTGTGGCCAACCAGAAGCACCAGGGAAGCCTCTGAGTGGGACATGTGCTGTTGTGTCTCTGAATGGGGAAATGGGGAATATATTGCAAAACAACCTCTTTGATCTTCCCTTGTACAGGGACCACAACCTGTGCAATACATGCTTCTCATCATTTCTTGTGCAATGATGGCCGCACCTTCCTACCACCAATTAAATCTGGGCAGGACTCCCCTGAGGATGTGGCTTTATAAAGCACCTGGCTACAGGCTAGAGAGCACTCTGCTCTGCCTAACCATGAAGTCTGGTGGCCTCGTCTTCTTCCTCGTAGGGCTCTTCGCTCTCTGTGCCATGATGCCCTCTGCCTCAGCCCAAGGTATGTGACCCCATTGGGGCCAATTCTTCTGATGCTGCTTTGTGTGGGCCTCAGAGGAGCAGAGGCACCGCTATACCTGGAAATGTTGTAGGTGGCTCCACAGCGAATCCTTCAATGTGTTGCCATCTCCTGTAGGAAACCAGAGAGTTCTTATGGATGGGAGGAAGGAAGAAAAGTGGGATGATAGCTGAGGAGGGGAGGGGAGATGGAGGCACCTCCCGAACAAACCCAAGCAACTAAAGGTGGCCCTTAAAGCTGCAGCCCAGGAGTTAAGCAGGTGCAGAAAGGAGGTCTCTGGTGCCCAGTCCATAGCTGGAAAGAACTTGGCATCAAGAAGAAGAAGAAGAAGAAGAGTTTGGATTTGATATCCCACTTTATCACTACCCAAAGGAGTCTCAAAGCAGCTAACATGCTCCTTTCCCTTCCTCCCCCACAACAAAGACTCTGTGAGGTGAGTGGGGCTGAGAGACTTCAGAGAAGTGTGACTGGCCCAAGGTCACCCAGCAGCTATAAAGGCTTTTCAAATGTTGTCTCTGAGCCACAATGATGTTCTTTGTTTCAGGGAAGCCTGGAAATTGCCCTATCCGTGCTGCAGTAGTGAAGCCACCTTGCATTAAGTGGTGTGATACAGATTATGATTGTCCTTCCATCCAGAAATGCTGCTCAAAATTTTGCTCCATGGTCTGCGAAAACCCAAGTAAGATGCTAAGCACCTTGTGGAAAATTTATTGTTATTTATTGCCCCCCCCCCTTTCCCTTCACTATGGGCTCCCAGTGTGTGTTGCAGTTTGAAACTGCAGTTAAAACAAATTGCAGTCTCAGGAATAGAGTTGGTCCCCCAAAGATGTAGATATCTATCAGGTGGGAACAACACAATGAGGGTGCCAGACACACCTCTGTGGGAAGGGAGTTCCCCCAACTTAGGGACTGCCCCAGAGATGACTTTGTCAGGGTGGAGGAACTGCCCGCTGATGTTTACTCCCAAGAGAGTCTGCAAGTATGGAGAAGCTCTCTCAGATAGTTGGTGCCTATGTTATTTAGGGCTTTTGACATTAATGTAGGCACCTTGAATGGAGTCAGGAAAGGAACTAGGTGGGCTGAAGACAGCAGTTCTGCACAAATTGTCCAAGTTTTGCTCAAGGAGGGATGCCTGTTGCCTCTGAACTGACAGCTAAGAGATGGTCCATAATCATGACATGGGAACAGGGGGATGGGGCCATAGCTCTGTCAATGAGCACCTTGGTCCCAGGCTCCATCTGGGCATCTCCAGGTAAGGGAAACCCTTGTCGTCTGCTTAGATAGGGTGATGAGCATTGATCTCTCTAGGGTTCTTGGATGCCTGAATACTCTTTTACTCCCGCAGTAAACTGACGACAGTGAAGCGCAGCCTGAAATCCCTGCAAATTCTACAGTTTTGGAGAGGTGAACCCAGCACCCAAGGAGTGAAGGCAACGATAGGCCCAGCTCCCTCTTGACCCAATGGGCCCGATCCAGCATCCTTCCCTGCCTGCAATAAAATGATACCTGTACCTGCATACCAGAGTGTCTTGTTCTTGAGTCTTGCTTGCTTACATCTTTCCAAAAGGGTTTTGGCAGGAGGGAGGGAGGAAGAGCCTCTGGCTGAGGGCTGTGGAAACCCAACAGAGCACACATACAGCCAGGGAAGGGCAGCTTCACAATGGGATAGAGTTAGGAGGAGAAATTCACTGGGTGAAGGGCGAAGAGTCACTGTCCGTTGGGGGGTAGAAGCAGGAGAACGAAGGTCATTGATTTAAAGCAGGCTGGGTGTAACGGGATCTTGTAGGTCAAATAATGCACCCCTCTCCTGACTTCCATCCCTAGTTCCCAAACATTTGACTGCCTAATGAAACATGGCTTGCTGTGTCTTAAGTGTCGCCTCTGAGACCCAGGTCCTTTGTGCTCTCTCTTCTGGAGTGAGTTGCTGCTTTTGTGCCCACCTTCCTCATCTGAAATCAACTGGACACAGGACAGCAGCAGCTGTGTGCACAGGACCCTCCTGCAGTGATGGGCAGGGAGGGTGACCAGAACTCCTGGGGCCTCTTCCTCTGGTTATTCAGCAGCCAAGAGCTGATTCCTGTTCCACACAGAGTCCAAAGTGGCAGCATTGTGGGGCCCTCAGGTGGAAGACTCAGGTGGGAGCAGTGTGAATATGAGGAGTCCTAACCACATGGAGGGATGCAGGTGGCACTGTGGGTTAAACCACAGAGCCTAGGACTTGCCAATCAGAAGGTCGGCGGTTCGAATCCCCGCGACGGGGTGAGCTCCCATTGCTCGGTCGCAGCTCCTGCCAACCTAGCAGTTCGAAAGCACGTCAAAGTGCAAGTAGATAAATAGGTACCGCTCTGGCGGGAAGGTAAACGGCATTTCCGTGCACTGCTCTGGTTCGCCAGAAGCAGCTTAGTCATGCTGGCCACATGACCCAGAAAAGCAGTCTGTGGACAAACGCCGGCTCCCTCGGCCAACAAAGCAAGATGAGTGCCACAACCCCAGAGTAATCCGTGACTGGACCTAATGGTCAGGGGTACCTTTAGCTTTACTACTACTACTACTACTACTACTACTACTACTACTACTATTACCTTACCCTGCCTTTCTCCCTGATGGGACTCAAGGCAGCTTAAAGATAATAATAATAACCACTAAAAGCATAGAATAAAACACAAACATCAACTAATGTCTGCTTCTGGGATGAGCTTGCATTATGTGGTCTTTCCTAGAATGAAAGAAAGAAATACTTGCAGGGCGGGGAACCGTGTTGTTTGGAAGGGCGGCCCTGAGCTGTCTTTCCCGCTGCTCTGGGGAAACAGCACCTAGACAGACTAGGAGGGAATGGTCTGGACAGACAATGCTTGGCTGCCTTCTCAGCACAATATCCTTCCCGGTATCATCATTATCTTCCTACTTGCTCTTGTGCAAACACGGTTCCCTGCCCTGCAAGTATTTCTTCCATTCATTTTTGGAAAGACCACGTCATGCAAGCTCATCCCAGAAGCAGACATGAGTTGACGCTCAGAGCCCTGGGTCTCTGGGGTATCTATATTCCTTTTGAATTAGCCCCACGCCAAGCTCAGCTTACCAATTAAAACAGAAAGCAAGAGAAACTCTTAAAGGTATTGTTCCACCTGCAGTTCTGGTTCCATCAATGTGACCACTGGAACACGCTCCATCAGTACTTGGGCTGCTGCGCTTTGCATCCATTGAACTGGCTCCCTTCTTGTCCTTCCGGCAGGTGAAGACTTTCCAACCGGCTTTCGGGAAGTGCTGTTTTAATGAAAGGGCTGGTGTGATGCTGTTTTTATTGTAATTATTTGTTTGGCTTGAATAAATGAGACACACACATGCACACAATGTTTAATTGTTGTTTTTAATTTGTGTTTTATTCTATGCTTTTAGTGGTTATTATTATTATCTTTAAGCTGCCTTGAGTCCCATCAGGGAGAAAGGCGGGGTAAGGTAATTAATAATAATAATAATAATAATAATAATAATAATAATAATAATAATAGTAAAGGTACCCCTGACCGTTCGGTCCAGTCGTGACCGACTCTGGGGTTGCGGCGCTCATCTCACTTTACTGGCCGAGGGAGCCAGCGTACAGCTTCCGGGTCATGTGGCCAGCAGGACTAAGCCGCTTCTGGCAAACAAGAGCAGCGCACAGAAACGCCGTTTACCTTCCTGCCAGAGTAGTACCTATTTATCTACTTGCACATTGATGTGCTTTTGAACTGCTAGGTGGGCAGGAGCAGGGACCGAGCAACGGGAGCTCACCCCGTCACAGGGATTCGAACCGCCGACCTTCTGATTGGCAAGTCCTAGGCTCTGTGGTTTAACCCACAGCACCACCTGCGTCCTAATAATTATAGTAGTAGCCAGAACCTCCTCTGGATGTGGCTGAGGCATGTGCCAACTTGCCAGCTTGCCTTTTCCAGGAACAGCTTATAGCAGCTGACACAGCAGCAGATGTTCTGCGATAAAACTTCTGGCCGCAGTTCCCAGCTGAGCACACACATCCAGCATCACTTCCAAGGCTCAGGTCGGACTCAGATGACAAAATGCAGCTCCACCCAAGACCGGTTGTAAATTTAGCCTCAGATTGGCTAGTTCTCTGGCAAAGTGTCCGCCTTATTGCCTAGATCCATTTCCAGTTTGGCAGCCTCTGTGATCTGGTCCTTGGCTGCTTTCAAGCAACGGTTATTTATTCATTCATTCATTTAGATATTTGTACACCACAGGTGTGTGTTTGTGTGTGTGTTTGTGTGTGTGTGTGGTTTACAGCAATAAAAACACAAACCCATACAATAAAAAAGTTAAAAGCAGACATTGATTAACATTGTGAAACAATTTATTCTTAATTGCTTGCATAGGCCTGGTGGAATAGCAAAATTTTCAGCAGGCAAACTGGCACAGAAGGTGCCTGTTGACTTCCTGTTTCCGGTGGTGGAAAATGGCTGATCCCACACAATCGGACTTCAGCCGTTCTGATAATTCAGGGCTGATATGGGGGTAATTAGCCCTGGCAGCCTCCCCAGGGCAGGGGAGGACTGTCTCAACGACCTGCGGTCTGCCCCAGATTGCCGATGTGGCAGACGGCAGGGGCACTGGGTCACGGAGCTAGGGATGGCTGACACTCTTGCGACGCCACCCCATAGCTGGATGCATCTGTTTGGGAAAATATAAAGATTTGGAAAACAAACAGACACGCTCTGAATTTACGAAGCTGGAAAAAACTGCAGTATGTACAGTCTCAGGGACGCGGGTGACGCTGTGGGTAAAAGCCTCAACGCCTAGGGCTTGCCGATCGAAAGGTCGCCGGTTCGAATCCCCGCGGCGGGGTGCACTCCCGTTGTTCGGTCCCAGCGCCTGCCAACCTAGCAGTTTGAAAGCACCCCCGGGTGCAAGTAGATAAATAGGGACCGCTTACTGGCGGGAAGGTAAACGGCATTTCTGTGTGCTGCGCTGGCTCGCCAGATGCAGCTTTGTCACGCTGGCCACGTGACCCGGAAGTGTCTCCGGACAGCGCTGGCCCCCGGCCTCTTAAGTGAGATGGCCGCACAACCCTAGAGTCTGTCAAGACTGGCTCGTACGGGTAGGGGTACCTTTACCTTTACTTTTACCTATGTACAGTCTCTGGTGCAAAAGATCAAACTTCAAAGAGATCCTCATCATGACATTTGGAATGTGGAGGGGCTTGGTGTCAGAGCTGCCCTAGGTCCCAGCTCACAAAGGACCAACGCCAGCCCGTTGTTATATAAAATAGTCTTTATTGAAGTTCAGTTTCGCTTTTACATTTGCGGCGCGCAGCTCTACGTCTCAAACTCTAGACCGCCGAAGCTCCGTCTGAGTCCCCTCCCCCCAGACACCAGTTTAAGACTCTTGCCTTGCTCTAGCCGAAATGACTGGCAGAATCCGAGATTTGGACGAAGAAACAATTGAGGCAGATTGGAAAAAATTTAAAGATTATTTGCAAAAATACTATAAGTTGTATGAATCTTAAGATAGTGCACGATTAGGAAATGTTATGCTTTAGCAATATGATTAAGTAAACGGTAAAATAAGTGATAAAAGGGAAAAGGAGACAATGTGAATCAAACATATTATGTTTATTTTAAAGGTATTAAAATTGAGTTACAATATATTGAATTTGGAGACATAATAACTGAAAGTCACAATAAGGTATGAAACAAATTGCTGACATTGTTAATATAAAGAATGCAGATCTGGAAGGTGTGGGGAAGTCCAACAGGGATTTATGGACAGATGAACTATTATATATTCATAATCTTTTTTGTATCTTTTTGTTAAAAAAAAAAATCTGTTTCTTGCATTGTTTTTTTTTTTTTGTACTTTCTGGAATGCATAAAATTATGAAAAGAAACGCAATAAAAAAAAAATTATAAATAAGACTCTAGCCTTGCTCCACCTCTTCCTCTGCTCTTTCCTCCTCTGGGTCCGCCTGTCTGCTGGGGTTTTGCCCTTCCTAGACTCTTCTGACGCTGAGTCCCCTGAGTCCTCCCCCTGCCTCCGGCGGGCTTTAGGACCTGGTTCCCAATCCGGGTTCTCTGCTGTCCCGCACTCCTGTACATTTGAACTTGGCGCGCGCGCCCATCTGGCCACTTTCCTCCTGACCGTTACACTGCTCCTGTCACTGCTTCCCCCTTCGGGGAGGCTAGCTGGACCTGACCTCCCCTCCGTTCCCCCACTCTCCGATAGAGGCGTGGTCAGTCCTGACTCCTCTTCCCTCCCTGCTGGAGGAGACGCTGCCCCTGATCCATGGGATTCTTCCCCCCCACTACGCTCTGGTGGGGAAGCTGGTCCCGATCTCCAGCTGCTGCTTTGGGAGTCCCCGCTGGCCCCTTGCTTCTGGTGTGTCCCCCCTGGGACCCCCCTTGCCCTGACCATCGGCGCCCCCTTCTGGGAATCTTCTGATTCACTGGAGAGGCTCCTGGAATCTCTCGGGTCACTGTCATTCTCCCCTCCGCTGCCCTCAGATTCTTCCCCTTCGCTCTCCATTTCCGCTCTCCCCTGTGCCTCTGCTCCTGAGCCCCTGACACTTGGTATGTAAAAAAATTCTTTTATCCTTAACATCAACAATCCGTAATGCATGCCAAGTCTCATTAAGAACTTAAATTGCTCTTCAAAAAGTGAGTTCAGATGGACTGGTGTTATGTACTGAGTTGAATAGGATCCAAACTGCAGCAGTCTGATTGGTCCTAGAACAATAGGATCCAAAAGGCAGCAGTCTGATTGGTCCTAGAACAATAGGATTCAGAATGCAGCAGTCTGATTGGTCCTAGAACAATGCAGCAGTCTGATTGGTTGGCAGGAACCACCCAATCATGCTCCAGATAGAAGTGAATCCACAACCTGATTGGCTTACAGTAGAATTCCGGAATTAGCCAATCATGTGCAGCCCATTGTGTAAATAATGTATATAAAGCAGATACTCTGAGGGGACATTCATTAATTCCCCCTCACCACTATGAGCTGAATAAAGAGCATGAAATCACTTTGCGACTCTGAGTATATTTCACTGGCGACGAAGGTGGGATCCCGCTGAGCTGACTGCCACACACAGCACCGCAGCACCGCCACCTGCCGCACCGCTGCCTCGCACCGTGTATCCAGGCTTCAGCTCCGGGACACAAGGAACTCAGAATGGCAACCGACAGCAGCTTCTCGCCATTCAACCCAGCATCTGGAGACTGGGAAGCGTACGCCTCCCGTTTCACCTTCTTCCTAGAAGCCAAAGGGGTCACCGATGAAGAAGACGCCAAGAAGAGGGCAATATTCTTCAGCCTCTGCGGAGAGGAGACATTTGAAATCGCCCGGGCTCTCCTTGCGCCTGAAGACGTTGCTACTGTTCCATACAAAACAATAATGGAACAGCTGAAGGGGCACTTTTCGCCACAGCCCTCAGTGGTGGCTCGTCGAAATGCCTTCTACGCAAAGCGGCAAGCCCCTGGGGAAACCATAACTGGGTTTGTGACCTCTCTTCGCCAAGCTGCCCGGTTCTGCAACTTCTCAGAGCTGGAGAACATGCTTCGTGACCGCCTCGTCGGTGGCCTGAAGGATGAGAAGCTGCAACGACGCCTCTACGCTAAGAAGAACCTAACGTTCAAGGTCGCTCTGGAGGAGGCCCTGGCAACAGAAGCTGCCGAGAGGTCGACGCAAGAGGCACGGCCGAGCCAGCCATCCCAACCGAGGGTCCACCACGAAGACCTCACCGACGACTCAGGATCCAACAGGGAGGAGTACCAAGTACAGCAGCGCACTCAAGCAGCCCACATACCACAGCTGCCTCGACGAGAAGGAGGGAACTGCGCAAGCTGTGGAGAAAGTCACGAGAGGAGGACCTGCCGTTTCCGCAACGCAGAGTGCAGGCAGTGCAGAAAATTGGGACATATCACCCGGGTGTGTCGGGCTCGGCCCACCCGACGTGAGGCATCAAATGACCAATCCAAGAGCCCCAGGTCCCGGGGCCCAACGCACCAAGGCAACTCGACGGAGCTCACGGACCTCCAGGTATACCAGTTGCCCCACCCCAACGTATAATTTGGATCTACTCGCAGCCACTTCTCTTCTAAGACCGGAAATGTCTGTTAAAGACGAAAACAAAGGACAAAGGACAAAATGGCGCCTCCCACCACGTCGTTATTGAATATCTGAAATACTTCCCTGATTAAGAGAAAAGGAGCTAACGGATGGTTGGTTATAAAGACTGGAAACAATATTACATATACAACTGTTTGCAAAAAGATGTTTTTTTGATTACGAGCGAGAGAGGGGGCTAAATGGATGTCTGGCAGCCCCCCTCTAGGGCCCGGAGGGGGAACTGGAAGGATTCCAAAGGCCAATTGCTAACTGTCTGATATATGGCTACATTGCAAACAGTCTGTTGAAGATAAATCAACAAGGAGGGTACAGAAGGAAATTTTTCTCTGTTTCTTTGATAACACCTGAATGGGAAAGATTAACGATCTGGGAGCTGCCAAAATAACAACTCTCAAAGAGCTGGACAGAACTTTGAAATTGGCTGCAATTAAATGAAGCGGTGCAATGAAAAAACAGCTGAAGGAGTACAATATATGGACAAATCTGCACTCCATAGGGGGGAAAAATTATCTGTTTTCTGACATGAATGAAGATCGTAGAACCAGAGTCAAAATGTGGAGGGGGGAAATCGGACATGGAATTATGAATAACATTGCGGATGATGAGAGGCAGGACTATGATGTTGAATGCGCTTCGAAATTCAGACCATCGGAAGTCAAAACAAAATTATTACAATTTGGAAGACAATTGGACCTTTTTTATTTTAGTTTTTTATTTTTATTGGATCTGATTTGATATGTTAATTGGATGTTTTTATTGGAAAATTAATAAATGCTTTTTTTAAAAAAAAGAAGGCGCCTGTTGAATCTCTAGTGGCAGAGAGTTCCACAGGACTTGGCCAATAACCCTAAAGCTTGGTCTACTTGTTGCTGTCAAATGAACCACATCAACTTGGGAATGGCCAGTGATGCTTCTGCATGTGATCTCAGTTATCTCAGCACACCTTCTGTCTCTCTGAGGCCTTCTTGGGATATGTGAAGGAGAGGGGAAAGACTGCTCTCGTTCTCAGGCTGCCAATACCATGTTCCAGATCTCCCCACAGTTTCATGCAGCTGTTCAACAGAGCCACTTCCGCCCTGCAGAGGAGGTGGGGTTGCAGGAATCCCCAGCTGCGTCACCCCCTGGCCAGCCAATCAGCTGGCTCTGAGGGTGTGGCCTGCCCTATTTAACACAGGCGCAGCAGGGGATCACCCTCTTTGCCGGTCTGCCAGCTGTTCCTGTTTCCCACCCTCCCACACTATAAGGTTTTTGTTCCTGGACCTTGCTATGGACCTTCGTTGGTTGCCCTTGAATTTTTCCACTTGGCAAATTGGAACCGGCCACTTGCTTTTCGCCTACCTCGTAGCAAATCGTCACAACTGTCTGGGTATTGGTGGTTAGGCCAATATTGTTCAGTATTGTTCTGTAGATGGAAGAGGGGAGGAAGCGCCATCACTTGCCCCACTTACTGAAGGGTAGTCCAATAAAGGATTTCAGGGGCCCTGTCCAAAGCCTAAGGAGGTTAGGGCCCAAGGCAAGCCCTCTAGTGGTGGCCCCGGGGGAGTTCCTAGTTGATGTGCATCAGCAGGACTCCCCCTACTGGTGGTTAACCCTTCCCAGACTTCAAGCAGACGGGCTGGAGTCGGATATTGATATTGATTGTAATAATATTTTCATGCTCTCAGCTACACTTTTGCTAGCGGTAACACTTTTGCCGTTTTATTTTATTTTTTACTCAGGGGACAAAGAGCTGCCCATTGAGAATCACCAGCAATGTTGCCCTCCACCTCGCACGCAACCCCCCTTCTGCCAAGCCAGGTCAGGGCTGTGGGGTTTTCCCATGTCCCGGGGTTGACTCCTGCCAGAAGCCAGCAGAACCAGGAAGCTCCAGTTTTGACTGGAAAAAGTTGCCAACAATGGCCCCAAACAGGTATGAACCAATCTCCGGAGGCAATGTCTTCATTTCCTGCCAAAACCCAATTTTTTTTGTGAAAAGGTCACCCAAACTGTCGTCTCATCATTGCATCACCTGCTAATTTTTGGCTCTGGTTCCAAAGCCAACCTCTTCTTCAAGGAGGGCTTATATATCCCCAAGGGGCTGGGTCTTGGCACTCACACCTCTCTTTAAGCTGCACCATGAAGTCTGCCCTCGTGGTCTTTGTGGGGCTCCTCATCCTTTGTGCTGAGCTGACACTGGCAGGTTCTAAGACGCCAGACTGCGCGTCAGAAGGTAAGCAGCACTGCCAGGAAGGGGCCTTCAAACTGCTGGTAAATCAAGGCAGAGGTTCCCTTGGAAGGTGGTGGACTCTCCTTCACTTGAGGTTTATACGTAGTAATGGATGGCCACCTGTCAGGGATTCTTTAGCTGGGATTCCTGTGTCGCAGGGGGTTGGACTAGATGACCCTTGGGGGTTCCAATTCTGGAATGCTGTGATCTTGGTGTGCTGCTAAAAGACAGCTGGATCCCCCACCTGCCCAGCCCAGCCCTTTCTGTTATATTATTATATAACCATGTCCAGTCCTGGGTGACACAGTTTAAGAAGGATATTAAAAAGCTGGAAGGTGTGCAGAGGAGGGCAACAGAGGTGATCAAGGGTCTGGGAGCCAAGCCTTGTGAGGAACAGTTGAGGGAGTTGGGTATATTTTGACTGGAGGAGAGAAGACTAAGAGGTGACATGACAGCCCTCTTCAAATGCCTGAAGGGCTGTCACATGGAAGATGGAGCCAGGTTGTTTTCTGCTGCTCCGGAGAGTAGGACCCAAGCCAATGAATTACAATTACAAGAGAGAAGATGATGACTCAACATCAGGAAGACCTTTCTGATGATAAGAGCTGTTTGACAGTAGAACAGGCTCCCTCGTGAGGGGGTGGACTCTCATTCCTTGGAGGGCTTTAGGCAGAGGTTGGATGGTCACCTGCAGGGATTCTTGAGCTGTGGCTTGGACTTGATGACCCTGGGAGATCCCTTCCAACTCTCCAAATCTATAAGGGAGCCTGGAGCCCAGAGTGAGCTGACTTAAAAGACCCCCACTCCATTGCTGGGAAGCAGTGGCGTAGCGTGGGGGGTGCAGGGGGGGCCGGCTGCACCGGGCGCAACATCTGGGGTTAGGGCAAATCCACAGGTTAGGGGGCGCAAATCCACGGGTTAGGGGGTGCAAATCCACGGGTTAGGGGGCGCAAATTACTTGCCTTGCCCCGGGTGCTGACAACCCACGCTACGCCACTGCTGGGAAGTCATGTGGTTGTTCTGTTCCAGGGAAGCCAGGATACTGCCCCACACCAGATGGTGGTGGAACGTGTGTGGAGGAATGTTCTGGAGATGATTCATGTCCTGGAGACTTGAAGTGCTGCAGCAACAACTGTGGCCACACTTGCCAAACTCCACTAAACGGTAAGAAGCCCTTTCCCCTCAGAAGCAGACTGGGGTCTTGGGGTGCAACAGTCTCACCTTCGGTAGGATGTCCCCTATATCAGAGGGAGGTGCGGTGTATGGGAAAGAGCTGGGACCTATTAGTTGTCCACTCTTTCCTGAGGAGCTGAGCAAGAACTGAGAGGTCAGAATCCAGCCATTCAGCAGCTGTTAAGATCCTTAGCTTTATAAATTCCCCAGGAGTTCAATGTGCTTCTGGCACAAAGGCTTTCAAGCGCTCCTGAGAAATACTCAAAGGGATAAGTGTAGCCCTCATCTCTGAGAAAACTCCCCACTAATGATCTTTTTTAATCACCAAGTTATTTACCAGTAATATTTCTATTCCACTTCTATTCCAACAACAATGCTGAGGTCGTACAAGCTCACAGTAGTTAATAATGGCAATTAACAAATGCTACAATCATTACAATCGTATCGGAAGGTCAAGTGTATCTTAAAAAAAGGCACAAAACAATTGCATACGTCAAACAATTGTTCAAGCGAGACAGCCCTTCAAATATCTGAAGGGCTGCGACAAGGATGATTCGGCCCTTGTTTTCTGCTGCTCTCAAGGGGAGGACCCAAACCAATGGATTCAAATGACAAAAGTTCCTGACTAAACATTAAGAATCACTTTCTGACAGTGAGAGTTAGTTGTTTGACAGTGGAATGGACTCCCTTGGAAAGTGATGGACTCTCCCTCGTTGGAGGTTTTTAAGCAGAGGATGGATGGCCATCTGTCAGGGATTCTTGAGCTGGAATTCCTGCATTGCAAGGGGGTTGGAGTGGATGACCCTCGGGCAGTTCTTTGTTCCTTAAAAAAATGTTTAGGGGTACTCTCATTTTCCTAGGTAAAGGGACCCCTCACCATTAGGTCCAGTCGTGACCGACTCTGGGTTTGCGGCACTCATCTCACTTTATTGGCCGAGGGAGCCGGCGTAAAGCTTCCAGGTCATGTGGCCAGCATGACTAAGCTGCTTCTGGCGAACCAGAGCAGCGCATGGAAACGCTGTTTACCTTCCCGCCGGAGCGGTACCTATTTATCTACTTGCACTTTGACATGCTTTTCAACTGCTAGGTTGGCAGGAGCAGGGACCGAGCAACGGGAGCTCACCCTGTCACGGGGATTCGAACCGTGACCTTCTGATCGGCAATCCCTAGGCTCTGTGGTTTAACCCACAGCACCACCCGCATCCCTCTCATTTTTCTACTCATATTGAAATACTGACCCTCAATGAAGCCAAACTTAAGATTCACAAAATCTTTAAGGGTATGCGTACCCCCACGTCCCCCCAGAAAAAAGCACTGCCCCCGAATTACTACGATTCTGAGTAATTCAAAGCCAGCCCTGTGCCAGCTGGCTGACTCTATCTGTGCTGGGAAAGGAGGGGGAACACTGCCTTTCGAGAGTGCCAGAGTCTGTGGGGTTAGGGTACTGACCCCAACATCAACATCAGAATAAAGGAACAGAGGTGTGACTTCTCTGACCCTCTCAAAGCCAACACAGTGGGGAAAGCTGAAGAAGGGCACCACAGACCACCATCTGCTTCCCAAATAATGCTATGAGGAGTGTGGGGAGGATGCAGTCAAACCCCCCAGAAGCCCAGTGTGGATCAGAAGGGTCCTTGGTCTTGGCTCATTGTGGGAGGGAGAGATGATGAAGGCATGCCCTGGCATGGAATCCAGAGGACCTTCACGTCCTCTTCCAGGATCCCATCATGTGGGATGTGAAACACAAGAGCAGTCAAGTACAACATTCCTAGAGTGAACATGTTTACACATGAGGAGGAATGTTTGTCCAGCCAGGTCAACTTCCTTTTTCCTTCTGGGCTGGGACAGACTTCCTCTGCATGTGACTAGAGGTGGGTGTGGCCTCACCTGTGCAGGTAACGACAAAAGCACAGGGCAGGGCAGCCATCTCTCTCCCTTTGACTACTTGCATCGAAGAAGCAACATCTGCTTAGCCAAAGATACTTACAGCCAAGAGAGGACAAAGGGACTGTCTCCTTATGAGATAGTTTCCAGGTGTATGTTACTTTTCTAAGCTAAGTCTGCCTTCTGGGATCCTACTGTGAACAGAATGATGTGTGAGTAAGCCTTTTTACACTTTTATAGAAGACTGTGTCGTGTCTTATCTTTTATGAGGGAATAAGGGGAAGATACCAGAACAGTTATTATAGAGGCTTTAGCGAGCCTGAGCAAACGCATCCGCTGTGAGTTTAAAAAGGGGGATGTTACTCTGCTAAATTGTGAACTTGTTTACACAAGTTGGAAAGGCTATAATCAAACAATATATCCTCCTGCATCCCTGAAAATTCCCACACATCACACCCACCCACCCCCAATTTGAAAATCTGCTGTTATAGCCTTTATTCTCCAGGTGGGTGACTCTCCTAAATCCCAACCTGGGAAAAGCGCCCACACTCCAGACCCAGACCATTGGACGTCTCCACCTGGGGGAAGTCCGTTCAGCATTACACCTGTTGTGTTGCCCATCACTTAGCCTTTGGGCTCTGGGTGGCTCATAAGTTCAAGAGGACAGGACTGGATCCGGGGGAAATTGTGCAAATGCGAGTTCCACGGTTTAACAGTCTCTCTTTTGTGTGTGTTTTCCCCACAGTAAAACCCGGCGAGTGCCCCAAGTTCAAAATTCCTCCTGGGCTGCCATGCAAAACAGATTGCTGCGAGGACAACCACTGCAAAGGGACCGACAAATGCTGCCCAATGGGATGCAGCAAGGTTTGCGCCCCGGCAGGTAAGGGCAGGTGGGTGCAGCGGCTCAAGCACATGACTAGAGTCTGGCCCTCTCCTTTTTTATATATATTATTTTTATTGGTTTTCCAAATCATTACAAATCAGTCCAAATTACTTTGATTTAATACAATTTCTTTTTAAAAAATCAGGTTTTCCGCTACTGTTGCAAACATATGTCCATCTCTTCCTCCTGTTGATATATAATCTCGTCTTTAATATCCATTTCATCCTTTACTAGTTGTTGTCCATTCTTACAGCAAGCCATTATTTCCTCCTCTCGGGCAGCACCTCTTATGAATATAAAATCCATTTCACGTCTGTAGTCCTTTGTAATCTTCTTGTTGTCTCAGACCTGGTGTGCTGGGAGAGTTGATGATCATCTTCCTTTGTTCAGTCTTTGCAAGATCACATTCCAACTTCCGCTGTTCATTACTCGCATACAGGCTGTGGCTACAAATAAGTCCCAGAGAACATAAACAAACTCCGCCATTAAAACTCCACTCCCGAGTTCTTCCTCGGCACACAGTTGCAGTCTATAACTGAGTCTGGCCCTCTCCTGACCATTGCTATGTCTCCCCACAAGATGCATTGCTCTTCTCCCCACAAGATGCAAGCGCACCTCATTTCAGGAGGCAGTGATGACTACCAGCTTGGATGGTTTTAAAAGAGGATCAGAAAAATTAATGGAGGAGAAGTCTGTTGGTGCCTGGCGTGCTCTGGTCCATGGGGTCATGAAAAGTTGGAGACAACTAAACAGCAACAGCCAGGCTGACTATGTGCTGCCTCCATCGTGTTTCTGAATACCATCTGCAGGATAACATGGTAGAGGAGAGCTGGCTCTTGAGCTTGGATCCTGCTAGCTGATTTCCCACACTGAGAACAGGGTGCTGGCCTGATCCAGCAGGCTCTTCTGATGTCCCTGTGTTCTGCTAGAGCCCTTGGTGCAGCGGATAAATGAGCAGGAAAAGTGACCATCTTTTTTCTTTCTTAACATTGCCCGTTGGTGAGGAAACCAGCCTTGTTTCCAAATATTCCTCTTGTGGTCACAAAAGAGGGGGTGGGTCCATCAGGCAGAGAAGCTCCTGGCCTGAACAGATGTAACTGTCTTCCTCCAAGGTTGCCCTAGATCTTGCCCAATTGCCCACAGCTTTGCATAAACCATTGCTTCATTCTACTGAAAACTGGCCCCGCCTGAGCCCATTCCTCAGATCTTTCTCTAGTTCCTGACTGTCCTTTCATTTACATTTTTTTTTTTTACAAGCGTGCCTTTCATTTGGTTCCTTGTCCAAAGGCCGGGGGTTGAACAGGCATTGCTCAGTGGTGGCAAGGATGGCTGACTGGCATGCAGAAGGTCTCAGGTTGAATGCCTAGCACCCCCAGCAAACAAGACTCTGCAAATGGAGCAGCTCACCCAGGGCTTCCCTCTAACTGATCCTTTCTGCTCTTCCCAGGTTTTGATGAGGCCTAAAGGGCAGCGGGGCCCAGAGGAGTCCGGCTGAAGGACACAGCTTCACTGCTCACCAAAGGTGGGCTCCCAACTCATGAGCCCAGGCAGTTCTCCCATCAACCACCTGGAATTCCTGCTTCTTCAATGCTTCTGGAACAGATGTGCCTTGAGAACAGCTGCTGCAAGACTCACACAACTCTCTTACAGGGGAAGACTCTTGCTTTCTCTAGTAAACGTGCATGGAACAAGCAACCAGAACTCGCCCCACAACTCCTATTTACACTTGCGAAGTAGAATTATAAATAATTGTACCATGTAAGGTTTCGACTTTCTGAGCATGCTCGGAAGGAATGTGGTTGGTAACTGGAGGTGAAATCTAATCCTGCCAGTAAAATTCTAGGTCTGAACGCGTATCTAGTACGCATGCTTCCCACTGTAGTAACTATAGAGCACTCACGGGGTTAAGTGCCTTATAAGGAAACGGGGTAAGAGGAACCGAGAACTTTGATTGATAGGAAATTTAAACTTAATGGAAGGTGTGGAATTTTTGCCAAATGTATAAAACTGTTTGGAACGCTGTATCCGGCGGCCAGTTGATTTGGGACAATGAAATCCCTGCTGGTCCTTTCTGTACAGAAATAAAAGACAACAGGACTCCTTCTCCACTCACTGACTCATGTGATTTGGGTATATTCATGAGAGAGGGCAAGGTTTGATTGCAGCTATTGCATCAATACCACCCACAACAAAGAGAACTATTTCCCAGGCCTGGCCTCCTTTGGAAACAAGGAGGAATGTTCTGTTTGGAGCCCAAAGGAACCTTTGACCCCATTCAGATGGATCTTCTGAGTCCCAACCTTCCCTTTCTATTTTAAAGTGTCGGGGCAGCTCCACATTTACAAATGGAAAATGCCCTTGCAGGTAGCCCCACCTGCAAATATGCCGACCTCAGTGGCAGGTTGCATTGAAGGGGGTTGGACTAGATGTTCCTTGGGGTCCCTTCCAGCGCTACAATTCTATGATCCTATGACTATGCATTTATCATTTCGAGCAGAAGTAGGTGGGCAGGTCACGTGGGAGGAGAGACCAGGAATGAGCTCAAATTTACACATTGCAGAGAGATTGTGAAAAATGAAGTGAGAGGGAAATGATTAACAAATCTGAATGTTTTTCAGGCGCATCGTGGAATTGGGTTGTATTTAGCTATGCGTCTTGCATCTCAGAGGGTTGTCTTAGACAATTCTAAGATGCGATTTGCTGCAGTTGGTCAAGCATGAGGCTCTTAATTTCAGGGTCGTGGGTTCAAGCCCCTTGTTGGGCAAAAGGATTCCTGCATTGCAGGGGGGTTGGACTAGATGACCCTCGTGGTCCCTCCCAACTCTACAATGCCATGGATTCTAAGCTAGTCCTCTGGAAACCTTCAGAACTCCAGATAAGGGCAGAGAAAGGAATGGGCAGGAGACAGCCCAAACAGCCCTCCTCTTCTGCCTCCTTTGCCCGCCCCTGGGAAGCCACCTTTGAGACGCAGGTAATATCTTTCTAAAAGGCAAAGTATCGCCAGTGCTTCTGTGGTGGTGGCCCACAGGGCTGTAATGAATGTGATAATGTGAACCCCTATAAATGCTTGAGTGTGCTTCTAATAGGGAAGTTATGGTAACCTGTTGCTTTATGAAACTGATGATTTTGCAAGTGGCTGCCCCCATTAGGGAAGAAGTACACCCACGGGTGGCGCTGTGGGTTAAACCACAGAGCCTAGGACTTGCCGATCAGAAGGTTGGCAGTTCAAATCCCCACGACGGGGTGAGCTCCCGTTGCTCGGTCGCTGCTCCTGCCAACCTAGCAGTTCGAAAGCACCTCAGAGTGCAAGTAGATAAATAGGTACCGCTCTGGCGGGAAGGTAAATGGCGTTTCCATGCGCTGCTCTGGTTCGCCAGAAGCGACTTAGTCATGCTGGCCACGTGACCTGGAAGCTGTACGCCGGCTCCCTCAACCAGTAAAGTGAGATGAGCGCCGCAACCCGAGTCGGTCAGGACTGGACCTAATGGTCAGGGGTCCCTTTACCTTTTTACAGCTACATAATATGTGAATCACAAAGATGCAGCTCATAAACTAGAACATAAGTTGATACATGGTGCAAATGGCTACATGTAACACAGGTTCCCATCATGCACACTAACACCATGTAACAGATCACGGTGAGAATCAAAGCTTAGTTTGCAATGCTTATTGCGCATGTGTATTAAACATGAAATGAGGTAATGATGCACATGATTGGTGAAAACTGAAATCCTTTGTTTGAAATGTTATACATACCACCGCCTGGCCTCTTGGGCGGGGTTGCAGTTTCGCGAAACAATTCGACTGTAACCTGTTGCCTAGCAATAAACAACAACGGACTCCTAACTCCTCCTCTCTGAGTTTTATTGGCGTAAACTCAGAAGATAAGCCGTTTTTGGCTTGCAACACTTCGGCTTCTGTTCTGGTCATCTTCAAGGCACCTCCATCCAAACTGCAGCTCCCCAATTCCACCCTCCAGCCCCGCCAGGTGGCAACAATCATTCGCTTTCTCGCCCTCTCCCTCCATATAGAAACTACAACTCCCATAATTCCTTGTTTTCACACGCCACCGAACAGAAACCAGCCGCGGAGTGGATGCCTCCTCGTGGTCAGAAGGCGCAACTGTCCGCGGACCGATCGAGTGCCTTTGCGCCTCTTGCGCACCGAATATAGGGACTGGCAGGAGTGCCAGCTTGGCCCGCAACCGTGGGTGCCCGGGCCGTGGGTGCCGTGCAGAGTGCATGGCCCCGGCACCGAAATGTGTGGGTTCCTGGCCCCTTCAGGGGGAATTTTGTGGGTGCTCGGGCACCCCAGGAGTTGCCACCTACGGAATGAAATTGGGGAGCAGAAGTTTGCAGAAGGCGAAGCTGCCACTGACGCATCCCCACCCCGGGCAGCTTGCAGTCGGTGACACCTTTGGAGCTTCCCTCGCGGGCAAGCACATACACACGACTCGCCCCGGGTTAGCATCCCGACACTCCAACTCTCACGAGTTTGCGACATTTTGGGTTGGCCTCTCGAAGCGGGTTTCTCCGCGGTGCGCTTGGCTGCGAAGTTCGGGAAGGGAAGATCGAGGCCCAGCGGGGTGAGCACCTGCTTTGCAGGCGGCAGCTAGCAGGATCCGTCCCCTCCAGCATCTCCAAGGACCGTGGGATGAGGGGTGGGGTGGGGAGGGGAGTTATCGATCCGCCTCTGCCTGCTTGCTTCCACCTCTCCCGGCAAAGGTGCGGAGGGCTGCAGGACCCGGGCGTAGGACCCGCCCTGTGGCCGCCAGCCGAGAGCCCAGTCCCGGCCGAGCTCCAAGAAGACTGCATTGCAGGGGGTTGCGCTAGATGACCTTTGGGTGATTTCAAGCTCTACAGTTTAAGGATTCTATAGGATTCTCAAGGGGCACCTGGGAAGCAAAGGGAACCAAGACGCAGCTCCAGCCCCGCGGAGCTCCACTTGCACCTATCAGCCCCCGCCTGCCGGTTGCAGAGAAACTTGTTGTTTAGTCGTTTAGTCGTGTCCGCCTCTTCGTGACCCCCTGGACCAGAGCACGCCAGGCCCTCCTGTCTTCCACTGCCTCCCGCAGTTTGGTCAAACTCATGCTGGTAGCTTCGAGAACACTGTCCAGCCATCTCGTCCTCTGTCATCCCCTTCTCCTTGTGCCCTCCATCTTTCCAAACATCAAGGTCTTTTCCAGGGAGTCTTCTCTTCTCATGAGGTGGCCAGAGTCTTGGAGCCTCAGCTTCAGGATCTGTCCTTCCAGTGAGCACTCAAGGGCTGATAGGTTTGATCTTCTTGCAGTTCATGGGACTCTCAAGAGTCTCCTCCCGCACCAGAATTCAAAAGCATCAATTCTTCGGGCGATCAGCCTTCTTTATGGTCCAGCTCTCAGTTCCATACATCACTACTGAGAAGACCATAGCTTTAACAATATGGACCTTTGTTGGCAAGGTAATGTCTCTGCTTTTTAAGATGCTGTCTAAGTTTGCCATTGCCTTTCTCCCAAGGAGCAGGCATCATTTAATTTCGTGGCTGCTGTCACCATCTGCAGTGATCATGGAGCCCAAGAAAGTAAAATCTCTCACTGCCTCCATTTCTTCCCCTTCTATTTGCCAGGAGGTGATGGGCCCAGTGGCTATGATCTTCGTGTGTGTTTTTTGATGTTGCAGAGAAACTACAATTCCTCAAAGGGCCGTACAATCTGCAGTACCCAGGAATTGGCACCAGATCGGCCTCTAGCTCCCTCACAAAGAATTACAGCTCACCTGAAGAAGAGCATAGGAGGAGGCTGCAGGATCAGGCCAAATATGGCCCATTTCATGCTCTACCGACTGAGTTATCCCAGCAGTCCAGTCCAGCATCCTCTTCTCACAGTGGCCAAATTCCCCAAGCATCCCAGGAATCTAGGTAGACTTCCTCTGTGCCTGGAGGTTCCACAAGAGCATCAGAAGAGCCCTGCTAGTCCAGCATCCTAATCTCACAGGGGCAAACCAGATGCCTGTGGGGAACCCACAAGCAAGACCTGGGCACAAGAGCAGGCACTTCTCTCCTGAGGTTTCCAGAAACCAGCATTCAAAAACATAGCTGCCTCCAGCTGTGGAGGCTTAGCCATCCTAAACAGGAACCATGGAGAGCCCTCTCCTCCCATGAAATTGTCCAATTTTTTTTAAAAAAAATTGAGACACCCAAATTGGTGGCCCTCAATGCCTCTCTCTTTTTTTAGTTTTTTTATTCAAAATTAAAACAAGACATATTATCCAAAAACATATCATCATTCCCCCCCCCATTTTTCCTCCCTCCCACACAACCCCCCCACCCCCAACTTCCCTCAGTTCCAGTCTGTGGTTTCTCCAATAATGCTGTTTTCTGCATGTTACACAGTTGTATAGATCCTCAAACTATTTAGCAGATTATTATCAATAAAAAGTTTGTGAATGCTTATTCAAAACCTGCCAAGGAGTCAAAACCTGCCAAGTTTACTTTGTTGCATCTTCAGGTACTTTGTAAAGGGTTCCCATTCCTCCTTAAAGTCACAGTTATCCTTGTCCCGTAGCTTGTATGTCAGTTTTGCCAGTTCTGCATAGTCCATCAATTTTTCTTGCCATGATTCTTTAGTTGGGATTTCTTCAGTCTTCCATCCATGTGCTACCAGAACTCTCACGGCCGTTGTCGCATACATGAAGATGTTTTTCAGCTTTTTGGCAGGTCTTTCCCTACAATCCCCAACAAAAATGCCTCGGGTTTTTAAACAAATGTTAAATGGGACAATGCCTCTTGTAGGAGCAAAGTTTCAGAGCTTAACTCAGCCCCATAAGCTCCAGCTGAGCTCCTAATATTTCGTTTAAGGCATTAGCATAGAAACACTTGTGTGCTTCCTCTCTCTCCAGCTTCACTTGCGTTTTGAACTGTGATGCTTTGGTCTTTCTGAATTCCTCTCTTGTGCCTTGCACTAACGATGCCTCCTTCTCTGCCACCTGCATTTAAATTTTATTTGATTTTTATCATCTACATCCCTGGGGGAGATTTCTTCTAAACCAGAGCCTCCTTGGCTCTCGCTCAACCAGCAATTAAACCTACCCTGTAACCTTTTATATTTTAAGTGCCAAAAGCCTGGTTCCATCATGGTTCAGGTGGAGCTCTGCTTGCCTCAGAATCGGGGCCAGATTTAGATGAAGAGAGGCCCTCGGCTACTCCACTTGTGAGGCCCCTCCCAATCCCCCCAGCTTCACGACTAGAAAATGGAAGAGTGTTATAAACAAAACTGAGTGAAGCCAAGGATGATGACGGGTATTTAAAATTCTGCAATTCAAAATTTCTCCTCTAAAGGACATCAGAAAACTTCATCCAAATTTGTTTGTCTAAGTTTGTCACTTTCAATGTACAGAATGCTCAGTGCAGACAACATCTCTTGAGACATTGTGGCCCTTAATTCATTTTTAATTCTTTTGAGTCTTGAAAAACTCCTCTCTCCCGAGCCGCAAAACTGCTTCCACATTAGCCGCAAAACTGCTTCCACATTAGGAAAGGCCATCTGAATTTTTCCTTGTATATAATTTGATAAAGCTCTGTATGAGACGAAGAGTGTTCTGCTGTAAGCCTATTGCTTTGTCTCACGTACAGGTGAAAGTGCAAAGTTAAATAAGTTTCAGGTCCATATCTTCTGGGTATGCTTCCATCAACAGTTCAACACCTTGCTGAATTTCTTGCTTAGATGCTATCAGAATAGCAAGAATGGAAAAAAACAATTGTGTAACATCACTGTACACAGTACTTCTTTTTAAATTGGCTTCAGGTGCATCTAATATAGGAATAAAGGATCTTATCCTAAACTTATCTCTTGAAGAAAGTGCATCTAAGGCATCAGGTGCACTTCTGTCATTTCTTTGTCACTCCCTCACTCTTTGTCTCCTTGTTTTGTAGTTAACATTTGGCAAGGTGGCTTTTGCTTGTTTCTCAAGTTCATCAAAATCTTCTCTTTAAAAAATCCAGAAGTGGACTGTACAAACTTGCACAAGAACTCAGTAACAGGTTTGATTTCTTAAGGGCTTTGCTGACCTTGTGAAAATGACCTAGCACACAGATTTATATCTCTTAAGATTCTGCAGATTTTGGCTGTAAACTAGAGTCCCACAAAAAAATTTCAAGTTGGGCCTTAGAGTTTCAAATTGGGCCCCACTGGCTGGCCCTGAGTCTCATAGTTGCTGGGCCCTGGTTGCCCTGCCCTCGCATGAAGTCTTGGGTTTGCAATTTTAGGAGAGGGGAGACTGCCTGCTGGGGGGTGGGAGGGCTGGGGAGGCCCCTTGGATTTTGAGGCCCTAGGCTTCAGCCTACTTAAAGGTAAAGGGACCCCTGACCATTAGGTCGAGTCGTGGCCAACTCTGGGGTTGCGACGCTCATCTCGTTTTACTGGCCGAGTGAGCCAGCGTACAGCTTCTGGGTCATGTGGCCAGCATGACTAAGCAGCTTCTGGCGAACCAGAGCAGCGCACGGAAACGCCCTTTACCTTCCCGCCAAAGCAATACCTATTGATCTACTTGCACTTTGACGTGCTTTTGAACTGCTAGGTGGGCAGGAGCAGGGAGTGAGCAATGGGAGCTCACCCCGCCGCAGGGATTGGAACCGCCGACCTTCTGATCAGCAAGTCCTAGGCTCTGTGGTTTAACCCACAGCGCCACCCACGTCCCTTAGACTTAGTCTACTTAGCCTATGCATAAATCTGGCACTGCCCAGAATGTTCCCCAGACAGTGCTTCACAAATCCAACCCCCTCTTCCTGAAACCACTGCCTCTTCCATGCATTGAGACCGCAAAGCTGTGTCTACCTTTGTGACCCTGCACACGGAACAGGCAGCATTTCAGAGCAAGCTACCTCGGTGGTCCTGTCTCTCAGCATCCTACATTTGGCTTCCAGGACCTCATGTTTCCCTATATCATTGGTGCCAGCCTGCACCATGACCACAGACTCCTCCCCATCTCTATCTACCAGGCTACCAGTAGTGATGTATGGAAGTGAGAGCTGGACCATAAAGAAGGCTGATGGCCGAAGAATGGATGCTTTTGAATTCTGGTGCTGGAGGAGACTCTTGAGAGTCCCATGGACTGCAAGAAGATCCAACCTCTCCATTCTGAAGGAAATCAGCCCTGAGTGCTCACTGGAAGGACAGATCCTGAAGCTGAGGCTCCAATACTTTGGCCACCTCATGAGAAGAGAAGACTCCCTGGAAAAGACCCTGATGTTGGGAAAGATGGAGGGCACAAGGAGAAGGGGACGATGGAGGACGAGATGGTGGGACAGTGTTCTTGAAGCTACCAGCATGAGTTTGACGAAACTGCGGGAGGCAGTGGAAGACAGGAGGGCCTGGCGTGCTCTGGTCCAGGGGGTCACGAAGAGGCGGACATGACTAAACAACTAAACAACAACAACACCTCAGTGATGGGAAACATCCACAGCCCTTTCACCCGGTGGGCAATTCACCCTGCTCTCTGCATGCCCATGGCACACCCAGCTATGCTCCTCATGACTGAATCACCCTCTGTGAGGATCCCTCCACCCATAGCTGTCAACTTTCCCCCCTTTTTAAGGGAAATTCCCTTATTCCAAATAGGGTTCCTCGCAAGAAAAGGGAAAAGTTGACAGCTATGCCTCCACCCCGTGCAGGATACAGGAGGAAGAAGTTGCCCGACATTGCAGCTGCATTACTGGCTTTGTTGAGGTTGTGCAATACAGGGGGAGGGGGTGGGCATAAACTTGAGAAGCCTCTGTGACACCCGCCCCCCCCCAGCCCAGACACAGCAGCAGTGTTGTATGTAAGCACCGCTCATATTTTGCTGTTTTCATATTTACACCATCCACACTCCTGAAAAGGTAACTTTGCTACAGCTGCAGAAAGATGTTGCAACAATTCTAATTTTAGCACCTCTCTAGGGAAGGTCGAGTTGATTTGTTTGGTGGCAAATCCAGGTGGAACTGACATTTGGCAAGGAAAGGTGTTCTGGGTCTTCTCCAGCCTCTTTCAGTTTGACGCCCCCAGTGGAATAGTTATTGTCTACATTCACCTTCCCACTTTGAAAATTCTGGCACTGGGAACCTTTTGGCAGTCTTGCCACCTGTTAAGAAAGAACAGTTTAGGTTCCACCACCACCAAAAAAGCAAATAATAATAATAATAAATCACAAAAAGGTGGGCATAGATTTGCATCAAATTTGCATTTGCTAATTTATACATAGAGATGCAAATGTAGAAGTAATCCCACCTTTAGACAGTTGAGCTGTGCATCTGCTTAGTCTGCTGTCCAGGTGCTGGTGTGTGCAGCTGTGATGGGCAGGTTCCAGGCCCCCTAACCTATTGGATACTAACGTTGACATACATCCTATTAACCAACACTTGCTTTAGAGCAAACATGCAATGGATCAGACTGTTAATAAGATAAGGGAACTTGGAGTACATTTTTGAAATGCTGTTAACGGTGTTTTCCAAATGGTGCAGCCATCAGGGTGGAAAGAGTGTGTTGCTCCTGGTGACCACCTCCACGCCAGTGATGTGCTTGCTTTGCAAATTACGACTTTTTATTTCTCTGTTATTCTCTCCCCTGTTTACTTTTAAGCTGTTAAAGTAAGTCCTCTTTCTGTTGTGCTGCCTGGATTTGTTTTCTCTGCTTATTTACACTGTGGTTATTTTTAATTGTTTTTAATCATTTCCTTTTGGATTGCCATGTTTATTTGTTCCCATGGTGAGCTGGAAGTCATTTGGGCACAATTGTGGAAAAGATAAACTGATGGTGGTGGCGATGATGATGATGATGATGATGAAGAAGAAGAAAGTCTCCCATCAGCTCAAGCCAAAATGGCCAGGGAGGAGGTGAAGGATGGTAATTGGAGTCCCCCAGGTTCCCTGCTCCACCTTCAGAGCAATAAGGCTGTGGGATGAAGGGTTTGGCCAGCTGTTATTCATATGTGTAGAAAATACAGCTTGCTTCCTTTTGATCCAGATCTCAGTTGCAGAATCAGAGAGGCGGAGGGGTGGAGAGTGGCGTCAAAATACATATTGTGAGTTACATCACACCCCTAAGACAAGAGTGCTCCCTTTGCAGTGTGAGAGGCCACCACCATGGGGTTGTCAGCCCCGAACCCTGCAGGGCAGGCCTACAGAGAAGGCTGAGAGCTACAGGAGGGGGTTGTCTCTAGGTTGTATTTCAGAATTGGAAGTGTCTGTTCTTTCCTAGGCAGGCATATTTCCTTATTCTGCCCACCACACACACAAACACACACAGTGGTATTCAACCAACTATTGCTCAGAGTGGACCCATTGAGAGTAATGGACCTAAGGAAGCCATGGCCGTTCATTTCAATGGGGAGGAGGGTACTCTTAAGCAAACGCTAATTGAACACAACCCTTACACATGTTATCCTTCCAAGGGCCTGAGGGTGGCAGGTTGCCCACATCCTTTGATCCTCACAACAACCCTTTGAGGTAACAGGGATTGGCTTAAGGACATGGGTGGGACGCGGGTGGCGCTGTGGGTTAAACCACAGAGACTAGGACTTGCCGATCAGAAGGTCAGCGGTTCGAATCCCCGCAACGGGGTGAGCTCCCGTTGCTCGGTCCTTGCTCCTGCCCACCTAGCAGTTTTAAAGCACCTCAAAGTGCAAGTAGATAAATAGGTAAACGGCGTTTTTGTGCGCTGCTCTGGTTCGCCAGAAGGGGCTTAGTCCTGCTGGCCACATGACCCGGAAGCTGTCCGCCGGCTCCCTCGGCCAAGAAAGCGAGATGAGCGCCACAACCCCAGAGTCTGTTACAACTGGACCTAATGGTCAGGGGTCCCTTTACCTTTATATAAACTTGATAAAGGCTACATTTAGTCAGATTGGACTCATACACTAATATTATGCAGTAATTGGTATGGTTATTCCTTGTCTGTATGGTACATTGCCACAATGTGAATTTTATATACAATTGTATAAAACTCTGGGTCTTCTTGCCATTTGTGCTGCTCATTGTGGGAACCCTCCCTGTGCACACCTTTGCAGTTTTTATAATTAAACATCTGTCCAGCAACTCCCTTCATTTGTGGTTTCACCACCATTCTCTCTTCCTAGAAATTCTGGGAATTATAGCTCTCTGAGGAAAATAGGGGGCTCCTAACAATTTTCAGCACTCCTGCCAACCTAGCAGTTCAAAAGCACATCAAAGTTCAAGTAGATAAATAGGTACCGCTCCTGCGGGAAGGTAAACGGCGTTTCCGTGCACTGCTCTGGTTCGCCAGAAGCGGCTTCGTCATGCTGGCCACATGACCCGGAAGCTGTACGCCGGCTCCCTCGGCCAATAAAGCAAGATGAGCGCCGCAACCCCAGAGTCAGTCACGACTGGATCTAATGGTCAGGGGTCCCTTTACCTTTAAGAAAGGATTGAAGCTGCATGTGGGAAAATTCAAGACACACAAAAGGAATTGCTTCATTTTACAGCACATGGTCAATCTTTGGAACTGAGGGCCACTTCTCCACACAATGCGCAGATAAACTACGGAACTCCCTGCCACAGGAGGCAGCGATGACCACCTACTTGGATGGCCTTAAAAAAGGACTGGACAAATGCATGAAGGAAGAGAAGGCTATCAATGGCCTCTAACCAGGAGGGCTCTGCTCTGCCTCCGAAGTTTGAGGCAGCAGTGCTTCTGAATCCCAGTTGCTGGAACCCACAGGAGGGGAGAACTGGTCCTGCACTCGGAAGCTGCTTCCAGGTTTCCTAGAAGAGGCATCTGGTCATTGTGAGAGCAGGATGCTAAACTAGATGGACCATTGGCCTGATCCGGCAGTCAGGCTCCGCTGGTGTTTTTAGAATTGGAAAATGGGATTCCCTGGCCCTCATCCCTAGAACCAGAGTGGTTCAGAATCTGAATCTCTTACCAGGACCTGGGAGAGACCAGAGTTCGATTCCCTCCTCATCCATAAAGCTCCCTTTGGACCAGTCACTGCCTCTCAGCCTAACCGACCTCCCAGGGTTCTTGCGGGGATTAAATAAGCAAGGAGGCAGAAGCATCTTTGCTGCCTTGAGTTCCTTGTAGAGGAAAACGGTGGGATAGAAAAGGTGGGAACGAATAAATAAAATAGTCCAGCACTCTGCTACAAACACCAGATGTCCTTCCCGCTTGCTTTTACATCCTGTGACTATTATCCCCTTGTTACTATTTTGTTATGTTCCTGGTGATCTTGTATTTTGTGTCAAAGCGCATGATTAAATTGTTTGCTCAGGTGAAACTGGCAATAAAAACGGGATGATTGATGGGCTGCCAAGGTGACCATGTGCTTTTTATCTTTTAATCTCCCCCCCCTCCTTTTAGAGTGCACTCTCCTCCTCTGGAATTTGCTACATTTACTTTCCCCCTTTGGGATCCTTTCACACTCTGCTTGTTCCTTAATCCCCGTCTTTGCAAAGGCACGCCCTCGTGCATCGCACACACGGAGACACGCAGCCTTGTTGACACGCTTAGGCACTATGTTTCAAACACACACATGCTCTCAGCTCAGCCGCCTCCCCGGGGTCTCCCTGCCCAGGCGACCTCTCTGACCTTGGACAGGCCTGGAACACAATGCGTTATGTAACCCTTAAAAAGTAACCTGGACACACAACAGCAGCAGCAGCAACACAACACCATCAGCTCACAAAGACATGCCTTGGCAGGGAGGGTACTGGGCTTAGCTGGGCATGGAGCCTTGCAAAGGTGGGTCTTGCTGTTTGGAAGCGAAACGGGGGCACAGGGTACCTTCCACCTCCTCCTTTGACCAGTGGGAATCAGCCCAGCCCAGTGGTTAAAATGCCAGCTTGAAAGCTGGCAGATCCAGGTTAAAATCCTGGAATGCCCAGTGGCCCTTAGATGATAATAATAATAATAATAATAATAATAATAATAATAATAATAATAATAATAAT